>PVHY01000943.1:64513-184403 GCA_004024945.1 Uropsilus gracilis
AAAAAAAAAAAAAAAAAAAAAAAAAAAAAAAAAAAAAAAAAAAAAAAAAAAAAAAAAAAAAAAAAAAAAAAAAAAAAAAAAAAAAAAAAAAAAAAAAAAAAAAAAAAAAAAAAAAAAAAAAAAAAAGGACCTCCAGAAGAATAGAAATATGTGAAACTAGATATAAATGTCTAATAAAGAAAGCACAAATATCCTCAATAAAAAATAGTTTTGCCAGTAATCTAGCAATAAAGTTATTCAATTCAAAATAGAGCCCTTCACAATGTTCTGATTATATCTTCCTTGCTTTTCTGATTAGTCATATTAGAAAGGTATGTAATATCCTTACTATTCTGTACCCTTTGTTATGGTTAACCAGAAATCTCCATGCCTCATAATAATAAACTTTTATTCTGTATTCTCATCACAATTCTTGCAGTCAATCAGAGAAAGAAAAAAAAGTTGACTATTTACCAATCTGCAAATTTCTTTTTCAATTTTGCTAATGCATGAAATCTCAAAGAGTGACAATCAGGCTTTATATAAAAGTTACATGTGTATACATATATGTACATATGTATTTTCAGAAAGCTTTTCTAGTAACAACTTTAATTGCATTCTTAAATTCAAATGGACCTGATCCTTCATCCGATAATTTTCAGCTCTTTCCTGCTTTGCTCTTCCAGACCAGTTCATGAACTTTCCCTAAAGATAAGATGAAGCACATAGATCAGCGAACAGGAGAGATTGAAATTGTGACAAGGAGCCAATTCATGACTTTGGACATTTCTACACCAAGTCTCTATTATTTGTACATGTTAATGAACGTTCCCTGATCAGGAAATAAGTATCCTGGTGGAGAATTCAATGAAGATGTGGACTCATTAAGTAGCAGAGGTCTGAAGAGCAAATAAAAAGGCAAGAATAATGAGAAAGCAGTGGGAAGAAAAGGAACATATGAGAACGGTACTGCTTAAATCAATAGATTCTCTGCTTAAGTACTTATTCCTTTCAGCTCTAACTAACACATCCAAAATAGATGCAAGTTAAATGGGAGTTTTTGCTTAATGTACCTACTTTCCTTTCATGGTAGAGGCAGCCTAAATAAGAGTCTTTGTAGAAAGAATGCCTGGACCACGGTGCCAGCACCACAGTGCAAAAATGATTGCATGTGCACATTAACAACCATCATTTTCCCCTGCTGCTGTTTTCCTATAAACAAACTCCTCTCTAGTAGAAAAAAAAATTGTTACCTTTTCATGATTCTTTGTATTGTCATTGGGTGCTGATTTTTTTATATACTCAAGACAAGATAGTAACAAGAGTGGAGCACCAAATATGTACCAAGATTGCTGGTGAGAAGTTTAAAATGTATTACCCTCATTTCAAAGATAAGGAAATAAAATCTTAGAAATGCTACTTAAATGGAAACACTGTGCATAACACAGCAAGAATTTAATTAAATGAGGAAATTTGCAAAGGTGTTACATCCAGATCACTCAGATAAAAGAGATTGGTAAAGTCCCATGCGGTACAGAGCACTGCTGGAAGGGGATGCATTCACTTGAGCCTCCAGACTTTTACTACCACTGAATATCATTTGAACATGCTTGCTCTGACTTACATTTCAAGGTACCCTCAATCCAAACACAGACTTGTAATAGCACATAGAAGATGCTATTAATGCTAACTCACAAAAACATTAAAAGAATGAAAATGCATGAAATGACACTCTGCAAAGAGAAAAACATTCATGGTCTCCATGGTTAATGGTAGAACAGTCATGTAGCAACTTAGAAATTGAATGTAATATAGTTTTGACTTCATCTTCTTTATTAGTTACGAACAGGTTCAGCTACTGTAACAGAAAGAGCAAAAATGAAAGTGGCTTAAAGAAGACAGAAGCTAGATACATATAGTGTAGTATAGTAGGTAGGTGCATTTTCTTCTTATTGCTTTACAATCATCAACACCTGGCTCCATCTTGTGGTCCAGCATAGCAGCTCCAGCTCCCATTAAGATATATTCATTCTATTCTAAGGAAGGGGAATCAAAACCCTTCCTTTTCAAGCACAACAGAAAATAAGTACATGTCACTTCCAATAACACTTTAGTCACATGGCCAAATAAACCTTCAAAGAAAGCTTGGAAAAGCAGTCTTTAATTAGGTGGGTGACTGCCCAGCTAAAAGCCCATTATTGAGGAAGAATAAATACTTGGCTACAACTATCAATGTTGTCACTTTAAAAAAAAAAAAAGGAAGGTGATGAAAATCCTTAGCAGGAATTAGTAATGGAGTGTTTCTGGTTTGACTTCACTGACTGCGTTGTACCGTTGCTTTAAAGCGTGGGCATGAAAATGATGAAAATGTGACTTTCTCATATTTCTTCATTTTTTTAGTTATAAAAAATATCCTTCCTATGTCAGCAATTGCTTACAATTTGTTCGTTAAATCATCGTCTGTGTATTATAGAGGGTTATGTAAGAATGTTCTCTTTCCTCATATATCCCTCCCATGATTTCTCTATCTTCAGCACTCTGGTTTATATCCATTTAAAATTAAATTTTGGGAAAGATGTAAACAATGTATCTAAGTTCATGTTTGCATGTGGACTTAGCTCAGGACAGTGGAATGGAAGCAATGCACAGGGCAAGTATGACTGATGTGTGACTTGGAGGACCTATGCCATCATCAAAGCTCATCACCTCTAAGCTCTTCTGTGTGATCAGCAACAAAGAAGCTCCCATCTAACTCTTCCTACACTTTTAAAATTACCCACTTTTACTGTTTTTAGCACCAGTACACTGTGCTATGATACCTGTTAAGAGGGCAAGGGTCTTTGACTATGTTCCCTGTTATAACCAGGTTTCTGTTACATATTTTAAAATATCAAAAACATTAAATAATCTTTGAAATTTAAAAAACCAGCAACAGGAGATAAAACAGTCAGAGCAACAATGTAAAACAACTGTTTCTTAGATCATAATTAGACACAGTTGTCACTGGAGAAAAGAATAGGATCTGAATAAAGTTAAAATATTAATACAATTCTACATAATAAAAGAATATAAAAAAGAGAAGCCAGAGGAAAAACAGAGGAAAGCTTTCTGTAAATCAGAAACATTATATTTTTCTATTAATATGTGTTCTACGTTTATTATTCTTAACAAGACTATAAGGTATATCTTATTTTATTCATGGGGTCACTTTGTTTGAAGATGTTAGAAGAATCTGTCCAAAGTCCCACTATTATTAGGATTTCAATTCTAATGGTGATGAATTAACTCTAAGCTTCAATGATTCTAAAATCCAAAGAAACAGAAAGAAAGAAGTGACCAGACAAGCTCCTTTAGGAGAAAGTAAGATTATCTAGGTAGGAGGGAATACCTTCTGCATTAAAGGACATAAGGCGCAAAGAAAGAACTTGGACAAGCAGTATAGAAGGCAAGCAAGAAAACCCCAAAAAGGGAAATACAGAAATAAGGGTTAAAA
The DNA here is from genome assembly GCA_004024945.1 of Uropsilus gracilis. Taxonomy (NCBI): domain Eukaryota; kingdom Metazoa; phylum Chordata; class Mammalia; order Eulipotyphla; family Talpidae; genus Uropsilus; species Uropsilus gracilis. The sequence continues at coordinate 67,986 of PVHY01000943.1, forward strand.
AAATCAAAGAAATATTTGTAAATGGGGAAAAATGTTTCTTCATTGACACAAATAAAGGGAATCTTACCTTAATATACTCAAGTCAAACATCCCTGACATATAAGTGCCTACATACTATAGCCACTTCAGAAAATGGAGGACCAAAGTAACTCTTTGAATGGTAGATACATATTTTAAAAACAAAGAGAGGGAAGGAAGTTAATACATTTATGTGTCTTTAGAAATATGGGACCTGGAAGCCACTCCATGAAAATTCCTATAAAACACACTTAAAAGCTATGAGGAGAACCCTCAAGCTAATGGAAATGGGACTACCATTTGACTCAGCAATTGCTCTTCTGGGAATCTACCCAAAGGAAACCTCAATGCTTGTACAAAGGGACACATGTGCCTGGATGTTTACTGCAGCACTATTTATAATTGCAAGACATGGAAACAATCTAAATGTCCCAAAACAGAGGACTGGATGAAAAGGATGTGGTACATATACACAATGGACTATTACTCATCAATTAAAAAATGATAAATTTAATGATTTTATAACAACATGGATGTACTTAGAAAAAATCATATTAACAGAAACAAGTCAGAAAGAAAAGAAAAAGACAAAAAACAAATGGTTTCAAAATATATGGGACATAGGAAATATAAACAAAAAGTCATGAGGAAAAGTCAAAACAAGCTAACATCCAAACTGAAGTACACAGCTGGGGGATGGGGGGACTGTCAAGGAGGGAAGGAGGTGGGCAAACCCCGGGGATTACAAAGATGTGAAATTTAAATATAAATAATTTAATATAAAAATACACTTAAATAGAAGAGTTTATGTTCCAGCACTTAAGTTTTTGTATATAATATTGTGGAAGTGACTAATTCCAAAAGTGGGTATCACTTTTTTCTTGATTATACACACACATTTTCTTTACATTGTTGTATATCCTGAAGTTTTCTACCATGTCACCTGTGAACCTTAATCTCTTGTGGTCATCACTCCCCTAATTTGGCCTGCCCTCCTTCCACTTCCCTTGCTGTATGATTTTAGTTCTGCTGTCAATTTGTTAGTTTTAACTTTTTCTTGTCCTTTTGTTAGCTTTCCCTGGATACCAGAGTGGGTATCATTTCTGCCTCTCTGAATACCTCCTGATTTTATTTATAGAAGTGACTCAGCTAACTCTGGACTAAGATAGATGAGCTTAAATTCTAACCTGTCATTTCTTCAACTTGTGTGTCTGATGACATTTCTCAAAGTCTGTTTCTTCACCTTGTTGGATTCTACAAGAATTAAGTGAGATAGTGTCTGTCAGGTTTAGTCATGTGCTCAATAAATAGCCATAGCTATTATAAACAGGCTCCTGCTGGAACCAAAGGACTTAATTTTTCAAATGAAAGAATTGAGGGAAGTGAAAGCCAAGTCGGATGGTTTGTGAAATGAAATAATCATGAAAGAGAAAGACATATATATCATGTGAGCCTAATCTACCAGAGTAGCCAGATGTCCCTCTCTGAAAGTAGAATGGGTTCTGCATAGGGTTCAATGCCCCTTAGGAAATGAAGGCAAAAGTTATTCAAATGAGGATTGGGGCTATCTGTTTTCTCCCCCTGTACTAGATCTAGCCTCCCTCCCTATCATAGCCTGAGCATGCTAATTGCAAATCAAAACTTCTAGTAGAAAATTCCAGCTTCTCCCTAAAGCTCTGCTTAACTGCATTACTGGCTGCAAATATATTTTCCTACTAACTCAATAATCTAGCAGTTCAATGACATTTACAGTCTGAACTTTCTCATTTCCTCTTCGTGTTTTCAAGAGTAGAGATGTATAGAAACATGCTGTTTGATTTAAAAATTTGGCAGAGTTGATATAGACCAATATCTGTCCCCTCCTTGAATATTTCCCTTTTAGTTTACTCATAACCCTATGGGAACTTAATGAATAAAATGGACTTAATTCTCTCCCCTTTGACACCCATTTTAAGAAGTTGCTTCTTAAAGAAGAGAACTCCATGCTGATGTGTTCTGGTTAAAACATTAAATCTTTCAGGCCACTAGGGATTTTCTGTGGAGCTAAGATGTTAAATACAAAGAAAAAAATAAAAGTTATATGACTTTCTGCCTACTTTGAAAGGCAAAGTTTTCTTATAAATATTTCTTAAAATAATTCAACTTTAATTGTTTTGATTACCATCACCACCACAGAGACTGACTAGTAAGTACGCAATCCTCAGAGCTTTTTGAATATTGAAATCTATAGAGCAATGCACTGTACACATAACTTCCAGATCAATATTTTTAGCGGGCAATTATTATTAGCATTAATATTATTAATATTATATATGCACACTCTGTATATATTATATATATACAGATATATATTCTGTACAATGTACAAAAACAATTATATATTGGAAAATTCTTCCTCATTCAACTATTTCTCTACCAAGCCTCGGATATTGCTCTTTAATAATTTGTTGTTGAAAGAATAGCTTTATAGTTATTTAGCACATCCTACATCAGTCCATGGCAACTCATCTCTAGAATGGTGGAGATTTGTCCCTTGTTGTAAGGAACCAGCCTTTGGGTCTCAGCCAAAAAGAAAAACAAACAAAAAAAAAAAATCACTTGCACACCCTTCTGTAATAGGGCCACTTGCATTTTGCTCAACATTTTCTCTATTTTCTTTTTCTTTTACTTTCAGTAGCTTGTCATATTCCTTAGGTTTTTAAGCCTTTCTCAAGAGTAGATCTCAAAGGACCTTTGGTGAGCACATGAAATTCCTCTCTTTTCTTGAAAATTGAGGATTTTTTTCCAGACACTCTTCACCCTTTCCATGGTATTCACATTCCATCATTGTCATTTCTAGCAGTATAGTAATACATAAAATTGGCTTATCTTAACATAAATTATGAGCATTTCAGACAAAAAATCTTCCCCTCACACTTATCTTTGTAAAGCTTGTAACACTCATAAAAATTATTTGGGCTTCTAAAGTTTACCTTATTATAAGATCTACCATAGAACAAAGCAATTCTACTCGTAGAGATATATAGTCATTTACCCGTACCAAATGTGGTATATAAAATATTATGTTATAGCCCAAAACTGGGAACAACCCAAATGTTCATTAAGTTGTAAATCTATAAACAAAATATAGTAGTATATCCACACAATGGAATGCTATTCAGCAATTAAAAGGAACAAAACATTTATACATGCTAGAACACAGAATGAACTTCACAAACATTATGCTAAGTAAATGAAGGCAGACCTATGAAACGTTGCATGATTCCATTCATACGAAATGTTCAGAAAAACCAAACCTATCGAAATTTGAAGACTAGTGGATTAGTGGTCACCTGGGCTGGGGTGGCCTGAGAATAAATTGTAAATGAGCATGAGAAATATTGTAAAAACATAAACAATGTTACACATGTGGAAATTTTATTAAAAGTCATTGAGTTGTACACTTAAAATAAGTGAATGTTATGATATGCAAATTATGTATTAGTAAAGGTTTCTTAAAAGCCCACTTGCAAAATGGGATTGGGTTTGGGCTTGGATTTTTTTTTATGTGATATGCTCACAAGTAACATTCCTGAAGTCTTGAATAGTTCAAAATAGGAGTAAACAGGCCCTCTGAGCCTGCACCTTGCTCACAGATGCATAAACAAACATATCACTTCCATATCAAAGCCAGGATTCAGAAATTTCACATGAGGTCAGAGCACAGTTAGATTGAGTGCCATTGTAAATCACCAATTTTTTTTTTTTAATCAGGGAAAAGAGCTATTGGTTCCCCCATACACCCCCCACTCCCATGTCTAACTTAATAATAAAAAGTGACTGAGCACTAAGCATTAAACTTTTCTCCTAACCTGAAAATCTTATCTTTGTAGAATTTTAAATCCTAAATTGAATCAACATAGCAAAGTAATTGAGAAATCAATCAGCTACATGAGTATAAAATGAAAAAATGCAAGATCAATGTTTCCCTCTAGATATTTAAATAAAGTCATGCTTTAAGAACGATCTATACTTTAGCCATTGGTAAATATATAGTTTGTTTAAGAGAACAGATACATTCCATTTATCATCAGAGATGAGATTTGGAAGTTTCATGAAGGACTTGAAGGTTTGGGATTTTATTTTAGGAACATATGATTTCTAATTATTTTAACATCTCAAAACACTGCTTATTTCCATGATTCGGCAGTCATCCATGGGACTCTGTCTAAAGAAATTTTAGTGAACTGTTATTTGATCTCCAAAGAATTTTCTTTAAGCAGCTGTTTGTAAGCTCAGATTACAAGAATAATGGTTTGTACTTAGAATTTGCTGTGCTTCCAGTAAAACTAATCCATAAGGAGCCTTATACTCACTCCTATGTTTATTTTAGTACTATTTACAATAGCCAAGCTATGGAAACAAACTAAATGCCCAAAACAGATGAGTGGATCAAGAAGATGTGGTACATATATACAATGGAATACATCTTGGTGATCAAAAAAAAAAAAAAAGAAATCTCATGCCACTTGTGGCAACATGGATGGAGCCAGAAGGGATTATGCTAAGTGAAATAAGTCAGAAGGAAAAAAGATAAATATCAGATGGTTTCACCTACAGGTAGAATATAGAGAAACCAAACAAAGGGCCAGGAAAAAAGGTAAATCTTGCAAGCTGTCTACAAATCTATGGCACAGAGCATGGGAGGAGTAGGAAGAGAAGTCAAAACAAGGGAGGAAAGAGCAAAAGAGACTATAGGGATGGATCACAAGTACTATGGTGGTAGAATCACAGGGACTAAACCCTTGAGGGAAGAAACCAAACACTGTTCAAAGATAAAAAATAATGTAAAAAAACAAAAGAAAGAACCAAAAAAGGAAAAAAAAATCGTGCTTAAATAAGTTATAGCACAATAAATATATGAAAGTATTAATATTCAAAAGCACATATGCAAATACATAAAAGATTTATTTCAACTGCTATAAAAACTGTCCACTAAATAGTGATTTAATGAGCCCAATACTTAAAGGTATCAAACCATCAAATATCCATTGCCCTTTCACATCACAGTCAGTTACATACAGATCCCAGGAGCTGATAAGCACAGTGTCATACATGTCCTGAAGATGTCAGGGTTTAAATACAGACTCATTCAATTCCAGAAAAGAGGAATGTCTATTAGGAAAGTTGAATTAGGAAATACATTTTTATGCATATAGTTATGTTAAAGGTAGGGAAACAACATCTAAGAGTGATCCACCTAAACAGTAATTCATTGGTTCCAGAAATGCTGATTTCTACTGTATGCCCAGTACCACAATACATATGGTGATAAAACAATCATACTCTTCATGAGACTTATATTGGAGGGAAGATACCAATCATTAAATAAATGCTAAAGGAAATAAACTATTTGCTCAACAAAACCCTAATCTTAAATTAACTCTGCCTATCCTACACTTGAATCTCCACAGGTGATTATAAATGCAAAAAGCATGTAACAGTATGGACTGATTTCAAGTTCACGACCACTTACCTCAAACAAGTCTTTTCTGAGGTCAAAAAAATGGAACTATTGTTCCATATTCTGTATTTATCTCAAATAGTCTTAGAAGACTTTCACATCTCTTTCACGCTTCTCAAATTTCTAATATATCCTTTGTTACTTACATCCTGATTAATTTTCTTTCCTACTTCACTGAGAAAGTCCAAGCAGTCAGAAGAGTGCTTTCTCCTCAGCCCATTTCAGGAGCTTTGCAGTTGACAAACTTTTGCTTGAAAATCTCTATCTGCATATGACATCCATTATTTTTTCCATGTCTCTAATGTTACCATATTCATAAGATACTCCCTGACAACCCTGGTGAAGCACTGTCTACATTATATTGATTTACTTAGAACTATAGTATTGATCACCATTTGATCTATTACATATTTATTTTTACATTTATTTTTCTTCTCCTTTCATGAACTCTATCAGTTTAAGTGCTTTTTTCCCCCACTGCTCTGTTTGTGAGCACTCAGACAAGACACAAGGTAAATTACAAGACACAAGGTAAATTCTCAAACTATATTTGCTGAATGAATAAATGTATTCTACAGATATTCAAATCTCCAATCAAAGAATCAGGTGAAATATACAACTATACTTTCTATCGGAATTGACAGGCACACCACTCAAGTGCATTAAACTTATCGTCACATTATTTTGAGTTTAGTATTTTAATTGATAACTCAGTATTCCAATTTTATAAGTTTCTCCATTTTTTGTGGAATGATACAATTCTAAGTAATGAATCAATAATTACTAGGATGTTGGTTCACAAATTTAATAATGGCAAAAACCAGACTATCTGTCAACAATGTTTTAGCTATAGGCATATAATTTTGGAAAACAAGAGATATTTCTGACAAGGAAGCTAAGTATATTCTGCTCATTACAATCATACAAATATGTGGTTATAGAACAATTACTTTCTTTAGGTGTACATTACACAGCTGTGGACACTTCATAAAGCTCATTTGCTACATCTTGGCTCTGCTGAATTCAATATTAAGGAGTAGCTCACCCCTCAAACAAGAAAGTTTTTATACACACAGGCATAGAGAGACACATACAAGCTGATATCATTTTTGTTTGGTGGGACAGCAAAGGAAAGGTTCAAATGATTATAGGCAAATAAGACACTTCTGGTATCTGGTTGTCCTGAAACATCCAAATTTAGGTATCTCCCACTCCTGCAATGCAAATAACCATGATTGGCTACTTGGTGGGGTATTTGGGAGATTAGATGAATGCTTTCCCATATTGCACTCAGTTTGCCTCAGTTGGTCATTAAAACAAAAACACATAAGCGAAGAATCAGCCCATTTAAAAAAGACTGGCTTGCCCCAGATTTGGGGCATTCATTTTATACTTGGAGAAATTGCAGCGGTGCTTGGGACCTGGAAATCAGACCCAGACATGCAACAATAGAGCACAAACTCCAAGAAACGTTTTCTACACTGTAATATTTCTCAATCATATTGTCCAAGTCTGTAATTTTTCTATTTTGTAAGTTTTTGTCTTAAAGACATGAGTTTTTATCTAATTGACATGTCTGTAGACTACATTATCATTAAAAATCAAAGTTTTATTGAGAAAGTAGTTCAACATTAGAGTAATTGTCACATTTGAGACAGATGAAGAACACGTTTCAAGACCCATGAAAGCTCAATTTGGGCAACACTATGGGGCATCATTTTATACTCTCTATTCACTCACAAGTTGACTGGCATTTGTACTCAACCATTCCATGCCATAAATCCTTTCCTACCAAACTCAGCTCACACTCTCCATGCATAGACACTTTCTATCCTGTCTCTTTTCTTTGGCAGTAACACTGGAAGAGTGTACCACATCAGCTCAGAAAATGACCTTTTGAAGGAAACTATATCCCAATGGCCAATTTGTAAAATCTTTACCACTCAATTCAATAAGCATTATATTCTTCCTACCATGTGCAAAGTGCTTCCTTAACAGTTAGGCAAAGCATATGATGATAACAACTAACATGGTCTCTGACCTGAGGGTATATGACATCCTACAGTGGAAACAAGACAGAGCTTTAATATGATACCAACTCTCAGTAAGTGTTATGAGTTGCATTGCAGTTCAGATGGTTAGAAACTGGCTATTTCATGAACTTCTGAAAAGTTTAGCATTTTGTTCTCCTTTTAATTCTTTTTTAAAAGATCTCATTTATGATTCAGATAACTATAATGAAAGGATTTCAAATATTTACATTTTCATCACCTACATAAAAAATTAATTTCAATATTTTCCCAAGGTAAGAGGATCCAAAGTATATTAGGTAGACATTGAATAATTATTTGTTTAATGGATGAATATTGGTATATGACATAGCACTTGGGATTATAACTCCAGACTTAGAAGTTAATTTTAATCTTAAGGATAATAAGCAAATCACATTAATAAATTTTAGGTTCTGGGTTCCAGGAATTAGCAGGAAGGGGGAATAGTGGATGGAACACAGTTGGTTACATGTCAGAAGAAATGCCATTGGCTGTCTGTCAGTTCAATCTGTGCAAAACACTAGAGAAAGTCCTTGGTACCACTTCCTGATTTCCTGGAAATAACTGTCATTTAGGAGACCAGCAGGGCCTCTCTTTCTCTCTGAAGTATTGTAGGACACAGCCCTTGCTGAGCCTGCTATTCTGACAAGATCATTGCTGCCTCTGTGACAAGACAGTGTGTTTACCCAGAGAAGGGAATGGAGTGTCAGGACAAAACAGAAAAAATGATATGTGTCAAACAACTTGAGTTCTCAGCTAAAACTTCTTTTGCTGCTATTGTTGTTACTGAAGAATCAATTAAGACCAAAACAAAGCTTGACTAATGACAAAGTGGGAATCAATTGTTTATCCTTCATGATTTTGCTAAAAATAAATTCACAACTTGATGATCATCTTCATTTTAGACAACTGATGAGATGCAGTAGGTTAGCGAGTAAGATTAGTTATTGAAAACAAGAGCAGAGTCAGTTAAAAAATCAAACCCCTCTTTTCATACTGTGGTTTTCAAATTTGTGTAAGGCATTTATCACTAAACTTTTATATTTAATGAATACCATTATATAGATAAAATTAATTTCTTACATCAAGAAGGCAATAATGAAGAGTTACATTTCAAACACGATTTTGAATTTACCTAAGGTAAATCCATTATTTTATCCTCCAATTACTAAGTAATTGACTTTTTCACCATGGTATAATTGATATCCACATAAAAGATTTTCCATTAACCAATTTTGGAAATAAAGCTACTGTAATATTTCTATACAGAATTTGATTTTCTCACTAAAGGCCTTTTTAGCTGCAAAAATGCCTTTGCCTTCAAAGCACCTTTGTTTCATGAACTGTGACAAAGTGAAAGGTTTTTATGGGAACATTCTCTTGGTTAACTTTTGCCTGAGATACTGGCTTCAATGATTATCCTGCTGAAAATTACAACAAATGTTTGCATTTGAGAAGTCATTTTTCCCCCACAGATTCGAGGGGAGTGTGGGAGGAATATACAGCTGGGAATTGAAGAGTAGAAAAGGATTCACGGAGAATGCTCAGGATATTATCAGCAGAAATAGGAAAATTGCTTTTCAACATTATTATAGAGACAACCTACAGATTCCTGAATCATCAGGAACACAAGCTAAGGCGGGGGGAGAAGGAGGTTTTCAATGTGATTATGATTCTAGTTATCGCTGCCAGTTAGAAATAAGCACTTTCACATTTATTTTTATACAATTGAGAACTGAGTTTATTTTTAAGTCCTAGAAAAGGTGGCTTACTATCAACCCACACAGTCTAGTCTTGATGAATGTTAAGTTCTTCTCCCAGAACAGTGTGTCTTTCCTAGTTTTTTGGTGACTGCTAGCAGAGAGCAGTGTCCTACAGAAAGGCAGGACAAATAAAAAACTTGTAAGGCACAATGGTAGCATTTGGCTTTAAAATGAAGGCATTTTCTTGAGAGTAACTACAGAGCAGACAACAGAGGTTGGTGAGTTTTGATCCTACCTTACAAAACAAGGGAGCCAGCTACCTGCCCTTGGTTTAGGTGTCAGCAGGAGAGATAGGCAGAGCTGTTTTTGAAGTTCCCTCTGAAAAGATAGGTATCTAACCCTCCTGTTCTAAGCAAGAGCTCAAAATGAAAAAGAAAACAACTTCAGCTCTCATATTAAACTTGAATTATGGTGCTATAGAGAAGCTGATATTTCCAGGAAGAGTTATAACAGCAGCAAAAAGGGTCATTTTTTTCCAACTTTGAAAGAATGACAGCCCACCAGGGTCTAGGTCTAGCCCACCTACCTCAGCTCCCAGCCTTTTTTGCACAAAATAACAATTTCTTGCCATCCTGTGTCACTTAACAGAAAAGGTGCAGCTTTGAAGAGGTTTCATGGCGCAACATTAGCAGTTAATCAGATAATTGCTGTGGCTCTTGCCAATAGCCTACAGCGTGAATAATGAGTGGACTATTAATTCCTTCATCCTTGCCCCAAATTCCTGCTCCTTCTCCCTTTGCTGTCTCCTGCACTTCCACTGTGTCAGCAGCTTCACTTGGACATCTCGGCTTTCTAGCCTTCATATAAACCAAGATGCAAATTGCTGCATGTAGACCCCACAGGTAAATCCATCCTAACATTCAGAATGTAGGGATTGTGGGCTCTTTTTTTGTAAGAGTGTTTTCAATTGTTCCCAGGTTATCAGAACCAAACCACAATGGACGAAGGCAGCTGATATTGCTCATTTCTACAAAACCCACACTTGCCTGGCAAAGAGAAGAGAGCCCAATTACAGTATCTTTACTGCAGGAAGTCTGATTCCTTATTCTGCCATTCATATCTTAATTGAACACCTATTAATGGTAAGTAGAGCAAAAGATGATTAAGTAAAAGCAAAGGAACATAGAGGTCTTAGGTACCAGTGATATTTCTGACTTATAAAGAGACTAATGTGAATACTGAGATATATACCAAAATGATATAAATAAAAACGAGAAGTAACAACGTGTGTTATGGAGACACTGTAAAGCAAAAGCTGATATGAACTGAGGCATTCAGAAAAAGCTTCATGTAGGAAAAGGATGTATTTTCTGCCAGCAGAGAAGTGACTTGGTATGGGTTAGGAAGTGTAGATGACAAAGATTCTCAGAAGAGGAAAGACTGACATAAATTGAAACCTTCCCTGAGTTCATGTATTAATTAGGGTCAATGTGTGGACCAGGAACTGTGCAAACAATCTCTGGAGACACAAGGATTAATAAACCATAGACACAGCTGCATGGAATAGACAGACAAGTGAACTAGTTGCTTGGAAGACTGTGTGATATAATCTAAAAGAAGTAGGTTAAGAGCAAGGAACATTTTAGACTGGACAGGAGGGAGAAGAGAAAACAGGCAAAAAAAGATAAGCTGTGTCAGGTTAAAAAGTCACAAAACTAAGATGAACTAATGATCACTAATATCTGAATAGGAATTGGGGGTAGGAGGGACAGATAGGGAATAATTAAACATTTCATTGAGATTACCAGTGGGAGGTAAAGGTAGAAGAAAACAAAGTATACTGGGGTGTCTTCAAATTTTCTTCAGTCAACATGTCTTTCATAACATTAAGATCTAAATTGTGTTCCTTTTCATATTTAGAATGAATTGATGCATTCAAATTAAAGTGGGAGAGGGGGTGGAGAAGGAAATAAGCTAATTCTAATAAGAAGAATTATAACCTGTAAATTATAACCTGCAGACATATGAAGCTAGAAAATAGCCAGAATTCACTTAAAATGCTTTCTTCATTTTGAAACTGAAGATATAAATTCAAGAGAGGGCAAACATTTTTTCTAAAACCATGCACTTAAAAATGCTACATGAAAAAATAGATGCACTGCTATGTTCCCTGCATCATTGCTTACAATAGCCAAACTATGGAATGACAGAGTGGACTAAAAACATGTGATATAAGCATGCACCGTGGCAACTACGCCACTATTTAAAAAAGAAAAGAAAAATGAACTATTGTCATTTGAGACAACATGGATACCACTGGACAGGATCCTATTCAATGAACTAAGTCAGAAGGATAGACTCATGTCAGATGATTTCACTCACAGGTAAGATGGTATAGAGATATGAAACAAAGGAGCAGATGAAACCATAGCAAATCCTAGAAATCTGATGATAGAATTAAGGATACTAGAGGGGAAGAGAAGTGAGATAACAAAAAAAGGGGGGAGGGAGGTCATTTGATGCAGAATAAAGATCTATAGGTTATTGGTGGTAAGTTGGTGTGGTAACATACATCTGAAGAGGTGTGAACCTATTCTCCTAAACTGGATAGAGACTTATTAACCAATGTTATCTCAGTAAAAGTAAATAAATAAGAATGCTTACACTAGCTCAGATGACTTCTGATTCCAAATCCAGGGTCCACTGCAATCACAGCTTTCTTTTGCAATTTACAACTAAATAATGGTGGCAACCAAGACATCTGTGCAAATACACACTTGACCTTTACCTTAACAAGCTGGTATCCAGTCATCTGATAGCCTTACCTACAACCTTCACCCATTCCATGAGGTTACTGTAATCATCTTTTCAAACTTTCATCTGATCATCATTTCACTTCAAAAAGAATGTGAGTGGAACTTACACTGAATCAAGTATAAAAAACCTGGCCAACTCCCAGCCCTCATGCTCACATCTCCTCCTAGCTCTTTTCTTCTCTACAACAGGACCATTTTCTCAGTTTCCAATTCAGTCAGAAGTTAAGAGAACATTGCAGAAGAGCCCATGCTTTTAGGCCTTGGCTGACTCTACTTCCTCCATTTGCATTGACTTCACTAAGTGGGAACAAAGAGAGTAAGACAAATGTTATGGGTGTCCTGAGAAACAGCTTTAGAACACATGATACAGAAGAGGGAGCCACCTTTTCTATTTCTCAAGGAAAGATTTCATATAAAATATTCGCTTTGAAAAGTCTTAATGATAAGTAGGTTTTATACAGATAAAATGGAATTCAGGGCTTAGTTGTAACTGAGGCAATATGACCTGCAAAGTCAAAAATATTTACTCTCTGTACCTTTATGAAAAAGTTGACCAAGTTCATTCTAGAACAAAAATACTTTGAAGTCGTATCTAGTAGATGCTCAGCAAATGTTAGCTGAATGAAAGAATGGAAATATGTTGCACCTTTTCTAAGTAAAAAAGGTAGGGAGTTCAATAAAAAAAAGTCTCTTCAAAATTGTTTGAATGTTTTAAGAATTCATTAGCTTGGTCTGTCCTTTATCAGTGTGGAAGCTCGACTATTTGAAGTATTTCATTCTCCCCTGACTCTGTATATTCATTTATTGTATTGTGTTTATGTAGAAGATCTTGGACACAATAGTTCAATGAAGGTGAGCTACAAAGCTCTCAGAGATGGCAAATCTTCTGTATCTCCTTTGATAACCCATGTAGATAAGAAGAGTCAAAATATCTCAAGGATCAAGGGCCCCAGGGAAGCCACCAAAACTATGGGTGGCATACTTTGCTTGCAAACCTGTTCATTTGTCAGAATGCCCCCAATGTAGTGGTCAGCACTGCATAGCCAGAGGCAGGAATTCATCAAAATGAAAGTGATGCCTAGATGCAAAATTCAACACATCAGAATCTACCAGGCAGCACACAGAGGCACAGAAATTATGTTTAGCATTGCATTTGGCCATTACAGCTCCAATCCATCCACCACCATTCATACAAAGTCTTGCAAGGGGAAAGACATGAGGAGCAAAACTTCATTCCCTTGATGAAGTTTTCAGGGCCACTCTAAATGTAGGAGTGTTCAAGATAAGAAATGATTATACAGGGCTGGTCCTCAAAGAATCTCATTATTAAAAAGTCCATATCTATTGGCATCTATGAGCAAGACAGAAGTGGAAAGGGTTCAATCATTCCATCAGCAAAAGGAGTTTGGTAGGCATTTCTGGGTACAAAAGAAATACAGGGTATAATCCTTGTTCCTGTGGAACATGTAGGAGAAGTGGTGTAAGTGGAAGAATTGAAATAAAGGAAAGTCATGAATCGTAAAAATAAGTCCAAATAGAAGTGAATTATCTGAGCTCTGGGGAAGAGGCAAGGGTTATTGAGAAAATTCTCCATGAAGCAAGTGGATATTAAAGGGACCTTTGAAAATATTATGGGTTTTCATAGAAGAATGCTTAAAAAGGGGAAAACCAATTGAAGAACCTAGTCTGAAATCCATGGCAAGAAATAATGAAAGATGAAAGTGGTGAGACATGAACAGGTAAATAATTCACCGGGTCTTGAAACATGTGCTGAAAAACACAGGCTTCATAAGGATATCTGAAAGTTAGAGTAATGTTACTTTCTCAACACTTTCACATGTATCATTTCCTTGTTTTTCTAGATTGAAAGTCTCTGTTACTCCTTTATTCCCTCTCCTTCTTCTCATCCTCAATACGCAGCCCAAGTATGCTGACATGTTACTTCTTCCAAGGAAGCCTTTCTTAACTCCTGACCAAGATCAGGGCTCCATTTCCCTAGTATGTAGTCTCAAAATCATTTGTGAAACTCCTAATGAAAACCATTCAGGAATTGTCTTCTTCCTAATCTTCTTATCAACTCAAGCCCCTTCTAAACTTTTATTCTACTATTCCTCAGAAGTGTCCCTATGATGCCTCAGAAATGTCCCCACTAAGCTTGAGAAGTATTCTCCCTTCCAAGTTTCAAGTTGCAGTTTGACCAACATGCACATTTCAATAAGAACCAAGGTAAAGGCACACAACTGAGGGGCACAGACAACAACCAGATGCTCCTAGAGAAGATGTTCACAGTCACTTTACTATCAGAATTTAGTTATGTGACTATAGCCACAGAAAAAATAAAAAGGTGAATGTTTGCTTTTACTAAGAGTAATAGCACATGAACAACTACAAATTCAGTTACTGTGGAAGATAAGGAAAACATGTCTTTGGGGACAATTAGCAATCTTTTCCACAAACCCGACACTTGACAGCAAAATACAAATCTATTTTCCTAAAATATTTAATTGGTCTGGTTGTTTCATTGGATTACATAAGCTGTCAGAGAAAATAGTGAAGTAAGTTAGCTCACCAAACTCTTCTCAACATCTAACACAGTGTCTGGTGTTTAATGCAAAGTTGCTGTCTCCCCCCTCAAAAAAAGAACATGCATATATATACACATACATGTATATAAATAATATAATAAGTCTATTATTATTCAGGCTATATGAGTCCTAGATATAAATGGATGAATAAAATAAAATCATTTTGCAGGAATGAAAAAAGCTTTAAACTGTGATCTCAATGTTATCTTTTGAACCACATGCAGCTGTCCAAATTACGTAGATGACTTAAGCATACAACAAAACAAAACATACTCCCAACAAAACAAAAGGATTCTTTTTTGAATGTGGGAAGGAGTGATGAAGGTCCAAACTAAGAAGACAAGATCAATGCTTAGAGTCTTTCAAGTTATACTAATAAAATTGTAGTTTTCAGTGATCTCAAAACAATGTCCTCTGAGTATGCATGAGAGTCACCTCAGGAAAATTTAAAACACCCCTCTCCCCTGCTTAAAAGTCTAGTGAATCATCATCTTCAAACATGATGCTTAGTATAACTTTTCCTAAGATACTCACATTACTCTTCTTCACACTTAAACTTGAGAACGTAACAAGAATTCCATACTTCTACTCTAGTTCCAATTCAATCTCACTATTAGTTATAGCATCTTGTTGCTTGATGGATGGCAAGCTTCCAAACTGGAGGGGAACATATCGTTATTTTTGGCAGCTTCCTCAAAGAGGTTCAGCAACAAAAGGCTTTGTGGCAAGGATAGATGTAGGGCTTGGGGCTTAAATAGCTAAGTTCAGCCTAGATTTTCAGTTATTGGGTGTGAAGCTTCGAGAAAATTTTATGAACTTCCTAAGTTTTAGTGTTGTCATTTCCCCATCTCTAAAATGAGACTCATCATAGTGTAACCTTAAAGAGATACTTTTGGGGAGGGGAGGTAGGAAGATAATAAAATTAGAGATGTAAAGCACTTAGAACAAAGGATAGATATTATTTCATCCATTATTTTAGGGCAACTGTACTCAGTGCCAATTACATTTTATAGGATATATTCTTTTATGAGAAACAAAAGATTTGCAAAATTCTCATAACTCATAAGGAAAAGAAACCTACATAAACAATTTGAAGAATACAAAGAATGGTAATTATCATGTAAATGGAAAAACACGAGATGTTTGGCCCATTTTTTAAAAACCATATGCTAATGCCAGCTATCTGACATTTCTGTATATTTGTGGACTTTCATCAAATCATATCAAATTTATTTTATTCACTAATTTTCCTGTGGAAAAGCAGTAACTTTTTAAAGTTAGACAAAGCAGTTCTTTCCCACCAGCATGTTATAAGACCACACTGAACAAATACTCTAAATTTGAAATCCCTCTATATCAATAATGAATTTAAACTTTCATGATTAAGGAACAGTGATTTGTTCTTAACTTTCTGTTTCCTACCTTTCACCAAGGATGGAAGAGTTTTTAAATCCTCAAATAGTTAGCAGATAGGTCAATGCTCACTTAGAACATGACTGAAAGAGGACAAATTATACCCTGCAAGCTGATGTAGTGTCTATCATTCTTAGTGAATGCAGTAAAAGAAAAATTTTGAGGTGTTATTGGGCACCAAATAGAATAAAAGAACAGAACTTCAAGATAATACCTGTCAGGAAGGGAAAATGGCTGAGGAGTCTTCACCGCTCTGGTAGCAGTGTACTGAAATAGAAAAGCACTGAGGGGAGATAGTACAGGAAGATTAAATATGATCTTGAACAGTGATATCCCCAGAGATCTTAGGCTTTTTATTCTTCCAGACCTAAAATTTGTCAGGATTTTGAGTAAATCACAAAAGCAATTGTCATCGAGAACATTTGCAGCTGCTCGAACAACTATTTTAAGGTGAGGGAAGCTGGCAGGCGGAGAGAGTATGGCAGTAGGGAGTCAGTGAAATGAATAAGTATGGAGAATATAAAACACTGTTAAAGAAACTGTGACTTTTGAGGCAAGTGAGCCTGTGTTTATATAGAAGTCTGTTTATGGGATTGTTGTAATGTGTGTTTTTACCATTTTAATGCACATGGTGCTGCCATTGAAGGTACTGGAAAGAAAATGATAGACCAGTTTCCAAGACAGACTCCAGGTTTAACTCCCTCATAATTTCTCAGATAGCTCAGAGTTGGAAATTTTGTAGAGGGGACGTCTGAATGACTAACAGCCTCAAAGCCTTAAAAAAAATCAGAATTTAAAAATGATGACACTGGAAGCAATTGAAAGGGATGTACTGAGACTCTTTACTGAACATTGCTTTACATCACTGCTCAGAGACCACAATCATAGACCTAGGAAAGTTAAATCCATCTCTGCACTGTTGTGATGATCATTTGTATTCATAAACATTTGGCAAAGCAGAAGTTAGTCATTTCATTATGACATTAATTCTCCAATCCAGATGGGATTACACACTGTGGGATTCCTTCAGAAGCTAATGTATCTCTAAATATTACAAGCAAGATGTTTAGCTGTCTCTTGATGTTTACTAACCTTTCGTGGCTTTCATTTCCAACATAAATTCCTATTAAAATTGGTAGTTGAGTTTGGACTTATTTTAGGTTGAGAATGGAGTTGCCTTTAGAAATAAAAACACATCTCAAGGACATTTATATTATAGTTGGCTTTACAACAAGGCAAATAACATGGCTAATGACTAACATAGAATCTGATTAGTGTTTTGATATGTGAATTAAAGCAAGATCAAAATGTTGCATGTCTTAATAGTAGTTTTAATAGCACTATATTTTAATCACTTTTTTGTTTAGCATGTATTTACCGAAACTCACCTTAAACCTGGGACCAGGGGAAGTATCATTAAGAAAATCTCAACCGTATAATATCATATCGTATCATATCGTATCATATCCGTTTGTAGAGAAAAAAGATTAAACAATTGCAATAGGATAATAAGCTTGTTTTAACACAATATCAGCAATATTGAGTTATAATTAACACTTAGTAAACTGCATTTATTTTAAGTGTATAATTTTATAAGCTTTGACAGTATGCACTCACACACACACACACACACATACAAATGAAAATTGCATCATTCCTAGGAGACTGGGCATTTCTATAACCCTTAAAACTTTCTTGTACCAGAATAGCCTCTTCAATAAATGGTGCTGGAAAAAGTAAACAGGTATATGCAAAAATAATGAATCTAGACTACTCCCTCACACCATACATTAAAACCAACTCAAAATGCATAAAGATTTGGATGTAAGGCCTGCAACCATAAAATACATAGCGGATAAGATGAGCAAAACACTCCAAGACTTTCACCTCGGATACCTTTTTCAGGACGCATCTACAGATGCTAAAAATGATGAAGAAAAGCATAAACAGCTGGAAATACATCAAATTGAAAAGTTTCTATACAGCAAAAGAGACAATAACTGAAACACAAAGACACTCAACTGATTAGGAAAAAAAATTGCCCCCCCACACAAATGATAAGGGTCTGATAACAAAGATCCAAAAAGTATTTACACAACTTAACAAAAACAAAGCAAAAAGTCCAGTCAAAAAATGGGGAGAAGAGCTAAAATGACACTTCTCTGAAGAAGAAATGCAAATGGCCAATAGACATATGAAAAAATGTCAACATCACTAATAGAGAAATGAAACTCAAAACCACAAGGAGATACCACCTTATACCAGTAAGAAAAGCCCATATCAAGAAAACAAGCAACAAGTGCTGGCATGGATGTGGAGAGAAACGATCACTTTTTTCCTGCTGGTGGGAGTGTAAACTGGTCCTGTCACTGTAGAAAGCAGTGCAGAGGATCCTCAAACTACGTAAGTGGCAACTATCATTGATCCATAAATTCCTCTTCTGGGAATCTGGTGTCCCAAAGGACACCAAAACGTAATTAAAAGACACCTATAATCACATGTTTATCGCAGCATTATTTACAATAGCCCGAATAAGGAAATAACCCAAATGCTCCAAAACAGACAAATGGATCAGAAAATTGTGGTATATTTATGCAACTAATATTATTCAGCAATCAGAAAGACAAATTTGATGCATTTGTGATAACATGGATGGACCTGGAAGGAATCACATTAGTGGAAATGAGTCAGAAAGAAAAAGAGAAATACTGGATGATCTCACCTATATGCAGGATAGAGGGAAGACAAACAAATGAAAGGACAAGAAAAAGTTAAAACTAATAAACTGACAGAACTAAAGCATAAAGCAATGATGGAGGTGGGGAAGAATGAGCACAAGAGATTAAGATTATAGTTCACAGGTGATAAGGTGGTGAGAGAACCTCAGAGTATATAACAATATATAATATATATGTGCAATCAATTAAAAAATAAAATAATAAAATTTTCTTGTACCTCCACAATCTTTTCCTCTTGACCCTCCCTGTAAGTCTCCTCCCTCCGCAACTATGTTCTATCCTTTCCCCATAGGTAAGCTTACACATTTTTTTAGGGTTTTTAAATCACTGAAATCATGAAGTATATATTCTTATTTATGACTTCCTAAGATTCATACTCATTACTGTGTATCTACAATGTTTTTTCTTCTTTTTTTTCTGAGTAGAACTCCATTGTATAAATTTGCCACAATTCATTTTTCTATTCCCCTATAATAGATAATTGGCTTGTTTCCATTTAGCCTATTAGAAATAAAACCAATTCAAAATCTGTTTTAATTATACCTGAGTTATAAGTAGACATGAGAAGAAATGAGTCAAAGTAGAGGGAATATCAGGTGAGTTGCTGTAGAATAAGTCTTACTCTCCAGATAAGAGGTTTGGATTTTGCTTTTAATCATTCTCATTGTTGACAATTATAGTAATAGGCTAATCTAAAGACAGAAAGCAAGTTTGGGGATAATTTGGAAAGCCCTCCCAAAGGGTCCACATTGAGGAAATCTATTTGCATGCTATGCAGATCTTTGGATCAAGCTTCAGCTACTTGAAGAGAGAGAGGTTTGATAGAGTTATATTTGTTGCTCTCTTGTCACCAAAAACCAGAGACTGTGAGCATACTTGACAGAACCATCAGCATCCACAGGAGTATCTGGCACAGGATCACTCAGTAAATATCTAGTGGAAAGAGGTGACAATAAGGTGGAGTCAAGAGACAAAGGAAAGGGAGGAGTGAAATAATGGACAAATCAATAACAATTGATATATTAAATGAGTATCTTCATCTAAATTATTGATTTTACTGAGACATAGGGTACAGATACTTGTATAATGCTGAAGAAATTTATAATTTCTGTGGTCTAGAAATGGAAAGCCCCATGGTCATAAATATTTCTTTGGTAGAATAACACTTATTTCAAACATTGGTTAGCACTTTTTTTCTTTTTACTGTGCAAAAAAAATAAATAAATAAAATATCAGAATCTCACTACACAGTGAGTTCTTAAATGTCAAGTACTAATGTATCCTCAGTTCACAGCACAGAGCCTGTTGAAATTCAACAGTGGTCCAGATTAAGTTAATCACTACAGATAACCATGGATTCAATCTTCAATACTCCAAGAAAAACCACTTAAAGGTCACTGATCTTCTTCTTTCTCCTTAAAGGAAGAAATGCCCTGTGATACAACCTCTCCTTGTACTTCTCACATCCCCTACTTTTGTTCACAATGTCTCTTTATTTGTAATGTCCTCACAAACCTCCATATATTTTAGAAATCACAGTCACCTTTCAAAAACCAACTGAAAAGTGAATTTATTCATAAAGGAATCTCTATTCTGCTTTATTGACCAAAGACCTTGTTCAATATATAATCAAAGAGCTCTTTCATTGTATAATCACACTACTTCATTTTCTTTCTTCTTCTTTTGTCCTTATCCCATTATATCATGTTCCATTATTAGTTGTGTATTTGTTTTATTTTTTTTACTAAACAGTAATATTCTTAAGGAAAAGGATTTGTCTTATTCATCTCTGTACTATAGTGATACTGAAAATGATGTATATATAGTTGGGGCTTAATAAATGTTTGTTGAGTGAATAAGTAGTTCAATGAATAAAAGATGTAAAGTTTCTAGTGTCAACATTATATGAAAGGTTGGAAGAAATATGCTTCCCCACACAGCTCACTCATTGTTCTTATTCTGAGAAATTCCCACATTGTACAGATATTGCTAAGAATAAATTTCATTAAATTGAAATGTCATTTTGATATAACAGACTATAAGTTCACCAACTTGTTGGTTGTAATTAATTCACCCAACCAATTAGTCAGTTCCCTTGGAGGATTCTGAAAGGATAAACATAGTTCAAGCAAGTCTTGATGGTAAGGGATAAAAAGCTGAAGCTAGTACATCTATAAAAACAAACAACAGAAGTCTCTGGAAACAAATTAAAGTTCTGGGTTTGGAATTTTATAGGATAGTTTAAAAAGTATGAAAAAAATGATAAAAAGAATAATGTTAAAAGTAGCACAGTCAAGATTATGATTTTCTTAGGTTTGACCTAACATAAACAAAAATCTAGGCATGATTTTATACTTTCACATATTAGTGTGGAGGTAGAATAATATTTATATTCACACCTTTTTGTTTTGAAATATGGAAATAAATTAGTCTTCTAGTATGATGAAGTAATCTACCACATACAAATGCTCCAAAGAAGAAAACTAGAAAAGTCAGGTAGTGCATAAAAATCATGATATTAAGCTACAAGTGTGAAAACAATGAGTAAGAAATGAAGTTTCTAAGATCAAAGAGGTAACTCTAAGGTATTAAATCTTAGCATCAGAAGCTGCTTTACCTCAGGAACATTTGCTAAATCTGGGTATGGTCTATATTTGGAGTCTAAATTTTGCTTGGCTAGAGGTCACTTAAGAGGAGGAAAGAAACCAATTGAGTCTGGTTGGTGAACAATTCTAGACTGGCAAAACTGGAAACTTCAGGTGCCTCAAACACAACTTCCATCTCTCTTTTTAAGTCATTTGTAAAATTGTGAGGCTACATATGCTTGAAGATAAAGAACTAAGTTGAAAACCTGAGAAAAGAAGAACAAAAAACTCTGCTACAGTTGTTTCTGAAGAGACGAAGATCTACCAGGTTTTTAATTGACAGATAGAACCAGATTTAGGGGATAAACCCAGGAAGAGAGTCTAGCAGACAAAATTTAGAAGAGCTATCGTGAAGAAATTCAGTATAGTTTAAAAGTCTCAATTAATCAAAAAGTCAGGCTCAGAGTCTCAGAAACATTCAGGAGTAGAAGGAGTTCTTCATCAAAGAAACTGAGGCTATTAAAAACAAAACAGTAATGTTGAATATGAAAAAACAGAAGATAATCATGGAAAATGGGGGAGAAGACTTAATTTTGAAGGAAAAAGAATTAATGAAATATATGATAAAATGCTGAAATGACTCAAATGGATAAGAGAGCAATTAGATTTAGGAAAAATGAAGAAACTCATATCAATATGAGTTTCAAACTCTATATAAGAAGAAAGATAAGGATAAAAGTTATTGTAGGAGGCAAAGAGAGAGAAAAGGGACAGTAAGTCTATTTAAAGTATAATAACTGAGAACTTCCCAAATTTATGGTTAAAACAAGACAAAGATGTCCATAAAGCTTATAAAATAGTCAAATTTCTAAATGCAAAAATACCTAACCCTAGATATATCATTGTAAAGTTATCAAAAGTCAACATCATAGAAAAAATAGTAAAAGCTTTTAAGGAAAAAATATGTAACTAAACAAAAGAAAATAAAAATATCAGAGAATGTCAATTTTATCACCTGAGTTCTAGGAGTGGAAAGGAAACAGGAATAAAATGGCATATAAACAAATAATGAACCAGAGTTTTCAAAAACTAGTGAGAGAGATTCCACATTCAGGAATCTCTGAAGATCTTAAGCAGAATTTTTTTTTCTTCTACTCTTGCATTCCTCCAGATTTCCTTTTTTTTTTTTTTAACTCACTATCCCATAGTCAGACTACTAAAAGCCAGAGGCAATTCAAAAATCTTTAAAATAACTAGAGAAAAAGAACCTTTCTTATCTTTAAAGAAGCAATGATGTCTAGTAATTAACAATTATATAGACCAAATCAACATCTTTGTGAAGCTGAAAGGAAATTACTAACAATAGAATTCAGCACCTCACAAAATTATCATTCAAAATCTATGCTGGAAGATATATATTATCAAAGAAACAAAATCTAAGAGAATTTATCACAATAGATCTGAATACAAGAGATACCAAAGAGTTTGTCAAGTAGAGGGAAAATGATAGCAAACAGAAACATGAAAATGAAATTAAAATATGGAAAATTTTAAATACATATTTAAATATGAATTAATATTCAACAAATAAGACAACAATATCATTTTAAACTTAAAATTCAAAAAGAATTAAAATGTACAATATGATAGAAGAGTAAGTTTGGGCATCATTACAGCATTGTAATTATATCTGCTACACTATAAGTCATAATTCTTTCATTGGTCTCTAGGTTAATCACTTAAAACCTAACTATACAGGCAGTTATAGTATACAAAAAATTACATACCAAAATTAAACTAAGATTGTCATGTTGAATTTATAAATGATCTCTTTAAAAACCATACATGTCTTAAAATTAAAACAAAGAAAGTTTTAAATGAAAGGCATGGTAGAAAGACAGCTCATGAAAATATAAACCAAAATAAACCTAATATAATGACATCAATATAAGACTAATCTATCCAAAGGCAAGCATTATTACTGGAGTTTGCTTTTAAGACTTCAAAAAAGAACAAGTGAGTCATTCATGAGAAAAACAGAGTCCTAAATCTGTATGCACCCAAAACAAGAATATCTCATCATATATTGTAAGAAAGTGTGTGAACCCAACAAGTCCAAATTATGTTAGCATGTTTTAAAGCATTTCTCTTAATAGGATGAGAGAAGCAAGCAAATATCCTCAAGGTAGAGGGTGAATAACAAATCACATAAAATCATACCATGAAAAATTGATCATTAATATAAAGAAAATAGCTATTGTACAAGAAACAACATGAATAGTTAAGTAATTATATTAATTCAAAGAAGACATAAAATGAGTATAAAGCACAAGATTGCATTTATATAAAATATTAGAAAATTCAAATAATGTAATGAAAGCAGTCAGATCAGCAGTTGACTGGGAACAGAAGGAGACGGGATAAGCAAACGGAGAGCTGGGCTGATAGTTTAATGATCTAGAAATATATCAAAACATCAACTTCTACACTTTGTATACACTTTAAATTTTGCACACCATTTGTTAAAATAGTGTTAAAAAGCTAGTAAATCTAGGTAAGATATGAACAACATAATTAACAAATCGACCCAAATAGCACATAGAAACAGAAAAGCCTTTTGTATGGGACAGTCACAGACTGCGGATTCCATACCAGGACACGTGGGTCCCAGGGCTTATCAATGGATCCCACAGCTTTGTGTGAAGAAGATTCATGTGCTTATCTCAGAGCATCAGCCTAAGGAGGCATGTTAGGTGACACATATCTGAGGGCCATCTTGAGTATTCTACAGATACCATTCTTTTCTCTTTTTTTTTCTAAATTATTTTAATTTCTGACATAGGTAAATGGCCACTGGGATGCCTTCCCTCCCCCACCCCCTACCCCCTGACACCTCTTGTGTTCACTCAGTCTCCTCTCTCATTGTTCTTTCTTGGTTTATGTTGAGTTCATTGATCCATTGGTCTCTTCTTTCCCTGTGGCTGTGTTCATTTGTCAGATGAGGGACTGTGTTCCTGGAAAACAGCATATCATGCTTGATGGTTTGCAGTTTTAGCTTTGCATTGGGCAGCCAGTTCATGTTCATTTGGGTTTTATCAATTATTTCTTGTTGCTGGCTCCCTCTCCAGTCCAATCTCCTTGCCAATCTGCCGTCTCTGCACTCGCTGTCTCTGTCCTTTAGCTTAGTGATCCTTTCCCCCAGCCATCATCAGCGAAGAGATTTCTTGATGTGAGCAGGCATCCACTGATAGATCTTGCAGGTCATCTCCTCTCTGTCAGTTTGCAGATTTGCTATGAAGTCGATGCCCTGACTCTGTGGTCTTCCTCTCCAAGGCATAGGGAGGGCACCATGTTTCCTTGGGTGACAATTTCCATAATGGGGTTTTGATTCATCAAATTATAGTGAAACTGTAGGTGTAGTGCTTATAGGTCTTTACCGTGCCTGTTTCTCCATTCCAATATGTACTGTCCTTCTGAATGATCCTTGCCCTGTGTCCCACACATGTGTATGGGCAGGTTCTTTATCTGGTCCCTCATCCATTCTACATCACTGTGTGCCTTGTTTGTGCTATTATTCCTCCTGAGATCTGAGATCTAAGTGAAGTGAGAGTGAAACCGCAAAGGTGTCATTCCCTCCCCCACCTACGCTCCCCTCCAATTATTCCTGAAACCTGGGTGGATCCAGTCTTGCCCACCCCCCAGGCCAGTCCAGGGCTCCTGGCCTGCCCCGGTGTCCGTCCCCCTTACCCACCAGCTAGATGGCAGAGGAGCCCACTGGGTGCTGTATGGTTGCTAGGTAGGTGCAGCTGCAGGCCTAGACACGCTAGCAGCTGTGGGTGCCTACTGATCAGGGCAGGCATGGATCCCACATACCAAACTCCATTCTTTTTTTTTTAATTAGTTCAGATATTAAAGTATGAGCAAAACTATCATGATCTAGTAAGTTCACCTGTGTATCCAAAATAAACAAAAACATTAACTCTAAAAGATATAGAAATCTCGTGTTCATTGCAACATTATTTGCAATAGATAAAATATGGAAACAAACTAAGTGTCCATCAATGGACAAAAGGATTTGTTTAAGGTGGTATATATATATATATATATATATATATATATATATATACCACCATATATATATATATAATATATATGTATGGTGGTATATATATATATATATGGTAATTATTACTCAACCATAAAATGAAGAATAAAGCCTGCCATTTGTGACAACATGGATGAACTGAAGAACATTATGATAAATGAACAAGTAAAGCATAGGCAATAGTGTTTGAGTTCACATGCAAGTGAAATCTAAAAACAAAATAAGCATAAACACAGAGAACAAATGTTGGTTGTCAGCATGGCCTGGTAGGGGACAGGTGGATGAGCCCTGGAATGAAGGGGGGCAAAAGGTACAAACTTCAAGTTATAAAATTAATAACTCTGGGAGTATAATGTACAGTTTGACTATAGTTAATTATACCACATTGTGTATTTGAGAGTTACTAACATTAAATCTTAAAAGTTTCATCACAAGAAAAATATGCAGTAACTACATGTGGTTCTGTATGCAAACTGAACTTACTGTGATCGTTTTTGTGAATACACATATTGAATCATTATTTTGTACACTTGAAACTAACAAAATATGATGTATCAATTATACTCCATAGAAGAAACTCACCCAGTGTGCTGAAACTGAATCTATATATGCACAGAAGCATGAAAGGAAGCAATTCCACAGAAAACACAGTAACTAGCACAAGCATCACAGTAAAGGAACCTGCTGGTTTATTTGGTTGAAATTCATACCAACTTCTTGTATATGGCTGACTTTTCTATCTTTAGTATCCATTAATGACACATATTTTTGATATGTATGTAATTGTGATAATTATGACTTAAAAAAAGTTTTAATGTGTTCCATGAGCCCCTTTTACTCCCTCAAATAACAAAAATCAATGTATACTTCCATAACCACAGAGTTCATTATTTTAAGATATGTGATAGGAAGGAGCGAAAAACTACTCTCTCGAATCTTAATTAGCAGAGGCATTTCTATTTTTATAATATTATATTCATATAGTGTAGTCAAAATATATTACTGCATTAAAATGGTTCATTATTTTTATAGTTTACCATATTGAAAAGAGGAAAATGATGCTTCTTATCAACTCCTTATGAAAATATTTTCCATAGTTATAGAATTTTTCATTTAATAAAATCAAACTATTTAACAACTCATATCAATAATTCCTGAGTTCTCCAAGATTATGGCAGGGTAATAGAAAAAAATGATAATTAACTTGTAGACAAGAAAATCTTGTTCAATTACTAGGTTTAGTTTTTAAAACCTTCTATAGAACCTTTTTCCACTGCTGAACAGATTTTGATTAAAGAGCCCTAAAGAGTAGAATTTGTTACTAGAAAGGTAATATATTGTACTGTATTCTTTTTACTATAATCTTTTTTTTTTCATGGCTTTCACATACAGGCTTTTGGGAGTAGTTATCATTGGAGAAGTCATAGAAAGAAACATACTCCATCCTTTTCCTTATAACACTTGAAATGTCTGAACTTAATAATCGTTGTCCCCGATGGTCTCCTTACTAACAGGTTTATCCAATCGTAATTCAGATGACAGTTTCTTCTCCATTCTCATCAACCATCTCCATGGGTCCACATCTTACATGCAGCACAGTCTCCACAGCAGGAACCAATACTCTTGTTTTTCTATGACTAGTGCTAAGTAGAGCAGGACTCATGGCTCTCCCTGTGGGCACTGAGAGCAGAAGGGGAATGCTCTTGTTCTCATGGGTTTGGTTACTTTATTAAATGGCATCAAATGAAGTTGAGGAAATGCCCTAACTTCTTCGGCTTATTCTCAAGAAAGCATACCTTCTTTGTGAAATTATATTGCTGTTTTTAGGACTACATATGGGATTCTAGACTTACCCTAATTATTTCTGTAATCAGGGTTGGCTCATTCCTCACCAATATCCAATTCATGACAAGAAAATTACGAAAATGTCCATATTCCTACTCTATTGTTATTATGATTACCCCATCTTCAGAGAAAAAAATGAAATGGAAACATAGAAATTTTCTAACTATTGGAGACCAATCTTCCACTATAGGAGAAAATGGAAAAAGTGAATATTATTGGTATTTTTTCATTTTTTGCTTAATTTACAAAACAAATATCAATTCTCCACTTCATTTTACCTGCACAGACACAGCTTGAACAAGTATTCTAATTTAAGGAGATGAAATTGTCAATAGAATTGTTTCTTGATCAATCATGATTCATTGAGTTGTTGTAGAGCAGAACATCAAGCTTGCTTTACATCTTGCTTTGCTTTAGCTGAGAGCACACAATTCAAGTTTCCCATCATCTATAACAAGTCTAATAATTGCTTTGGCTTTGTTGGCTTTTTGTCACATATCATTTTTCAACTTTACTAATAAAATGTTGATGAAAACCATAGAATGTTGCAAATGAAATCTTTTAGGCCTATCATTTTATTAATAGCATTTAACTTTCACTGTTAAACTATTAACAACACATAATAAAAAAGCTACAGTTTTGCATTAGTGGAGTAAATGTATTCCAATGAATAACAATAAACCATTCACAATTTACTAGAGTTCAATTTAACCCAAATTATATTGTTAACAATATGCGTGGTTTACTCACATGAAATTTTTAAGAATATTCTCTAAGAATTAACATAAAACACCTTATGCTGTTTATGTAAACTAACTCATAGATAGAAATTGTCAAAATTACATTTAAGCCAGTCTTTTCAGACCAATACAATCAATGGATGAACCTTATAAAATGTTTATCTTTCTCTTTTATCTGTGTATTTCCATTTGTACTTTAGTTGTTTTTACAATGTTGATGTGAAATATATCCTATTATGTTCCAGTCTAAGAATATATGGTGTTTTATAGGTTCATGGTCCACCCATAAAATTCAAGCTCTTTTTTCAAGGGTTAAAGATTTGGGTGGATGGAAGAGTTAGGAAGATAATAAAGAATGTTGTCCAGTTAGAGGACATCTCAGATGGGAAAGGGATTGGCAGAGGTAGAAGCTGAATCCAGGAAGAAGGACTTGACAGGTGGATATAAGAAGTGATGTGAATGGAGAGGTTTTTTTGTTGTTGTTTTTTCCCATTTGGAAAATATCAATTGTATTAATTCAAATATTATTCAAATATTCAAATATTTTGACTATAATAATAGTTAAAATGTATTAAAAGACCCTAACAAAACTTTTATTTCTTACAAAAATCCTCTTTACAACATTCTCAGATAATTATCAAAGCAAACATTAACACTCTCTGAGTTATTAATTGCTTTCTGTCTATGAACTTCCATGAGGAAATATGAGGTAGCTGCTGAGACAGAGTTGTCAAGTTAGTTCCCACGATCTCCCAGCTAGTAAGTTGTAGACACTGTGCCAGCAGAAGCACACAGACAATAATGGCAATTTTCCTGTGGTTGTACATAACACTCAACAACTTTCCGGTATCTCTGGCTAAACAGTTTCTGCTTAAGTAATTCAAAAAAAAGGGAAGCTCATTTTCTCTCTAGCCTACCTGACAAATTTTTGACATTTCCAATTTAAGTAGTCCTTTCTTATATTGACTCTGTATGACTATGTATACTTTCTGGCCTTGGTTTCATACTGTAAAGTAGGACACAGTAACTGCTACTGTCAGAGGCATACATTCAACTCTATGAAGTATCTCTTTGAATGAAGAATGATCCTCCAAATTTCCTTTCTTGCAATTTTTCAAATAAAACACTTCCTACTTCCTTCAACTTTTATTCTCATGATGTAGTTACAAACCTTAGCTAATTGAATTGCTGTCACCCAACTGCAATCATTGGTCAACAACCATTTAAAGTTGTGGGGTCAAAACTGAGAGAGAGTATTTCAGATATGAGCTGTCCATTAGTTTGTCTTGGGCTCTACCTTCCTTTTCCTTGATGATAGACCAGAGAATCTTAGCGTTGCAGTTGATGCTTCTGATTTGCTAAAAGTAAATCAGCAGGTTCCTGATCTGCATATTACAATGGGTATAGGGCATACTTGCGTTAAGTTGGTTGGAATAAATGACCTCATGAACAAAAAAAAAAAAAAAATGCATGGCTCAATTCACAGCACTTTCAGCCAGTGTTTAGCAGTGAACTGCTTCCTAAAAAATAGGCCCAGTTAGCTGTGTCATCTTACTGTCTTGGTGATGGCCCTTACAGCTCTGGAGAACCAAGAAATTTAGATCAAATCCTAATGCACGATAATAATCAAGAAAGTATAGAATGTAGTCAACATCACATCACATCACTACTGTGTCCTTATTTGAAATCAAGAAAATTTTCTAGATTTCAAAATGACTATTTTTCCCAAGTTTATGCTTAAATTGTATCTTTATTTTAATGTAAGTGATGGACTGTATAATTGTATTCAGAATTTTTCATTTTTTACTTGTGACATCTAACTTTTCCTCTCAGGCAGTGTTATCTTGTAATATTTTCAAAACTTGATAGAAAATGGATATCAGGAACAGTTATGACTAATGCAGCAGCTGGGCCCAGCAATTCACCTGAGAAAGGAATAGCATAATAGGAGTATGGGAATGAGTGCCAGAAAGACCCCAGGAACAGAGAGAAGACCCAATACTGTCTAGGCCACTACAGAGACTATTGCCTCAGCCTGGAAATTCTCTGTCTTAGACTTCTGTAAATGACAAAATTTCAAATATCTAAATGGTCTAAGAAGAATATACAAGCATCATTAAGATGTGTCAGAACAGGTTTATTTTCTCCCAAATAATAGAACCAATAATGATGGTCATTTTTACTAAGCATTTACTATGGTCCAGGCCATTCATGTGAGCAGCATCTTTCAATCCTCTCACGAAGCCTCTGAGGTAGGTAGGTATTATTATTATTATTATTATTATTATTATTATTATTATTATACCTATTTTACAAAGAGAAAGCTAAGATACTTGCCCAGAATCCCATCAATTGAAGGAGAAATCTCAGGTTCCATACCCAGCAAGCTGTCTCCAGACATTCCTTCAAACTCTCATTCCATCTTTGAATACAAGGGCAATTTTCAGTCTACTTTTTTTCCACTAATAATAATTACAATCATGTTTTCTTCTCCCCTGACGTATTGTACAGTCTTACATTCTAAAACATTTTCTTCCACACTATGGATTTAGAAAGCCCATTGCCATTTTGAGTCTCAATACTTTTTCTTTCTCAAGCTTAATCTCTTGCATTTTTCTTTATTAATCCAACTCTGTTCATTTGTCAAGATGGTAAGCATGTACCATGTTGCCTGAATTGTTCTCAGAGCATTTCTAAATGAGAAAAGTATTTTGATTTTGCTAACAAAGATTTTAATTATTCATTTAAAAGGGAGGACAATATATCTAAAGAAAGATGTTCTTAGTGAACTATCAAAATATATGCCTGGACTCTGCTTAGTGATGAGAACCTAATTCACAAACATATATATGGTGTCTAAAGACTTCTTTGTTTATCAAAATAAAATTAATTGGGGATACCTCAGGTTTGTTGTGAGCAGACTAACCTGTAATTGTCTTTGAAACATTCTATTATAATTTAAAGTGCATTGCAAAGGTTCACAAAGGGAAGAACAAACCTAATTAAGTGGACCTGCAGTAGGTTAACAGATTTAGTGACACAGCTTTAACCCAATCCCCTTAACCATGAAACAAGTGAAGAAAAAAAAAAAAAAAAAAAAAAAAAAAAAAAAAAAAAAAAAAAAAAAAAAAAAAAAAAAAAAAAAAAAAAAAAAAAAAAAAAAAAAAAAAAAAAAAAACACTTATACAGGAAGCTTTTCAGAAAACATCTGATAACATTGTCTCACCCAGACCACATGCCCTAGAGTTGGCTCCACTGTACATCAGGGACTTCTTGTTGGATCAAATATTCCCTAACCACCAACACTTCTGTTCCTCAGATGCAATTGCATGCAATTTTGGAGAGTCAGAGAATCATTTAGTGCCTCACATGGTTGCTTAGTGCTGCTCAGATTCTCGGGGTCTCAGGAGGCAGCTGTAAAGAGAGAGCTGCAAGCCACAGTCACAGCCCAGCACACTCCAGAACCTAAGTGCCATGACCAGACCCTGCCTGCCCCAGAGCAGGTCTGACCACTACCTCATGGATGCTTCTGAACAAATTCTCTGGAAGCCCGCCTGCACAATGTTACTCCTGCCCTACACATGTTACTTAATAACGCACTACTTCCTTTTTTTTTTATTGACACATAATTTGTATATCATGATTCACTCAAAGCATGTAATTCATTGACTTTGATATATTAAATCATTAGTTTTTTAAGTTGCAGCAAAATACAAATAACACAAAAATTATCATTTTTAACAGTTTTAAGTGTACAACTGATTCCCCCAAAAGCTAAACATGTAATTATGACCATATAATTCAGATGCCCTGCAATTCCATTCTTACCTATATCCCCAAAGAAACTGAAAGCAAGGATTCAAGCAGATATTTTTATACCAGTATTAATGAAGCATTATTCAGAATAGTCAAAAGGTGGAAACAATCCAAGTGCAAACCAACACATGGATTACATATTAAGCTTTTTGAGGGGGAATCACCAAACAGTTTCATTTGTATACTGTTAAAAACACAAACACTTTAGGTACATAGATAGCTAGATAGGTATATTTGGGCCAATGGGCAGACTGGAAGAATACTAATAAGTGGAATGGACATGAGGAAAGGAATTGACTAGAAGTGAACAAAAGAAATAGTAGTTTTACCTGTAAGGTTTCCTTTCAGTTTTGTTGTTGTTGTTGTTTTGTTTTGTTTTGTTTTGCTTGCTTTTTTTAAATTCATTTTGTTGATTTGTCACAATTGTGCATTAATTGATCCCTCCTCCTCCCTCC
Source organism: Uropsilus gracilis (assembly GCA_004024945.1). Lineage (NCBI taxonomy): Eukaryota > Metazoa > Chordata > Mammalia > Eulipotyphla > Talpidae > Uropsilus > Uropsilus gracilis. The sequence continues at coordinate 100,359 of PVHY01000943.1, forward strand.
ATATCCCCCCTCTGAATCTCCCCTCCAGTCACTCTATCTCCCATTTTTCTGCAATTTGTTGGTTGGTTAAGTTGATGTTCAGTTGTTGTTGTTTGGCCGGTTGAAGAACGCACTGCTTTCTAGGTTCAGAGAGACATGCACAGAAAGAGGAAGAAGCTGAACAGGAAGGGAGCTGTTCAGCAAACTCTGACCACATCCAGCTCTCAGCTTCTTCACTTATTCGTGGAAGGACAACAGTGAGCTGAAGCTCTCTGAGAACAACTGTGTGAATCACTGTTGGAACCTGTCCTCTCTCTAGCTTGCCTAGTGCTGATATGGACCAGAGTTTGGGTTTATTTGGAGTCCTCTGCTTCTCCCTCTATATATGATTTAGCTGGAGATTTTGCTCAAACTCTGAAGAAATTAAAATGAAACTTTTTAAAGTATAAATATAATTCCTTGTCTGTCAACCCATCACCAGTTCTCTAATGCATTAGACTGAGTTGTGGTCAATTTCTACCCTTTTCCAGGAAAGAGGAAAAGCCCACTGCCACTACCCCCACTTCATCAATGACATTTTCATTCATCATATTAAATTCAGCCAAGATTAGGTTCTTGGATAATAGCCACATATTGTGTGAGTACCTAACTAAGTGGCAGGCTTGTTACAAAATACGCTGCACTCATGGCCTTCATCTATCCTCATAACCACCCCATGAAGTAAGTACCATCCTAAGTCTCACATCTCCGATAAACTGACACTCAAATGATAAGTATTTTATTTAAGGTCACACGCTTTCTAAGTGAACAGACCTGAATTCGAACTAGATCTTACTAATGTCAGAGCTATATAACTTCAAGTAAAAATGCCCTTTTTTTCTACTTAATGGGATAAAGATTTAGGTAATTCAATACAAATTGAAAAGGCTTTTAAAATGATAACTTCTAACATATTTTTTTGACTTACAAATAGCATAGGAAGAACTACCTAGGACAGAAAAAGAATTTTCAGGCTTACATTTACAGGAAATATTTTTGCTTTGGCAATTTCTCAAACCTAACTTACTTCAATGATATATTACACCCTGTTTATTATCTACAAAGAGCACAAATAGTTAGAAAAATGTTTTTGACCCCTACCAAAAGCAAATATAACCTCGTTTCCAAACCAGAAACCTTGGTTTGGACTTTGAATACTGATTTGGAAATAAGTTTTTAAAGGAATTAGCTCAAAGCAGCAGGTTTGTAGCTTATATGACATAAGATGATCAATGACCACATTAGTTACTAATCTAAGGCATAAAACATGCATGAGGCATTAGCATGGAAATCTAACACGCTCCCACCCCAGGTGGCACTGGATTTCTAATCTGTTGTCCCATCTAATAGGAATAAACTTAAATAGCTTATTTAGAGCTTCATTTACAAATTTAGTAATTATGGTGATTTACTCATAAGGCAGGGGAAGAGAAAGGAGAAAGGAGGACAGCTGGGTGAGGGCTAAAGTTGGAGAAAGAAAACAGAAGTCATTTTGAACGAACTAAACTCAATCTAATTTTGCCTTGAAAAATAGCTTCTACCCCAATGAGAAAGAATCAGGATCAGAAAAAACATGACCTCTAAGAGCTGAGGACTGGTTAGGAACTGACAAACAAAATCCAGCTATAGGACACTAGGCAAATTGTTGAATCTCCCAAACAAAGATCTCTGCATCTTTAAAATAGAATGTTACTGCTTTCTTTGCAGAGGAATTAAAAGATAACTAAAGCAAAGTGGTGAAACAGTGCCTGACACTAGGGAGAAACTCCATTTCTACTGATTCCACTTCTGGGGTTCATCAAAAAGTGCTAAGCTATAATGTGGGCCTCTCCTCCTGGTGCTGTAATGCCAGCTTGGAAATAGTGACAGATTTTGACATGGTGTTTCTCTCACCTATAGCTATTGCTAGGACAATAGTTAGGTGAGTTTCTTTACTTTGTCATTAGATAGAAATTGGGCAAATGAGTTTCAATTAATGGAAACAACCAGTTACGTAATCTGTCAACCATCTTTAAGTACCAAAGCTTCTCTATGTACCATTTATATGATCTGGCTCCAGGCTTATGCTCCAGGTTCTTGCTAGCAACGAGTCCAAATGGAAACCCATACACTACAACAGCTAAAATTTTCATAGGTGACATGGTGGTGGGACAACACAATGATGCAAAAAAAATGCATATGCATCATCAATTAAACAAGAAAATTAAATGGAAATTGAATAATAGAATTTATAAAACAGTTAACATTCTGGTGAAATAATCTCTATCCCCTGGATAATATCTGAAAAATTTACTACCTGGTACCAGGAAGACTAAATTCAAATTTATAGTTCTCAGAACCCTTGGATCTTTGGGACAGGACATCCCAGCATGGGAAGAACCAACTCTCCCCTGACCTCTCATCTAGCTTCTGCCTTATACTCCGAGGGGACTCGCATTTAAATATAGATGGACCTCACAGACCTCACATCCATGTCCCACCTACACCCCCATTCTCACAAGCAGCACCCCAAGGCAACCTGTTAAGCCCACTGGCATGTCTACAAGCAGCATCCCTGTAGGGCTGTCCATCCCTGGAAAAAAAAAAAAAAACCCTAGGAAAGAGGCTATGAAAGCACAGAACACCTTCAACTGGGAATTCCTTTCCAAATCCCAAAGAGCTGTCCAGAGATGAAGAGAGGCAGGTTCTAAGTGATCATAAAGACTGAAGGTGACTCTGAGGATACTGCAGCATAGTGAGAGGAAAGCAGAGCCAGAGATGAGCCACTGAACACGTGGAACCTGGTGCAGGAAAACCTTTTCCCCTACTCAGTCAAACCTACTTGTTCAGTTGAGTTCACCTATCCTTTCATTGTCCTAACAGCCATTCCGAAGGGCAGAGTGTTAATATATTCATTGCAGGGAAGTTCAGTGCTACCCATAAAGTGCCTCCAGGGAAGACAATCTATCTGCAATGAAAAGTGTGGACATTATTATTAACCCTTCTAATTTCACTTTATGCATTAAATCAGTCTTGATAATTAGCAGCTTCTACCTTCTAAACAATTACCTAGACTGGTAAATAAATATTCAATCAAAAGATAGACAAAGCTAATTAACCTTCAATTTCCTTCACAGATATATATATAAAGAACTTTTTTTTACATTCATATATTTCACAGATTTTTTTCACAGAAAGAATTGTAATCAGGTATCTTCATACCCATCTTTATAACTTTAAAACATGGTCTGTCTCACATGTCTAGTAATCCTTAGCACCACTGAAAGATTTTCTGAGTCATGGAGAGAACTTCTGTAAGCTGCATTAAACCATAATGCTCATTTTTAGAGGGTTATAAATAGAGGATACAAGGTACTCCCCATTGTTTGTTACTTATGTAGACACCATACCAGGGGAAAAAAAAAAGGCACAAGTAAAAGAGCCTCCCCAGACTGAATGTTCAGGGACAAGTAGCTGCATATTTAGTTATGATCATCTCCCTCCTTCAGTGGTCCTTGCCTAGTTCTCTGCTCCTACCCACCACCACCTTCTCCCTACCTCCCAAAGTCTTTCTACCTCCAAGGTTCTCCAACCTCACTGCAATCACCTAGAGAGCTTTAAAACTCAGCTCCAAAGATTCTGATTTAATTGGTGCTGCCAGAGCATGGAGCATTCTGAAAGCTCCCCAGGTAACTCTAATGTGCATCTAGGTTTGAAAATCAGCACTCTGCTACCACATCCCCGACTGACATGCTTTTCCTGACACTCTTATGCTTATATGCCCTTTCCTTCTGCTTCAAATTTTCCTTCTCTAGTTGGCAAACTTTTTCTTACCCTCTAAGACTCAGTTGAATGAAACCCTGTCCCAGTCAGGTCTCCCCATTTTGAGAGCTCCAAGAACACCTCAGGCATACCCTCTGACAAGTTAACAAAGACCAATGTGTTGCTGAAAATCAAAGAAAAACTATCAACTTATATCGGATGGTATGTGTCAACTAGGTCTATTCCAGACAAACTGGAACATGGAATCACTCTAACTATAACTTCTATTTTATATTAATCCATGATAGCAGATTTGCTTGTCTGCCTTCTGTCCAAGAATGTGGAAACAATGAAGGCAGAGAGTGAATTTATTCATCTCTAACCTCAACAGCCAGTACAGATTAGATACTGTATCTATGGGAAAAGTTTCATAGTTGAACTCTGTAACCTGAGATCATGGATTCAGCTCCAACTGTCACTTACTAACTACATAAATGAACAATTTCTTATGCTTTCATGTCTTCATCTTTGATATGGAAAGAATAAGGGAATTACTGAATAAGACTGTTTAAAGATTTAAATCATTTGCTGTGTATAAAACACTGAAAACAGCCTCTGAACATAAGCACTATAGAATAGCCTATTGTTTATTAAAAAAAAAAAAAACAGATAAATAAGTGGGATAAGCTCCAAGTGGTTATTTTCTATGGAACCCCTCCAAATGATGGTGTCCATAGTGAATGCTCATAATAATAATGGCTAACCTTTACTGATGACTCACCGTGTTCCGGGTACTATTGCATGCTTCGCATGCATTATCTAATTTGCCCTTCATGGCAATCCTATTAGGAAAATATATTATCTAATACACTGAGTTTATAGATAAGAAAACTGAAGCTCACAAGTAAAGCTTTCCATAGTCACTGTATTTTATCTTTCTCTGAGGAAAAAAAAGTAACTTTAATACTCTCTCACTGTGAATTTCCTGCAATCCTTTTGAGAAATAAAAGGGCTTTTCTGAAGTCCCTGTTATTACACAATGTACCCAATGTTTGAGGAAATGGAGAGTGAAAAGGCAGTGACAGTGAAATATATGCTTTGGAAAGAGCTCTTGTTCACTACTTTTTGAAGTGTTTTAACAATTCATGGGAGAATATTATCAAGAGAGTAATATATACAAAGCATTATTGGGGTTACGCCAAGGACACCCAAAGTTATGCAATCATCCCCTCCCTCCAGGATTTAAAAATCTAGTTGAGTATAAAGAAAAAATACTAAGTAGCAAGCAATAGGATTAAAAGACCAGTAATGGTGGCTCATGCCTGTAGGTGGCAGCCTAGGAAGCCACAGCTGGGGCCAGGGATCACGGTTCGAGTCCGCCTGGGGCACGTAGCGAAACCTAGTCCCAAAAAAATAGCTGGGCATGGTAGTGCGTGTTTGTAATCCCAGCTACCTGGGAAGCTGAGGCTGGGATTGCTTGAGTCTGTGGTTCCCTGGGCAACGTGAGCCTGCGGCTCCACGGGCAAAAATAGTGAAACCTAGTCTCAAAAAAAAAAAAAAAAAAAAAAAAAAAAAAAAAAAAAAAAAAAAAAAAAAAAAAAAAAAAAAAAAGGACCAGTAATAAAAGGTAGATTTCCAGGGCAGTGTATTGTCTCCCAGTAAATGGTACAGTTTGCATCTATCATTACAGGTCAGGAAAGAAAGAATATAGAAAGAATATCTGATGAAAAGACACTGAGGGAGGATAGTTGTATCTTCAAGCATTTACAATTCAGCAAACATTCACCAACACCCACTATGTATCACTCCATTGCACACATGAATGGTGGAAATTACCAAACAGTGATGTGCTCAAATGTCAAACAACCAGAGTGGGAAATAGGCATGTGAAAGAAAATTCCAATGGTGTAACAGCAGTAATAGAAGTGTGTCCAGGATACCGTGGGGTCCAGAAAAAAGCTTCCACCTTGTCTGGCGAAAGCTGGTAGGAGGAAATATTTTAAAGAATAAATAGAATTTGTCAAGGTGCAAAAGCACAGGGAAAAGGATCAAGTTAGCATTAAAGAAAACAAAATTAAAACTGGAAAATGCAGACAATATAAACTTTAGAAGAAGGAAAATGTGAAAATTGGAATCCTATTAAGGCGACAAGGTCCTCTAGTAAGGATGTATGTAAATATAAAACTAAAGAATAAGATGATTTTTTTAAAAAATTTATATAGTTCAATAAAATTTCAAATAGAGGCTCCCCCACTATCCAAAAGTAGACCATCTCTATGAAATGTCACTTCAGCCTAAATAGCATACAGCAAAGAATCATTTACCATTAATTTATGTGAAAACTTTTTTTCACATACCACCCAAAATAACCCATCACACCAAATAACATATGAAACCTAAAATAACACTGACAAGTATTAAAAGCAGAAATGATATGATAAATACACTCATATAAAGTGGTTGTCAGGTACAAGCTTGGTGAGGCCTCACTCACTGCTTGGGCTGTAGCCTGCCTCTAGAATGATTTCTTCGAAACAGACACTAATGTTTATTTCCATTTTTTGGTAAAATCAAAATGCATTTCTGATTTCTGGTTAGTGAAAACAGGTAGATCTTTCATAAAAGCAATATGGCGTGCACATACTTTCGAACAGAAGGGGATAACTGTAATGAGGAGACTGCATGTTTATAGATGAGCTTCTTGAAAAAGAGCATATGTAGCATGCTCTATACTATCTGGATGGCTCAAAATGCTTGTTCTGTGAAAAACAGATATGTGCACATCAGCAAATACACACTAACACTTCAAAAAAGAACCAATGTACAATCTAATCCTAGTTTATTCCAAGTCTCTATGAGTAACAGAAAGAAGCTGAAATGTGAAGAGCATATAGAAAAAAATAAAACAATTCCTCTTTAGGGCTCTGAATTATGCTCATCAAACACACTCTCCAGAAGGGAAACCTATACATTTATTTGTTTAGTTTCATTTAAAAAATGCACATAGTCTATTAATAAAGAAGAAAACACACAATCCAAAATAAGTCATAAGCTTTGACATATTACAGGGAAAGAAATTAATCAAGTTATTTACATCAATATCCTATACACATATAGACTGGTATGTAATATATACCTTAACTTTTCCAACAGTTACCAACGGGTCAATAAAATAATTGTTCAAGAGGCAGTATAGCAGAATGGTTAAGTGAGCATGCAATTTTGTGAGACTGCCTGCTGTTCAGTCCCAGCTTCTCAGCATATCATTGATGAGCACTTCCCCATCAACTATATGCAACTGAGCACCTCCAAGCTTTTGGGACTTCATCTATCAAATGAAAATAACAATAGAACCTATCACATATAATTAAATGATGATCCTCGTCTGAGGATTAAGTGATGTCATTCATGTAAAGTATGTAGTGTATTGTTACCATATCCTTAGAACTCAGTGGTCTCAGAACTCTTAAAGTTTTTACCAGAAAATCACCCCAAAACATAGAAAGGAGACATTTTCAAAGCATCAAAGTGATTAGATAGGACTGATCAGTCTTTTTGAGGCCAACTATCCAAAAGAAACTTCATTTGTAAAGAATCATCCAATGCTTAAAACAGGATCATTTTTCATATTGTTCTTCATATATATTCCTGTCACTTTGATTTGCCTTATCTATATAAATGATACCTTAAAAAATACCCCTGAATCTAATCACTTCCAAACCCCCCAAAAAAATCTCAAAAAAAATTAATTTCCAATATCAGCTGTTTACAAAATGTAGGATCCCTGCTGACAGGCTTGCTAAAAATTAAGACAAGGATACATAGTCACAGACTTGGGGAAAATGGTTGTGGTTAAGTACAAGTATAATCATACTAAGTTAATTCCCCCAGAGCAGCTGAGTTGCAATTTACTTTTTAAAATCAATCTTTCCCCTTAGATTTATCTATCACTCTGCTCACTTTCTTTTCCCTCCTCCTCTCCAGTCTCATTTATACCTTACTTCTGGGGAATAATTTTTAGAGGGAGCTTTTGCCAAAATTCTGAATTGCTTGTATTGCTTAATGCATATACAAGTAAAAAGGACATATCCAAAACCTAAGTATAAAAGCCATCATTCCACAACTTATAATATTTGGAGCTAAATTGTTAAAGGTGAAAATTTCAAAAGGGGGGAAAAACCCTAGTGATCAGACTCAAGAAATATTTTAAAGTACCAGAAACTTTGATCTGAAGCTTTTGTATTTTTCACATTACAAATGTAAAATATGGATCTTTCAATCAGAAGAGGAGGAATTGGGTAATATAGTCAAATGAACTTACATTTCCATATCTAACTCTCTCCCTTTTTTTCTGTCCTGGAGAAAGAATTACTCTCCCATTGTGCAAATCCACCTACTCAGAGGCATATGAATATGATCCTAAGGAGTTCAGGTCTTTGGGTACAGAAAAAGTGTTTTAAAAAATCTTAAAACCCATGGTGAATTATCACTCTTTTAAGCTGTGATTAAGTTTTAAAATAAAACCATCCATAGCTTTTGTTCTACAGTTGAAACCAAAGGTCTACTTTCCCCCCACTGTCTTCACTTTTGTGTTCAAATAAAATCTTGCAGATCTAAGAGTCTTTTGTGGCTTGGGTTTATTAAACCCTGATATGATTCCTCCAGGGTTGGAGATCCTTGTGCTAAACTGCTTACCAAAGGTTTACAAATTGAAATGGTTCTCAGGGGAATTTTTTTTCTGCCCAGTTAGTTCTGTTACTGCTGTCTCTGAAACAGAGATTATTGAGACAAAACTGATTAGAAAAGTCAAGTCTAACTTCCAACACCAAATAGGTCAGAAAAACAGAAATCGGAGTGGGGCTCTTCCTGCTTTTATATTATTAAAAGATTTACTCTAGCAACTGAAAACCTTGTTTACTCAGGACCAGTTTGTAGAACACAATGCCTCAAAGCATCTTTTCTTTCTGCACACAACACTCAAAGCCTGAAATCTTGATCAAATTCCAGGTGGAGTTGGCCAGTGCCATATCACTACCGACTCAACTGCGACGTGACTTCTTACAGACCCCATGTGGCTTTTCCTGGTAACTACACAGCTGAAGGAGGGAGGGAGAAATAGAGGGAGAAAGGAAGGGAGGGAGGAAGAAAGGGAGAGAGGAAAGGGACACATCTATAACAAGGAGCAGGAAATTCATTCATTCATTCATTCATTAAATAAAATGGAAGCACAAAGCTCTTTCCTGGATGTCAAATTTTAGGATGTGTGAAAATAAAATACCAGTTCAACTTTAATTCCAGCACCCTCACCCATCCAGGTTAGTGACATTGTAGTAAATTATGATTAGTTCAAAGCATGTATCTCCTGCTCGGATTAATAGGAAACACTAAAGTTTCTCTAAACAACTCTGACTTACAATTGACCCATGGTCTAAAAGTGATTTTGTAACTGGTGGAATCTCAGAAGACATTTCTCATGTAAACATTTAAGTTTGTGAGTCTCTAAGTCTACAAATAATTGCACCCATGTCACAAGACCCTTCTACCTGGTCTCTCCAAATGGTGGCTACTGCCCAGCCTTCAAGCTCTTTTACTAAGAGCATTCAGATCTCAGGGGTGTTCTGTTGTTGAGTGGCTCCCCTTGTACATTAGATAAAAGCTATTCACATTGTACTACTATCTGCCTCTATCTACCACCAGGAAGGTCCTCCTCACTGGGCCTAAGGAGTCATCCTTCCCCTTTTTTCTTCACTTCTGTATTGTACATGTATCCAGTTCCCTGAATCATTTCTTCCAATATGGATTCCAACCCCCTCTGACCCCAAATATGCTCCATTTCTTTTTTAATGTCATTTGTGTAATGTGATGTGCACATCTGGAGAGAATCAGATGTGTGCAGCTAGCACAGTAGGACACTGATTGTCCAGGGTCCGGACATCATGGTTTTCTTTTGTTTTACTGAACAGCAAGTCATTGAAAGACACAAATAGCTGTCCATGAATGTTATATGGATTGGAAAAGAGCCTCATCATTTATGATGTGTGACAGAGTGTCTTGTGTGGAAAAAAATCTTTATTTTTAAAGGTAAGAACTGTAAATACCAGTCACTTCTGCAACTAGAAATAGAGCCAACACATAAACTCCAAATGCAACTTTATTGTCTGGGAGAATCATTTGGAAGGTATTAATTACAAGAACATAAGGGAAATAGACATCACCTTGTAGTAAAAGGGTAAAGAATTTTAAGCTTGACCACTGTATATCTCCCTACAATGTTGGAATTCTCACCTCTAATGGGGAATAGGAAAGGATCTGCACAGAGTTGGAAGGGGAAGGTTTTCGACCAATGAATGAATAAACCTAGATATCTTTTGTTTACAAACTGGACACTTCTGACATGGAATCTCTAAATTTGTAATAGGTCATTCCACAGAAAGAAGTAGGCTATAATTCTAAATATCTATTATAATTCTAATAATTCCAAGCTCAAAAAAGTGACTTGCATTCAAAATGTATGATAAGCAATCACATACTTGCAGAAGTGAAGATGATTAGAATATATGAAAAAAATAGATACTCCAAGTTAAAATTTTAATATTGATCTGCATATTTTATTCAGCTTTAGCACATGCGGCTCAAATTTTGTGGCCATTGCTCTCATTAAAATACGCAAACTCTCCCTGGAATTCATGGCAGCCATCTGCCCAAATATTGGCTTCTTACATTTGAAACCCAATTGCATTGAAGTCACTGAATCTCTCAATCAATTACAAAGGATCTGAGCTCTTAGAGTTTACATTGATTGGCTACCATTTTCCTAATGGAGTCATAGCCTCTGTAATTACCTATTTGACGGGAGAGGTGCCTGCTTTCTGAAGGCTATATACCCTAGCTCTTCATTTACCTAAAATGTTAGTTGGCAGCCCTCATAAGAGCATCAGCTACAAAATGCTATTAGAGTTAATGTAAGTGTAACAGAATGATGTTCTCATCTCATCTCCACTTATTGCATATGGCTGCCTCATATTATTCTCTAACACGAATTGCATTTTTTAAGTAACTTTGATATACATTTTTATTTTATAATTCATCAAGAGTCAAAATTTATGCATTTGCAGACACATTGCTCTGTATAGGCAGACTCAAAAAGTGCTGCTAGATGCAAAAAGCAAAAATTGCTTTTTCTAGATATAGAAAAAAAATTCTGACCCTCTTAACATTAAATTTATTTTGTTGTGACTTTTTAATGGTATAAGAAAAAGTAATTAAGACTCCCTTCCTTAATAAATGTGGGAAGTAGCAGAGAGCACACTGCTGTTGAATTCAGATACAATTCAGATCCCAATGTCATTTAAACCACTGATTACCTACAAGGTAGAAGCTAGATTTTTAATCATTCTGAAAGCATCTCTTCATTTACAACACTACAGTATTAATATCATTTTAGTTTAATGATGACAGTTTGTTACAGTATAATTATTTTAACACTACTATAGTCAAAATAATAAAAAGGAAGCTCCGTGCACAACACAAGTAAACTAAGACATTTGCATTTGTCAAATTTGCTTACATAAAGAAGCTACAACAATCTCAAAAATAAGACACTGTTTCTTGTTCAGGAATCTCCATGTTTTGTGCAACTTTGCAAAGTGACTTTGTAACAGTGTGACATCCACAGAAAGGGGAGATTCCAGGTACCTAGTCCCACCCAAGAAAGGTGTTGCTGGAGCAGTGAGAAGAAAGAAGGAAGGAGATCAAGAAGATCTGGAGGAGGCACACAGAACAGAGAGATATGTGAAGAAGTTGCACTTGCTTCTCAGTCTTGGACTGGTACCAGAGACTTGGGAACATGGAAGGAGACACTTGAAAGAGATAGAGATGAGTGTAAGAGAAACATGGGGAGGGTGATAATGGCAGCCTTTATCATGATTTGTATTTTGATTTTGTATCTTTCATTCCAGACTTGCCTGGCCCCATCTGCCCCTTTCCTATGGGTCTCATCAGAACGTGCCTTAGAATTTCAAGCTTTTGGGCCTCTGCTGTCCTGCTTTGGGCAAGCTTGCAAGGTGCAAGCTTTTGGGCCTCTGCTGTCCTGCTTTGGGCAAGCTTGCAAGGTGCAAGCTTTTGGGCCTCAGCTGTCCTGCTTTGGGCCAAACCTGTTTGGCTAGGCATTTACCCATGAGGGGACGGTACCTTTAGGTGCTTCACTGATATTCTATTCTTTCTCTTTCTATCACACACTACTTTATAAATTCCCCTTTTATTGATGGTTTTACTATGTTTGGCTTTATGTGGCAGATGGCAGAACCTATCTACAGCAGGCAGATGTGGGGTCCTTAGCGCCCTTCACTCTGCCCTATAACAGCCTGAGCTCACTTAACTAGTTAGTCTGCACTGGGCTCTCTGGGCAATCTAGGTTCTGCTCCATAAGGAATTCAGGAGCAAGATCCACATCCACCTCAGGCACACTCTCCTCCCTGGACATGGCACAAGTGCAAGATGGCTGAGGAAATTTTCTGGGACCTCACACATTATCACTTCTGCCCACTTTCCTTCCACTGGTCATGTGGGCAACCTCAAAATCTATGTGGCAGGGGTGTGTATTCCACTCACAGGACCCACACACAGGCCAGAAAAGAAAAGCAACTGTGAATGTGTCCTTTCCAGCATACCATTCAATGAATTATCTCTTGTATGGCATTGCTATGGGTCTATCTCCGAAAACATACTTGAAAACTCAGTTAATCATAGCTATATTTGTCAGTTATGGCCAAGAGTCAAAGTTTCTGATGAAACTTTTACTATGACTTTACTTATCAGTGTTTAATTACTCAATACTTTCACAGCTACCTTTTAAAATGTAAAATGTATGTATCTTATTTTTACATTGTACCCACAATAAAAATGTACATAAAATATTGATGAAAACAGTCCAAGCATTACTTGACTTCACTTACTACTTGCAAGCCATAACAACTCCGGTAAACCAGGCAAAATAAGATTTCTTGAAATATATCTAAGATCTTTCCCATGAATTTAGGAATCATAATTCTTGGCCCAGTTGGCATCCTTTCCTCCTCGTTAGGTGGCTGTTCCACATTGTTTTATATTTTTTGGTCTCATGTTCTTAATTGTACTTAATTTTGATCCCTTCTAGTCAATGTTTACTTCTAGACAAAATACAGTTATCATTACTTTGAACATTTTTCTGGAAATTACCTTTCTACTAATGCCAATGTTCTCTGTAGGACTATTTTAGTCCTCATTCTCTCCATTAGCGTATTTGTCCTATCAGGGTTATCTGTGTTTCCAAATTGTCTATTTCTGGTATTTGGAAGATCTCTAACTGTTTTACAAGCAAGAGGCCTATGACAGCTTACTTATTCTACATTCCTATCTAAAAGCAAATACACTTTGCTTTTAGAAAAAAACCAAGAACTGGTGGGAGATCAGATGTACTTTAGAATTTTGCCTACCCCATTAGCTTTATAAAAATCACTTACAGAACAGATATAATGTAGCATAATATGTTCTTTAACCACAGATGAATAGATTTATAGTTTTACAATTGAAAACTGACCTTAAAATTCATCCAGACTAGCCCTCTTACCAATGCAAGAGGTTTTTTTAAAACTCAACTGTTATCTAGCTTTTTCATCAACATTTTACTGATGATAAGACTCAGTCATTGATAAGCCATAATATTTAAATTTTAAATATCTCAATTAATATCAAATATGCCTTAAAATCTACATTTCTCTAAGTTCCATATTTTAATTAGTTCTTCCCACCAGAAAAATTATGAATCAATGTAATACTTCAGATAAAAGTCATTATGCTTAAAAATAATTCTACTTGCTGTATCCTAAGGTTGTAATTTAAGTTTTCTGTTTTCCATAAATATTATAATTCTCATATGATATAATATTAACACATTTCACCATTCTGGTCATCTACTTAAGAATTTATTACTAGTTACTAAAACATAGTTATTACACCTTAAAACCATGTACTATTAAGTAATATTACATAAGGAAAACAAAGTCAGAGTAAAGCAATGTAGCTCAACATTAGGAAATCTAAAACAGTAATTTAGAGATGAATAGGTTAAATTAAAAAATCAAATATATGTTTTAATATGTACAAAATATATTTGACAATTTCTATCATTTAATAAAATATAGGCAAAAGAATGTAATAATTTATTGTTTTGTTAGAGATCATCTTTTCTTAAAACAAAACCAATCCAACAATATTATTTAATTTATCTTCAAAATTACATTTAAATGAACAAAAAGTAACATATCCCATTGTTCACTTCTATAGTGAATGATTTCAGACCAAAGACAAAATAAAGATGTTACTGACATATAGTGTTACTTGGAGAGTTCTGGGAAATTCAGGAATTTATATTATCAAGTTAAATCTTACAAAAATTAAAAATAATTATTTTTGAAATCATTATTATGTACTCAAATGTACTCAAATTCTTTTTAAACTCCTAAAACCTAAATTAACAAGAAATAAATGAATATATGAATGACATAATTATACCACAAAAATATTTTTTGTACATCAGTATAGTCAAAAACTAAGCAAAATAGGAGAAAGGAATGCTTCCTTCACACTAGCAAAAATAATCAATAGAGAAGGAAGGAAGGAAGGAAGGAAGGAAGGAAGGAAGGAAGGAAGGAAGGAAGGAAGGAAGGAAGGAAGGAAGGAAGGAAGGAAGGAAGGAAGGAAGGAAGGAAGGAGAAAGTGAGGGAAGGAGAAGAGGAAGGCAGGAAGAAAAGATTAAAGAGATAATAGCAGTGCAGCTTAAAAAAAGACAAAATGCTAATGAAGAGACAAACATGTAGATAAGTTTATAGAAAAGGAAGACTAAATGTTGCAAAGAAATTTAGTCTAGTTAATTTATAAAGTTAATGGAATTCAGTTAAAATCCCATCAGGGTTTTTTTAATGGAATTTAAAAGATTCTGGAATTTATTTTGAAAAATAAGCCAATGAAAATATCAAGTAATAGACCATAAAATAACTAAATGTATACAAGGGGAAAGGAAAAGGGCACATGATAACATGTAATAAAAAGCATTGTGCAAAAACAATCACCAAAACTCCATTTCACTATTGCAAAAATGGCTATTTGTTCACAGAATCAAGGACATCAAGTATGAGTTTATATATATACAAACTCATTTATATATATGATGTATAATATATTATATATGATATATATTATATATAGTATATATTATATATAGTATATAGCATATATACTATATATGATATATAAATTCATTTATATTTTATATATATCATATATGTATAAATGCTTTACTACAATTGCACTTCTATAAACAAATAGAAAATGATATTTTAAATATGGAACTAAGATCATTGACAAACAATATAGAAAAAGAACAAACTGGTTGCACATTTTTCTCTAAAATCCAAAATAATCACCACAGGTTAATTTTTAAATTAAAATTTTTCTTATGATTTAATTTAAAAAATCAAATCATAGCAAAATTAGCAGACTAGATTGTCAGGGAGCTGGGCTGGGGGGGGGGATGTGGATAATCTATCTCTGTGTCTTACAATAGAAATAACTGAAAAATGTAAAAGCTAAAAGTTGCATGCAAGAAGATGGTCATGCAACATTAACTATAGAAATGAAGAGTTGAAAATAAAATGCAAATGTGAGAACATGGTATCATTAAATAAATTATATGATTTCAGTACATTAAAATAGAATGCAGGTATTTTTAAATGATGATCATTAAACTGTGCTATGTGGAATTATTGGGAATGTTTTTGATATATTGGTAAGGGAGAAATGCCAAATATATTTAACTTTTGAAAACCAAGTATACTTACTACTATCATTTGACACAAAATTAGATCATTTGATTAGTAACATGTATGGTTTTGTCTGTATAAAATTAACCAAATGCCTTAATCTTTCTGAGTACTAATGTTTCAGTAATAAAATGGGGATGCACCCTGTCATTGTGAAGATCTCATGAGATAACATAATTAAAGTAATTTGGCTCTTACTCATTGCTCAATAAATCTGCTATAATTGGGGGAAATCTAGTATTTACCTCTCAAAAAGTTCCTAGAAATTGTGAATGTACTGCATTGTGACTGCCTCAAAAAAAATCATAATCATTCAAATACCCTTTGCATAAATCAACTATAGTTAATTGATCATAAATCCTTCATTCTGCACCTTCCTTTCCACTCACAGTGCTTCCATCTTCCCAGCAATTAATCCAGAGACATAAAAGCTGTTGTAAAAATTCACAAGTTTTCTAAATCTGTATAAAGAATTAACAAAATCCCTCCTCTGTATGAGGGTCCAACCTTCATGCATTTCCTAGTTGTTTCCTTGGGAATAAACCAAGATGGTAAGTGTCAACTCTGTTTATCAGGCAACACTGATTATGACAAAAGGATCCCTGAGAGATTGATTGAATGTAACCTGAGAGAACGCTAAATTCTTGATGTGATGCCAAACCCAAGGCTTCTCTGTATGTAATGAGTTTGCTTTGTCCCCTGTGGGGACTCTGGAAGCTATGCCTGCAGAGATGTCACAAGTGGTACTAGCTCATGTCAGGCATGAGGCTTTTAAGCCCAGGCATATGTCCAATGAGCATTTATTTCCTTTTAAGTGAGTTGACAATGGCAGCTGTGGTAGATTGTTGCATATACTACTATTAGGAGTTGTACATAATTTAAGTGAGTTGACAATGGCAGCAATGGTAGATTGCTGTATAGATTACTATTAGGACTTGTACATGATTCCATTCTCCACCCCCCAAACAAGCTGATATCAAGGGTTGCCTATGTAAGTCTGGTGAGTCTGAAAATCTAGTTAAATCTGATACAAACTCTGGTGGACATTGCAGTAAGAAAAAGAAAAATCACATCTATCCTTGAAATTGAGAGGAAGGTTTCTGTTTAGTAACAGATATCAAGTGTTGTTTTATAGATAATTACATACTTTGAACCTATCTAAGTAGTCAAGGCAGAAATAATTTATTTGGACAGCAGGAGATTAAAAAGTTCTTAGGTAAAAATGCTATTGAAGAATCTCCAGGAAAGGGTTATAGATAACCATGATAGGCTTCGGAGACATTTGGTCTGTCTCACTTCTGAATCCCTGAGGATATCACAAGAACTACATCACAGAGGTACATTCCATAGTTATGGTACTCTGGGGAAGCTTTGTGACAGCAGTTAGCTACTTTTGGGTGGCTTTCTTGCAATCATCTTAGATAGTCTGCAATCCTGCCTTATCCAGTTTTGTATAATAGACTTGAGTCTAGGAATTCAATTTCTCTCAAGAGAAAGTAAAGCTGAAGCTCAGTGGGTGGCTGAACTAAAAAAACATTTGGCAAATGAATAATTAATACATAAGAATTGTCACAATAATTTCTACTCTTATTAAATAGTCCACTTGGCCTCTCTGTTACCTCTGAAAGAGAGAGCATTTGACCTGGGACTTTAAAGAACAAGATTTCAATAGTTTACTTTGCATGAGATCAGGAGCCTCCAAGACAAGTATGTCCAACAGAAATAGCCTTACATGATCAATGTGTAGTGTTGGGTGGTAATGGGAGATGAGGCTAGAAATTAAATTTGAGCAAAAGAACTTTCAAAAGGTTTTCAATAAAGGAAGAAAGAACTAAAAAAGAAATTTTAATAACTACCCTTAAAATAATGTGAATGAATGCAGAAAAAAAAAGGGAAAAAACTAATGCAGCTAGTTTTTTCAGTAGCTTTAAAAGCTGTTTTCATATGGCTTATATTGAACATGTTGTATATTTAAGACATTTTGCTAAGCTTATCAATCACGTTTCCCTAGTCATTCCTTGAATCCAAGTGAGACTCATAAGATTTAGAATCAAATTACCTGAGTGTGAAACTTGTCTTTGCCACTTAGAAGCTGAGTAATCTTAAGTAAGTTATTTAAGCTCCTTGAGATTTGGTGAGTACATCTAAATGCCAGAGGCAATAAGAAGACCAATTTTATCTGGTTGTAAGACCACTGTGAATGAGCACTTATAAAGGCCTAACAGAGTGTCTGGCACTTAGTAAATATTTGATAAATAGCAATTATTGCTAAATGAGAGATGGATGCCAATTAGATTCCATTTTAATCATTTTGAACCAACTTTGTTGTTTATCACACACTTTCCATCTTTACTGTAAAGAAGTATAACTA
Organism: Uropsilus gracilis; assembly: GCA_004024945.1. NCBI lineage: Eukaryota > Metazoa > Chordata > Mammalia > Eulipotyphla > Talpidae > Uropsilus > Uropsilus gracilis. The sequence goes on from PVHY01000943.1 coordinate 118,347, forward strand.
CTTCCAAACTTATTTCCTGTTCTGTCTCATGTACCATGCTTCTAGAGATCTCCCATAAAATTAGCAGCATTGTATTAGCAAGAATAATTCTTTAACAAGAAATTTAGGCACATTTTTGCACTTGGCATAAGTTCCATTTGCACCATATCTCTCCATCTTATCCAAAGAAATATGACAAAATTCTTTGTCAAATGTCTTGGAAATTAAAAATACAGAAAACATCTGTATTATTTAGACATCAGAAAATAAATTAATTTCTATGATATGACTTTGTTCTTTTGAACCTTCAATGATATCTGGAGATCAGTGTTTTCTCGTTTTAAGTCCTCCTAAATCTCTTAATACTCTATTTGAAAATTTTAAAAGAGATCTGTTAAAATCCAACACTTTATACTTTTGCCATCCATATTCCTCAGTGGAGTTACATTTATATTCTATACAATACTCCTACTCAGAATTCCATAGTAATTGTTTCCATGCTAAATATAGAGACAAATGTGGAAACCTTGAAAGGATTAGATTTAACTTATCTTTAAAGTAGGTATTAAGAAAGTTAATTCTAACAGATCTGAAGTTGGACTAAGCTGTTTTCTGAAATACATACACAGTGCTAAACCCAAGACAAGGCACAAAATGTAGTTTTGAAAATGTTATATTGGAGCAAGTTTGGAGGGCAATCTACACCAGTGTATTAGCACTGCTAGATTTATTAGAACAAGATTGGTAATTTCCATAGAGTATTGATGAGACTCTCAGTGGACTCTGACACCAAGTCTGGTCACATGACATAATGCACCTACATATCCTATACAGTATAAGAGCCCCACCTGAAACTCCATTTTGGGCTTTCTGGTTCTGAAATGTTCATGCACATGTTACTTCTTCCTGATCTGAAAAGAAAAGCACATCTGAAATGGCTTTACAGTGGAAGGAAAACAGAAGCCTTCTACTGACCACCACAAATCCTCTGCTATGGAACAGTCTTGGCTGCAATGAATAGTCTCCCTGCTGTTCTGATGCAACTTGCTCTTGCTCTTACATATCCATTTCTGACAATAAACTGTAGATTCAGTAATATTCTCATTTGGGGACTTTTGAGTCCACTATTTGCACAATTGGCAAAATAAATTGCCCAACCATTTTTTTAGCTGCAGATTTTTATATGCTTAATATATTGCTTAAGCAATTCCATTTCTATTATTTAGATGCATGTTCTAATCTGTTATGATATTCACTTATAGGAATCAAGTATAACACTAGATAAAATCATGTTGATTTAGTCCTCACCTAGACTGTAGTCCACTGCAATGGTGAATCAGGATGCAAGTGATCTCATTTATAGGCAAATGGTTAAATTAAAAATGACCCGATTTTTAAAAACAAATCCTTGTAAGAAGACTAGCTCAGAAGAAGGTTAATAAAAGATGAAGACACAATTCTTCAATATAAGAATGTAACCAAATTAGTCTAATATGTGAACTTGCTACACAATCTAAGGCAAAGGGTTTACATACTTTGTTTGACCTGAAAATAAGTGTACAATTTAATTTCCAATATTAGGAACTATGAACCACATCTTATTTTTTCTATGGCTTCTGAAATTAAATTGCTTATTTACTAGTTTCCCCATCAGAGTGTAAGCAAACAATGGAGTTTACATCATGCTTAATAATGTATCCTTAATATATAGAATAAACTTCAGCATGGTAGATGATTACAAAAATATTAATAACCACTCAATGTATTGTTAACTATTCTGCAGGCATCATTGTGTTTTGCATATATTAATTCATTTACAGCCTCCCACAACCATATGAAGTAGCTAAAATTTCAAACCTTATTTTATAGATGAGGAAAGCAAGGCACAAAGAAGTTAGGTAAATTTCTAATGATTACACAGCTAATACATGGAACAACCACTTGAATTCAGGTAATTTGGGTCCAGGATCCAGGTTCTAGCAAAGAGAAATGTGTGTGTGTCTGTGTGTGTGTGTGTGTGTGTGTCTGTGTGTGTGTGAGAGAGAGAGAGAGAGAGAGAGAGAGAGAGAGAGGAGAGAGAGAACAGACAGACAGAGACAGAGACAGAGACAGACAGAGGGGTTAAATGTCTAGATCATCTTAGGAAAATCACTTATTAATCATTGTTAAATAGCTCAATGTTTTTAAGATTTTATTTTTACCTTTCATCTAATTGTTTTGTCTTAAATTATTAGATTTCAAATAGCAAGGCTTAAATTCTACCACAGTAAGCAAACTACTTTCCAAAAGAAAACAGATCACGAATCACTGGTAATTTCAGATGTGTCATAATTCCAATGTCACCTCTGAGTGGAGTTTATTTGTGTCACACAAACACAAGCAGGTGGCCCGATGCAGGTGTTGTCATGTTTGTGCAGCTTTAATGAGGATGTGAGAGTTTGCTGGGAAAGAGAATAACAAAAATAAGGTCTTTCTTTACCACTATCTCCAGCTTATCTAAGGGGAAGAAAAAGACTCATTATAGTACTGAGCATGATAAAAGTAAAGTATGAACGGTTTCTTCTAAGTCAAAAAGAAAATTTTCCATAATTGTGAGAGCCCCTATTAGAGGAAAGCAGAGCCTGGCAATGCGAAGTGTAAAGTGCTGATTCCAGGGAGATATCCGACATTCCACAAGACTTGGATTTGTTTCTCACTCTATTGAACAGACCTATCTTACACAGAGAAAATGACATATCTCTGCAATTTATTCCTCCAGTTCAATTCAATTTTAAATTTAAAATATAACTATTAAAAAAAAAAAAAAACACCAATCATCTTTAACTACCCTGGAGTGTAGGTCATCCCAGACCTGTAATTGATTTTCTGCTTCTCAAATTCTTATCCAAGAAAGCAAATTTGGAATTGAGGAAGGGACTAAGCAGATCCTTTTCACAAATAAGAGTCTTTGGAAACAAAGCAAAAAGGGTTCCACTCATTTTCAGTGGCTTTTATTTTTCAGATGTTTTATTTGATTTGATTTTATTACTTCCAAATAAAAATAAACCCATTTATTATAAATGTCTTGAGAAAAAAATGGAAGGGAGATTCCAAATAAATATGACTATGAATTTGTTTTAAGCATTTACGTACAATTCCAAAATGAGAGCATGTAAAATTAAAGACATACTAAGATTCCCCACAGTATGACAGCACATTGCACCAGAAATGGAAAAGAAACTCATAATGATGAGGAGGGCTGATAAAAGAACCTGTTGGCCTCCAGATTTGCAAGCACACAGAGGTAACTATACATTTGATTGCTGCATTTCTGCAGAGAAACAAAATAAAAGAATGCTTTCTATTATAGGGAAGAGAGATAGCATCACCAACTGAATTGAGGTCTAGAGCAGGCTTACCTCCTGAAGAAGACTGAATAAAAGTGCTTCCAAGACTAATGATGATTGGAAACTACTGTGTTAAAATACACATACACCATGAATAGATGCAAAAGGTAACAAAATCAAGCTGTTTCCTGTCCAAGGGCTGCACTGCCCTTAAGATCAAAATTAAAACAGAAAAGGAATTTGGCAAATCAATATGAATCTTGGAGACTGTCAAGTTAGGTAGATGCAAGTAACCCCATCTGTTAGACAAAGGAAAATGTATTGTTACAGTAGGAAAAAAATGAAAAAAAAAAAAAACCTAAAAAACAAAACAATAACACTCATGGCAAGTAGAAAGACAGACAAAAACTCAAAAGTAAATTAGTTAAATTCAACTTCAATTACAAATAAGTACATGCATTCAGTCTCAATAAAATGGAAATAAGTAGAAATGTCAGAATAACTTAAATACACATTATGTTTGAAGTTATCAAATATATAAAGGAGAGAATATATAACAATTTTAAAAGTTATGAACTGAAAACAGGTACGTTAATCCAGAATAAACAAATATGAAATTAGGCCATTAGAAATATCATTATTATCATATAACTATTTAAAACAATTAATAAAGAAAATAAATTCTAGAGCTCTACATTATACATGATTTTATATCACTTCAAGGAAGATGATGAAAAGTAAAAATATATATATGAAAAATGTATTAAAGCAAATGCCAAAATAATAAAATAATTATAGATTAAAAGTATATAAAATAAAATCATAAATAATTCAAAAGAGGGCAGTGACAGAGATAAAACTAGAACAAAGAACAGTTAAGAACAAAAAAAAAAACCAAATAGTAATTGGAAGACTTAGAGTCAATCATTTAAAAATATATAATAGATATAAATGGTCTATGCACCCCAAGTAAGGCAAAGACTGTCAAATTGGATAGAAAAGATAATATGCCAATAAGCTCTCAAAATAATTATGCTCTATGAGGGAAATCATTCAAGCTAGAATATTTAATATATGACAACATTCACCAGAACATTCTAAAAAATGTAAGTTCATCGATGTAGTGGAAGATAAGTAGTTACCAGAGAAGAGGGAAAGTTGACCCGACGGGGAGGATGACAAATAGGGAACAATAGATATGTTCATTTACTTCCTTGGAATAAAGGCACAGAGATCCATACTGTGTCAACTCACACATTTTCTTTAAATGCCTTTAGATACATCCTACCATACTAAAACTGCAAATAAATACAAAAGTAAACTGGAAGGACAATATCACTGTTGGGTAAAGCAAAATTAAAGGTAAATTATACTAGAAATCTAGAAAAAAAAGAGCAAAGAAAAGAGAAAGGGAAGTTATCAAGAATAAGATGAAATAGAAAACTCAACAAAAATAACAGTGAGTTTCCAAATAGAACTGGACAACTGATTGTCTAGCATAATAAATACTATGAAGCTCATATGAAAATGCATCATCCTAATGCCATAGAAACTAGAGATTAGGAGAAATTTTATAAACTTCGATGGGTAGGGGCAGAAGCTATAGTCTCTGTGCATAGAATTGTGAATCCAAATATCAGTCTTTTAGATGTTAATATCAGTAACAAACCAATTGAAAGTTTAAGGGCAGTATATGTTACTTTTTACACATTCTCAGAATTATTTCTGACTTTGAATTTTTTATTCAAACTATCAATCATGTGTGATACCCACTGGAGAAATTGCTCAAAGGCAATCATAAAGGGCATTAGCAGTTCACACAATCCATGAAAATGCTGGGGAAATGAGATTCAGAGACTTCCATCTCATTTGTCAACAGCATGTTGAGGGCAGTGCCAAGAGCTTGCCATTCACCTAAAATCTGGTTATGACTGGCACCAGAAAATAACATCTTGCCTTCCTTCTGAAAAGTTAATACTAGTACCTCTGATTCATAGACTCTAATTCAAAATTATTATAAAAAATAATAATAATTATGGAAAATGGAGTTTCAAGCTTCTACCATAACAGACAGAGGAAAAGGTAAAAAGAATAGTAGTGATGGTACATCTACAGCAGACTATCTTTCCCAGTAAAGGAAGGTGAACTGGGAAACAGAAATGGACTAGTCAGAAAGAAGGGGAGGAGGCTCCAAAGATGATTAGGAAGAAAAATTTGGGAGGACAGCAAAACAGCAGATCCAGTACAGAAGCATATCAACTACAAAACAAAAGGACCAATTAATCTATGAATGGTAACACCAAGATAAAAATAAATGGAAACCTAATGTAGTCCTAAGAATTTAAGCAAAAAATCAATATTCTATTTTACATGCTCAGGAATATAAATAACTCAAATGTCCAAAAATAAGAATATTGATCAATTTTTGCATATTCAGAGAATGAAAGACTGAACAAAACTTAGTGTATTGCTGAGAGTTGGATGTAGGTACAAAGAAAGGATGACGAGAGAGGTGGTTTAGTTATGGTATCTAAGGATTGATTGGAAGTAGTGGATTAGATGATGATTTATTAAGAAAAGGGTATTTATAAAGATAGGGCACGATTTATGATGAATTTTAAAGGAAGGTAAATGGTAAGGATGTAATAAAATTGGTTAACAGGTTAACTTACGAGTTCTTATGAAGTAATTGGGGGCAGGTCAATTACTCAAAAATTGGTTGCTATCTCTTTAAGGAATGTTTCCTTAAGTAAACATTGGAGGGATGGCAAGGCTCTTTAAATGTATTTATGCCTATGCCTAGCATCTTTTTAGTTTTTGGGGGACAGATAAGGTAGTAAAATGAGGTGTTTCTCATTTCACAGCATGAGCCCAGCTTGGTCTGTGATAGCGTAGTGTATATATTGGCTAAGTATAGAAATAGCAAATTGAAGTACATTGTTATTTATGGAAATACTGAAAGCTTAATGTCATCCACTCTTCATAGTTATACATGTTAACTTAAAAGTAAAAGAAATGACTCCACAGTCACAGAATTCACAATGATGGTTGGATAAAAGTAAACAAAGAAGAAACGAGGAAAGGTGATACTGATAAGGGGAATAGAGGAGAAATTAACCTATGTTTACATTGTTTTCTATTTTTTGTTTAATGAAACCAGTATAATTTTTTTTAATGAAAACAGTATAAATTACCATGAATTGTCGTTGGAAGTGAGTACATGGTGTTTGTTGCAGTGCCCTTTGTATTATCTTGTACACTAAATTGTATTATTTTCTCTATCTAAAACAAAGATCTCAAAAAGCAATTTGCCCATCTTGCACCTTGATATGTATAGAGGAGATCTCTTTATGAGAGAACTCAGGAAGGAAGTGATGTATCATTTTGTAATTAGCCAATTCAAATCTGTCTTTTCTATTTCAGAACTTTCTAAACTATAGTCTCATAAAAATGAGTGCAATAAACATCACCATTGACTTTATAGATCATCCCCCTCAATAGTACATCACCCTGTAAGAACACTTTCCTCTGGTACCTTTAGCTCAAGATACAATAGCAACAAATATTTCTAAGCCAAGCATTTGCAAAGTCGACTTTTATTGGGTGTTCAATGTGCCAGAAACTTGGTTTCTTTCACAGTCATGACCTCATGTAGCATCATAAGAGCTCTATAATCTAATATAGTAGAAGAAATGTACACAAACCTGAGTTTACAACTTTGCTCCATCCCTTATATTCCTTGTAACCTTGGATTTTCTTATATATAAAAGGGATAAGTTGCCTATCTTATAGGTAATGGTAAGGGTCAAACAGGATGACATCTTTGGACACTTAAGTAAGACCTCAATACATGTTACCAGCCACATTTTTCAGGCAAAGAAATCAGAGTTCAGAGGGCTTCAGTGATGTGATTCTGGACACACAAAAATGATAAGATCAAGGAGAAATGAAGACTGTCTGGGTTCATATCCTAATTTGCCATTTAGAAATTCTGTAACCTTAAACAAGTTATTTAATCCCTCTATGCTTTATTTTCTATATCTGTAAAACTTCATAGGGTTCTTATGAAGATTATATAAATAAGCACTTTGAACAGAACTTGGCATGTAAGATTTATCATGCAATTTAATTAATAGTAAGTAATAAATGGTCCCTAAGTCAATATAAGGACATTTAGACTCCAAGGAAGGAAGCATGGAACTTTGCCTCACCCTGCATGGAGATGTCTTGACTAGGAGTGGTGATATATGGACACTGTGGCTTTGGTGGTCTGCACTGGTTATTGAAAAGCTGCAGGGAGTGAGTGTTGCACAGAAGAAGAAGTAAAGGTCGAGTTTGCCAAAAGGATCATTAATTTTTACCTTCTGTGGTTGATGCCTTTTTTAGCTCTTTCATATTTTTCCCAAAAGTTTCAAATAAGCCAATCAGCAAGATCATGGGAGATTAATCTTAAAGTTTCATTGAAATAACAGGCTCACAAGTTTGCACTGATATATGGACAAATCTGTTCCTCCATAACATGTCCTTTTGCCTCTTACCGGCAGCAAAGATGACTAGTTGGCACCAATTCCCCATTATCCTCTTCCTGAAGGGCACCATGCATAACTCACTTAATTGCTTCACACTACAGTACACTGCTATTTAGAACCAGTCTGTTTCCTTCCATTGTAACAGCACGGAAATAAATAAGCAATTTTCATACATTAGGAAACATAAGCATGCCAGAGTCTAATTCCTACTTATGTGATTAATAAACCAGAGCCCTTAGATGAAATACACTGCAAAGCACAAACACCATTCCATTAGAACAATCACTTGGGTGTGAGCTATCACCCATAGTTGTCTTATTGTTGGCTCCAGTAAAAAGGCCCACGATGGAAACTGATGGAAATTTCTTAGGTTGAAAATGAAAGATGAGAAATGGCAGGCCAACTTTCCTGCTTTTATAAGTGATATTGACTTTGTGTGAGCTATGAGTAGGCTGCATGACTCTGAGCAAATATATTTTCTGTGCCTTGTTTATTAATGGACAGAAGAGCGAGCCTGAAAATGAAATTGATTTTATTCACTTAGGATTTTATACTCCATTGCACAGCCACAACCCAGCAAATTCTTCATTAAGAGAGATAATTACTTTAATGAAGATTAAATATAATTTAAAATTCACATTTATCTTTATCTACCTAATGCAGGTCAGAATTAACCTAAAATGGTTAGGTAAGTGGGAAGGAATGGGTTTTTCCAAAAAGTCTCCATCTGTTTATGCAGATACAGGTCTGGTTTGTTAGTTATCCTGTATATTTTCCTCTTTCTCCTCTTCCTCTCATTTCATTTATTAGTGTTTCCCACATCAAGTGCAAATCAAACCTTCTGCTTTCTAATAATCCTAATTTGGGGATGTTTGGCAGAAGCAGCAGGGTAGCTGCGATTAATATCAGGGATGCTCAATGATCTATGAAAAGCTGTTTCTGTGTGGGCACATGAGGGAGAAACATTAAAATCAAAAAAAAAAAAAAAAAAAAGAGGCAGGTTGGCTTTAGAAACCTCCTCCCTCCTTGAGACAGAGAGTTTCTACTCCACCTGTCAAAGATAGGAAGCCAAGAATAATATTAACCTAATTGGTGTTAGTCATCATTTCATGGGGTATTAGAACTGTACTTCATTAGCAGTATAGAAGTATTGTTGTGGAAAGAAAATAAGGACAGAAAAACAGCTGCTTAACTCTTAAGTGTCTCCCTTTATCAAATGTAGGCCTTAAAAGTAATTCCTAACTTCTTTGATTTCAGGCTCTAGCGATGGGTCTTAGTAATAACTTGAGTCCAGAGATTTGAGCACTGGACACTGAGAAAGCATTAGAAATGTGGCGTATTTCCTTACTGCATCACAAGTTTTCTTCTAGAAGCTCCAAAAAACTATGCTAGGCCTAGTTAGCCCTAGGTTACAGTCACACTGTATTTGTGGTTGTTACTCTTTTATCGTTTCTGTATTTTTTCAAAGGTTTCAACTAAGTCAATCAGAAAGATCACGGGAGATTAACATTAAGCTTTCACTGAATAATAGGATCACAAATTTGCACTGAAATAAGGACACTACAGAAGTGACCAATGCATTTTGCCCCAAGCTCTTGTGTAAATTACTGGTGCAAATCACCTCTCCAGGAGTGATAAAGGGAAGCTTGGACTTGTCAGCTCCTTTACCTAGGTAGGCACATCCCTGAAATTTTGACCTTCCTTTTTGGAAAGGAAAATGAGATCTGGTTTACTGACAACATATAAAAGGATCCCAGACACAATATTTAAAACAATAGTTCTTATTGAGTGAATATGAATGGACATGACACATTGGGTGCATTATCTTATATAATTAGTACAACTATATAACTTATCAACTAAATCAGGTTACTTTCAGCACAAAAGGGAAGAATGCCACAAATACTTAGCCCAGGACAAATCTCCTAAGAAAAATGAGTATATGGTTACTCCTGTTGCAAGCACGTAAACTTTCAAAAAGTTATAAAAACAGTTGTACAGTTGGAAGTCTTGGTTCAGAGAGATTGAAAGTAATATATTCAAGGATATACAATCTACTAAGTTGCAGGTCCATGGTGGGAACCACAGACTAAGATGCTAGAGATTTTTCTCTCTAACATACTTCCTCCTTGAAACCCTTGGGTCACAATAACAGCTGTCAAACCACAGCATTAATTTTCTTTTGGAAGTCTGCCTTTATTGAATGAAAGCATATTTAAAGCTCTGGGTCAGAACTGAAAGTAAAATGATGCCAGTAAAAAGTAGTCATATTCTAATGAATACCCATCTTTTCCTGAGTGCTCCATGCAGCCTGAATACCAAGGCCCAAACTCGTGTTTATTCAAGCACAGAGAATGACAGTCAATAGGCCAGCCATCAATAAGCCTCTTTCCCTATGTGCTGGTCTATATTTTCATGCACCCAATGAATTCCTTGATCTAGCTCAATTCATTGCTGATTGTTAGCGATCTTCAATCACAAATAAATTTGATTCACTTCTACAACATGCCAGAAATCCATTCTTTCCCCCAAAGTATAATAGATATAAATATGTTGTGAAATGATCAACATTCTGTCCTCTTTGTGGTGCTTCAGTAGATGAAATAGATGGGTGCCTTACACTCCCATCCTTGGGATCAACTACCAGCCACTATTCGAGTTTTCTTTGTCTCTTTATATACCACAAAGGGAATCAATCTGAGCTCTATCAGAAACTAGGCACAATGGCATTTATATTCTGATAGAGGGAATATTCATTCATAGAGCTCAATTCAGTCATAGATTCTAAGCATCCTCAGTCACAATCCCAACTAAAAAATCATCTTCAAAGACTCCTGCACTCCTAACTGCAGGAGGGTGTCACTAGGTATTTCAATGATCCTGTACGATAACCCAGTTCAGGACAGAATAATATATCACAACTCAAAATTCAGCTGCTTCTATGAAGTTATGTTCCTCACCAATCAAACACTCTGAACTTCAGCTTTCTATACTATAAACATTGCTTCTCAAACATCAAGGGATGCAAAGGTCATCTGCAAAGTTTGTTCTAACATATTCTCTGGGACCACCCTCGAGATTCTGATTTATTAGGCCTGGGGTAGTGCTGGGCAACTTGTATACCTAATACGCTTCCAAATTATCATGATGATGACTTCCACACTGCACTATGAACAGTACTAAGTTGTGTCAAGTTATCAATAATGCCAACCTCAAAATTTTTTCTGAAGATTCAAACATATGTAATGATCCTCATTGCATTATTGTTTAGGGGGCTGTAATGAAATTGGGGGGCTGTGGCCTCCAGCATCTGCATTAGAATGGCAGCCATTTTGTCCTGGGGGTGGAGACTTGGAGAAGGGAAGTTAAGCCTTCTCCAAAAAGAAGAGGTTTAGGAGATTAGGAAGGGGACTGAGAAAAAACACCTGAAGAGGAGAGAGAAGAGGAGCAAACAGGAGAGAGGAGAGCAGAGGAACAGAGAGACTGGAGGTCTCAGAGCTGCTTCAGCCATGTGCTGGAGCAAAGCAGAGAAGGGAGTCACACCAGTGGGCTTCTTCTCAGCCCAGGCTGAGAAGCCTTGGGAAGCATGTTGGAGAAACTTGTAGCTTGTGTATAAGCTGACTTGGAAATTTGGTACTTGAGAACTTGGTTTAACTTTGAAACTGCAAAACTTGGAAGTGTCTGGAGACCAGAAGAGGTTTACTGTGTTGTTGTTTCCATCGTGAGATGTCTAAAGTGGTTGCTGCTGTTGTATCAAGGAAGTTTTGTTGATGCCAGGCCACTTTAGAATTAGAGCTTAAAGAATGCTGGAATTTTGCCTTTTGAAGAAGAATTGATGACTGCATCCTGGTTTTCTTCGTTGGATCTGACTCTCCTGCTTTTGAAGAAGGATTGACGATGCCATCTTGACTTCTTCTGGCTTGGAGTGAGTGGAGCTGTGTCTTTAAAGAAGGAATGGTGGTGCCATCCTGGCTCCTACTTCTGGCTTAAAGTGGAACAGTTGCCATTTTGTGGACACACATGACTGCTGCAGTCATGTGCTCTTTGAACCAGAGACTGGACTGTGTGGTAAGATTACCAAAGGGGTTCCTTATACCCTTAGTAGCTTTTGTTTGTGTTTTCCTCTTAATAAGTAAATCTGTTTTTTTTTTTTTTTTAATCTCCTTTTATGGTTTATGTAGTCTTACTACTACATGGTCAGGTTGGGAAGAACCTGGAGAGTGGCTTGCTTTAGAAGACCAGCTGCCCCCCTTTGTAAGTTTGGTTAAGTGCCCAGCTTTGTTTGTTTTGTTACCTAATATCATGAGTTACTGACTGATCATACCTTTCTGTCAACATGCATGCTCATTGAAGATGTCAGGGAGAAAAAAAAAAAACTGCCACTCAAAAATAAATAGCAACTGGGGGGGGGGGGATATATACTTTGTAACAAAAGGTTAATTTCATAGGAGAGACTCTGAAGACAGCATGGAGGTTGCTTTGAAAACATTTAGTTTGTAAACTTCCTTAAGGTTATCTACCAGGAAGAATTAATCCTAATGAAGGAGGTAGAACTTAAATCTGCATATCTTTGTTTACAGTGCCTTCCCTGGTAACCTGCCTAATTGACGTTCCCTTTTCTCCCAGTCTCCCAACCTCCTTAGTCTTAGCTAAGTTATTTAAAATTTTGTCTGAAACCACATGGGTGAGTTACTCAGTCATACTGGGTCTCCCATTCATACAGGAGGTACACATGTTATTGTTAAACTATTTTTTAGCTCTTTCTCTTATCAGCATGTCAGGGGCTTATTTGGTTATTTGCCAGCCTAGACAAACCCAGAGGGGTACCAGATGGTTTACTTTTCACCCCAACAAAGAGAAGGAAAAGACATTTCAAGAGTATTAACAGAAATAAAACTTGTGGACATTTAATAATTACTAATATGCCAAGTGTAAGACTTAATTACATACCTTACATATACCTTACATACCTTACATATCTTACATATAGTAAGATCTCTCTTACTATAATACAGACTATGTGGTAATCAAATTGGAGTCCAGTCTCAAATTATGAATCTGCCTTCAGATCTTTTGTTGTTTTATAATCAAGAACACAAAGTTTCATCTTGCAGAGTTCATTTACCCCCTTTAGATTCAGCTGCATCTCATAGCACCAAACCCCACTGAAAATCATACTGTCTAGTACTTAAAAAAAAAAAAAAAGCCTAACTCTCCCTATTAGAATAGATATCAGAGAATAGAGAAGGTGATATTTACTTTATTTAACGCAGGAATCCCCTGTTATATCAATTGTCAATCCTGTGACCAACTAGAGTCCTTCAGTTTGTCCTTGTCTCATGCAGCTCAGTGAACAGGGAACTTACCCCCTCCCTCTCCTTCCTTCTTTGCAGCTTTCTCTCTTCATGACATTATTTAATCTCTCAGTTGCAGCTTCTTGGGATTAGCTACAGCATCTATTAATAGTTTTACTTCTGTTTACAGTTCCAAGGGGGAGAAAAATGGCTTATTCCTTTCTCCAATCTTGAAGATATGTCTTATTGCAGCAGGAAGAATATGCACAGGCCCCGTGAATAACCTATTTCCACAATCATTCCACTGTAAAGATGCTAATGTACTTCTATGCCGAATGGATCCATTTAATAGGCAGAACAAGTTGGATATAAACTCTTTAATTGCTTTCAGCACACCGATTATCTTCCTGTGTCACCTATTGTATAATGCAAAAATGTTAACAAAAGCACTTACTGAAGACATTATTGGGAATTAAAAAACAAAGAACCATCAGTTGTCACTAAATATGCCTTTCATGTTCCCAAGTGAAATGCATTCCTGCACTCAAGAAATAGGATAGAAATGTGCAGGCCCGCCATTGTCAGATGCAAACATCTTCATTAGATTTTGATCCAGCTGCTGCAAGATCTATAAAAAGAGCTATCAAAGCTGGCAACTCATTATTGCTTATTTCTGGAAAACTTCAAAACACCATCCCTAAACCTGTACTGATTTTTTCTGACAACTTTCCTGGCTGGGCAGTTTGTTCCGAGAGCGCCAGTGAAGAGCCACAGCCATGCGGACCCCTCCACACTCCACACGCTGCCGGAAAGGACAGGGAGCTGGTGCCTGTTAGTGGTTGCAGAACCAACCTGTATTACTGGAGTCTTGAGCTGTAAATCTCTGTCTATCACCCCCAAATCTCCTGTTCTGACCTAACTGCATCTCCTTAAAAGCCCATAAGTGAAAGAAGCCAAATCTGAGTCTTTTATAGACCAAAGCAGAAGATTAATATGTGTGATGTCTCATAACATCCTTTCTCTGGTGCAATAAATCTCCTTACGCATATTGGCAGTCAGCTCAATTCTAGCATGTTATTTTCTGCAGACACTGACTGTTTGAAAAGAAAAAAAAGACCAGTCAAGGGAACAAGCAAGGAAGAAAAAGAAAAATGAAGAGAAAAAAAAAAAAGGAAATTGACAAAGCAGGGGGGAAAGAGAAAGAGTTTTGGGAGTTTGGAGGACTATGCGTGGAGAAGGTTGGGGGATGTCAAAAAGTAACTACAAGTCTTCCTTAGAATTCTGTTGAAACAGCAAAGATCCTACAAAGACTTGAACCGCATTCACATTAATCGTATTCCCTAGCATCTTGACTTGGGGACCTCTCCAGTCAAGTCCAGGCCTCCAGAGACTTCTGATGGCTACCCAGCAATTCACAGAAAATAGCTGTCAAAGATGTCACTGTCATTTATAGAGGAGTCTTGCCCCTCTTGTCCTGTACATCTCTATTTGTGACAAAGAAAAACGCAAATTATGATCCCTATTATTCAACCTCCGTAAACTAGGAGGGAAGAACACATGGACCACTAATTAAATCCACTTTATAGATTTTTCACTTTGCATTTAATTTACCCACTGCATTATCTATTTTATAGTCAAAAATAAATTGAAATGCTTAAAACATCGATGTGACACAATTTCATTATTTGAATTAGGCAAAGAAGTTCATTTGGCGATCAATTTATTATATTTATTATATACCCAAGCCTTAAAGCTCTTGAGGCCTATGATGTGCTTTTCTTACACACATCAACTTGTCTCCTTCAGGATGCACCCTCTGCAGCAGGTTCCAGACACCATCTTCTCTCCTGCCAAGGCTTTGGCCAAAGGGGTCAGAACTGAACAAAGCCACAGAAAACTGAGTTCCATACTCCCTCCAACCTGAGTGGGATTCTGACTTAGGGCCCTGCTATAGCCAGATGATCTCTTTCACATATGAATCTGCTCTTGAGGGTCCTCTGTATAACACACTCAGTGGTTTCCTAATATGCTTCAGATTAAACCACATTTCTGCAGTGTCGCTACAGACAAGTTACTAAACCTCTCTCTGGCTCAATTACCTCTTATTTAAAATGGTGATATAGCCAGAAGGAATGTGTATATATAGCCCTTATTTCAAAGCTAATAAATGCTCACTATTACCATTATCATTATTATTGCTGGTATCTAATCAGTCATAATCCTTCTAAGTTCCTCTTTAATTCCATTTTGCAGCCATATTAAACAATGAATTTCTCAATTCTCCCATGGCCTTTCCTGCATTTTTTAATTGAACTGCTAATTTTCTTTCTGTGCAACACTCTCTACCACTTCCTGGCCCTTGACTAGCTTCACTCTTATTAATTTATAAACTGTCTGTTCAAATGCATACCCTCAAGACAGTTCTTCCTGTCCCAAGGCCCACTTACTCCACTCAACATATGCATACATTGCAGCGTTCTCTACTATAATATGTATTAGATGTTACTATATATCTTGCTTGATTGAAATATCCATAAAGGACTCCAGATTAGATTTGCTTCACTCACCACTTTATTTTTCAGTAAGCAAACATAATGTGAATAGGGTGGACAGTATTATAATGTAATAGAAAAAAATTAGAGGATTTGCAATAACAGAATTAGTTCTTGATTGTACTACAATAATCACAGGACAGGCTGAGTCTTTTCATGCCAAGACCCATATTAATGGATACGGCATAGTTGTGACCTTGCTAGTTCATCATGGAAACAAAGAGAACACAATTGTTCATTGTCTCTCAAAAGCTTCCATGAGAAGGGACACACCCCTCCTCACACTTTATTGGCTAAAGCAAGTCACATGGTCAGTCAAGCCTGATGTCAATCAAATGGAGAATCCATATATAGAAAGGGCACTACAAGGAAGGGAAAAAATATATATAACAAAGCATAATATATACCACAACAGACCTCAATGTATGTGAGTTTAATAAACTCTTTCTTTGCCTAAGCTGAAAAATATAAATCCCACACTAACTGAAATCTTACCAGAAACTTCTGTGTTATTCAAAAAGATACAATTTTAGGGGAAACTGACTTTTAAAGTCATGCTCCAGATTTCTAGTCATAGCCATGTTTTCTTCCACCAACACCAGTTGTATGTCCATATGGTTACACTTTATAGACCACAGTAGTACATGTGAATACATAACAATTAAGTCTAACAACCACAGAAACATTCCCACGATTTGACTGCTTACTGTAGGCAATATAGTAATATGGACAATTGATGTTATACTTTCACTCCTAAGAGTATGTGGAGTGTGGGGTAGGAAAATTCAAAATTGGTTTGTCTGATGTCACAGGTAAACGCCAAAAAGGTCAAGTGATTTGCCACACTCAAGCAGCTGAGTAGTAGGAGAGTTAATAATCTGAACCCCCCATTCTTAGGCAAGTGCTCTTTCCACTATAGCATATGCCTTCCCATAAGAAGGTGCATGAATGTGCATGACTGGAAAGTGCCACCACTTAGAAGCAGAGAAACTTGTGGCCTAGGGTGATGAAATGATTTTCTCAAAGCTACTGACATCATTAGTCCTGCTTTGTACGGCCATAAAAATCCTTAAAGAAAATCTAAGCCACTTCAGTTCCTGGGCCAGTACCTGTCTTCAGTGAGGCTTCTAAGAAACATTGGTTGGTTTTCACAGAATTGCATTGATTGAATTGAATGGATTTGATTTAAATTCATTTGAATTGAATTGCAATGACATAAAATGCAGAGATGCATTTTCCCCCATTCTATAACTCTTGTTTACATTCCTCTTGAGTTTTAGACTTGCCAACCCAGCAAGTTACACCCCAGTAACTATGAACTCACTAGTTTCTCTTCTCTAATATCCTTGTCCCTGCTCTTTCCATATTTATAACTACTATCTTCTGAGCAGAAACAAATTAATATCTAGAAATCTTGTCATCTATGAAATTTACATAACAGCATAGGATCTGGAACATAAAATCACCAATGATCTGGACCCTTGAAAGATCATTAGACAAAGAAACTATATTCCCTCAGAGCTGAGTGGGTCAGTTAAGAAGTGACATAACCCAGAAGCTCCTGAGCCATAGGAACAAATGCCATTAAGTTGCTGTCTCCTGACAGCTAAGTGATATGTACGAGAAATAAGAATTAAATTTGGAGAGAGAATACAGATTCTGGCTGGGGTTCAGGGCTGAGGGATATTAAATAAGAAAGAAACAATAGTGCTGTCAAGTCTAATTGTTTAAAACATAAAACTCTTTCCATATGTCTCAAGATGAATAGAGTTGCACACTGTTGGGATACACTGTGAAGTCATGCAGAAAAAGAACAGCAAATAGCATTTGGATTAAAAAACCTCTTTCCTGTGGGGAATTTGACTCTTCTTGTTTTCCTTTTTCTCTTGACCCACCCAGGAACTTAGACATTCAAAAACAGCCATAGGAAAAGCCATATCACATACTTCACTTTGATAAGAGAAATTCATGGTTTTGAGAGCAGAGAGAATTTGGTTCCAAACCTGACCAGAGCCCCTTAGATCTTTTTGTTTGATCTAAGTCTCCAATTTTGTCACCTATAGATAAAGGTTATGTTCTTACATCAAACGGATATGCTGAAGGTTAAACTAGATAACTGAGAAGTGACTGGCACTTTGCAGGCAATTATTACAAATAAAACATCTTTTCCATTTAAAAACACGACAGTGAAGTCATCACAGGGTATTTCTATATGTCTGTGATGAAATGAGAGGCATTTTTCACTGATTGTAAGTTGACAGATGCAAACATTTCATCCCTTCAATTCATTAGCACAGGGTTGCTAAGCCATACTTACATGTGAAACTTTGTAATAGATTATTGTTTTATAAGAAATTGTATGAGATGAAGGCATTTGTTGAAGCCCTGTTGAACCCTTTTCATGTTAAGTAATGCACATAACTTGACCTTTTAAGTTTTTTTTTTAATGTCATGTATACATTCTATATGGAAAAGTAATCAAATAAAGCACATAGACTTGATTAGAATTAGTGGTTTTATTTCATCCTAAACTTATTAGAAATTGTTTCCAACCAGTTTTGTGTCATCTTTGTATTCATATCTCCATGTAACTACATACATATTTCTTGGCAGAAAGAACATCAGGCTAGCATCCATATTTTAGTAAATTAAGAATTACCATTGTTCCTTCCTAGAATCTTCTCAGGATAAAATTAGATTTCCCAAATAGATGACTTCTAAAGCCAATTCCATATGTATAAGTTTAAGTACAGTAAAATATTTGCTTCTATTAACTTGTGTCTCTATATTAAAAATATGTTCATCACCCAGAACAGAAGTCTAGAGCAATTCCATGGAGCAATATAGCCACAGGAAAGTAGCTTTACACTAATTCTCCTAAGTGTCAGTGAGTGACAGGTTCTCAGAAGACTTCCATTTTGCTATCTCCTTCAAACTTCCTAGGACAATCCTGAGCTCTTCTTTTTTTTACTCCTCAGCATTACCACACTAGCACAAGGTTGATCATAGATCAATCAGATGCAGAGTTTTAGTTGTTTGCTTGGTCTTTCAATGCCTTTCTTATGACCCCAATTAAGCCGCTCAGTGTCATCTCAAGACTGGTAGGGGCAGGGGTAAAACTTCAGTAGAATTTCATAAAGAAATACTGCCCAACATCACAATATTTTTGACTCTCATTTTCCAATTCCTCTCCAAGCTACTCACTAAATAATCTAATTTGCATTGAAAACTGCCAGGAAATTTATTGTATAGGACCCCGGATAGAGAGGAGGTCTGTGAAGTTTGCTTGGTTAGGAATCTGACCAGGAATATAATCTTCTACACTAACAAAATCATTAAAAGAGTCCTACTTATTTTACATTTCTAAACTTTTCCAAGTTTCTTTTTTTCCACATGTTTTGATTTCTTGTATATTATTTGTAAGGACTAACACTGACACATTAAAAAAATCCAATAATGTATTTGAGAGTTTATGTATTTTATAGCAAAAATTGAAAGCATACATTCCTTTCCTATTCCATAACCAATGCAGTCTAATGCAAAAGTTTGCCTTGAAAGAAGGAAAAATACAGAACAAGGAGAAAGGTATTTTTTATACTAGGAGAAGGAAAAGGGCAATTACATAAACAAGTCAATTCAGCCTTAGGGAATGTACAACTCACATAGATTTCTGGTTGGAACCCAGATGAAAAAGAGAAGAAACAGAGGGGAAATCTTTCTGAATAATTCATCCCAATTCTGTATATTAAACCTCTATGTGATTCATACAGCATCTTGTGACATTAACATTCTTTGACCTCTTTCATAAATGAGCCACACATTCTGATTCAGAGACTATGAAAATAAGGATAGCTTCACTGTCATTTAAAAAGAAAATTTTAAAGTTGTTTAGGTGATTTTGATAGAGACACTTGCTCAAAAAACACTGCATCTCTCTGTTGACTCACATAGTCCTGACTTAGCTGAAGAATTTTAGTGGGGTACTGTCATTTTTATATTAAATTGAATCATGACTTGGCAATTCCACTGGCTACTTAGTTCCATACCACATTTGAGTGAAGAACTGTTATTACATAGAAAGCAGAACTGATTAGCTGAGGTCACAGAAGTCAGTTAGGATACTGATACTGCAATTGTTAGGCACCTGTCCCTAGAGAAGGGCATTCATATCTTAGGCAAACACACAGTAGAAAGGTGTATCTTTTGAACTAACTGGCTTTCCTAAGGATTCGAACTCTGCTGGAACATTCAAAATAGTACAGACCTCAGTACTTGAAACTAAGAACACGCAATTCATACAGAACTTTCAAAGATATTATTGAGCACTTATCTTGTACCAGATAATTCTCTAAATACTTTGGTTTGCTTGTAAAATTTATCCTCACAAAAGTCATATTAAGATAATTATTAGATCAGAGACAACAAAACAGAAGTTCAAAGAGTTAAGTAACTTGACAAAGGCCCGATTGCCAGTTGTAGGCATAAATGCATGCAAAATCCATCTATCCAATCCCTGTGCCCAATGCTTAATCACTATTCTAGAAAATGTCTTTAGAAGAGTGAATTAAGTTCTTTAACTCTATCTCACATACTTGGCTTAAAAATCTACCTTATACTAAAATGACTCTAACTCTCAAAATAAGGGCCTAACCCCCTTACTTTCTTTTCATATCATGTAGCTTTTCCTGAAATTCTAACTTTGCAGTTATTGAACATCTTCCCAAGAACCTCATTCACTCATCTTTATGCCTATATTTTTTGCCTAGTATTGCTCTGTAACTTCAGTTCAGCTTAAAAGAAAACGAAACCTAAAACAGAATTTAAGCTGTATTAGGAAATTAGAACACATTTTTTTTAACAAGTCAAAAATCTTAAACTTGGAGAAAATGATACTTATTTGTTAAATTTGTATTTTGTGAAAGATCATAATAGTAACAATAAAATCCTATATTTGTATAGCTTTTTCCTCAAAATATCTCATGGTATATAATTGTATACTCATGATCAGTTCTAGAAGGAAAGTCAGGTTGTACTATCTCCACTTTACAAAGAAGGAAATTGAGTTTAAAATTTTATGTAATTTGTCAAATATATATGTTTAATAAGTAGCAAAATAGCATTCAAACCCAGCTATCTGCATACTAGACTGCTTCATAACTTTCATTAGGGATTATTCAGTGAACTCTCTTCAAAGGTCCTTGAGAATACCGGAGTATGAATTTAAAGGGAGCTAAGCCTGTATGAAAGGGTTTGGGCACATTAATATCTAAGAAAGCAAGTTATTAAATCTCAGTAATTTTCAGTTGATTAATAAATTGTTAGAAGCATAAAATCAACCATAATGGGAGCATATACATCATAAAAAATGGATAAACACTACAAATCAGGCCTTCCTTTTCACCAGTTACTTTATCAGAACACCATAGAAAACAGAAATTAGAAAAGGTAGAGAAGAGTGAAGGTGTTCCAAGTGAAAGGAAAGTCAAAATTTGAGTGGAGATACCAGCGTTGGTGACATGTGACACTTTAGTAGCAAAAAATGAAAGGGTGGGGCACAGCATGTGGACAAATTATAGAGGAATTCTAGAGCTCTTCTGGAGGTTCTGTTTGATGGTGGCTCCTAAAACAGTACTAGATTGTACTTGGGTTTATTCTTCTAGGTTTCACTCATTTCCAAATTTATGAGGGCAGCACCTTCCCCCAGACTTCTTAGTACTATTGATTCTTACATTTGTGAAGCAGTGAGACCCTTTTATCATACACTGCATTTGACCCTGGGATCTTCTTCCCTCCTAGAGGATGTCTTTTAAGTTGTATACATAGGTGCATTCTTGATGCTGTAAAGTTCTATGAGTTTTTGACAAGTTCAGTGATGATGTATCTATCAAAAGAGTCATACAAAATGTTTCTAGCTAGAATGAACATTTTGTCTTCTTGTACACACAGTTGTTTCAGAGGATGCAATGTCCTTTCAATGTTCGCTTTGTCCAATATAATTGTCAAGAAGACTTAAAGTAATAGACCAATAATAAGCGTTAGCTCTGAAACAGTTGTCACTGAATATTGGTGTGTGTGTTTTTCTCTGTGTATGCAACATTCCAACATGTCTTTCCGTACATGGAGTATAGGTTACTGTGCTCCAGGAAAAACATCAAGTGAAGCTCAAGAGTGTGAAATTTGAGGAAGAATTAAAATAGAGTTCACATGTGTAGTATCTAATAAATAACCAAAATTACGTTTAAAAGAGAAAAGGTCTTCATTTGAAAGCTATTTCTTCCTTTAGTTTAAAGAAAACTATTGTTGCTTCCTTTGTGTTAGTGCTTATTCATGAGAAAATTTATAGATAAAGGATTTTAAAATATGTTCTTGTGAAATGTACATCCATATGCTTCAAACAAATGCACTTGTTTAATGACAGAATATTATCATCCTCTCCTATAGGTGCGTTTTCCTCAAATACAGGCCAGTAATGATAAATTACTTGGCCTTAAGTTAGAGTTCCCAGATTCATTATATTGACAGAATTAGAAAGAAGATTATAGAGGTCCCTGGGAAGGAGGCCTCACATTTCCTTGTAAGTACAGATACCTTACAAGCTAGTCAAAGAGTGCATAACCTTGAACTTGAGAGAGCAAATCGACAGAAATCAATACTGAATATTTAAAGCTAACAACGTCTGGGAGAAAAACTTAGTCTCCTGGCAAAGTCCTGAATCCAAACAGAAAAGAATCTATATCTCTGAGGAAAGTATTTTTTAATCTATCACTCAAGAATCACCATTACATGAAGCTTTGAAAATGTCAGGTTTCTTTCCTTTGAGTTAGGAAAATGTCTATTTTTCTAAACCATGCTCTCCCAGAAGTATATCTTTCTAAATCTACATTTTCCTATGAAGGTAATCTCCCGTTCATCCATGCACCTTGCAAAACTAAGCCCAGGATAGAGTCTTCTTTGAAGAGAAGATAAAGGTCTATAAATATCAAGAGAAATTATTCAATTGAGAGGGAAAATAATCAGTAAATCTTTTCTAAGTGAATTCTGCTTTGACAAACTCTTGAAAGAGCCATTTGTACCTCTTCATTTAGACTCTCCATTGATTAATGGAAATGAAAAAATAATTCTCTCATTTCCTGCCTACACTGCTTTAGCAGCTCCAAAGAGAGTCAACAAAGGACAGTGGGGCCTTCGAATTCTTTGTCCACAATAACTGAGTATCTTGGAAGAAAAGTGAATGCCGATCTCCCAGGCTTGTTTAGCTTTGCTTTTTTAATTGCTAAATGCCAGTCTGGGAATTCTGCCTAAAATGGTAATAAGTTGCATTTATACTACACCTTTCATCCAGGAAGGCACATGCTTTCCTCAGCTCTAAAATACAGCCACCCTGGAGCTGAAAGCAGTAACTGTTTTAATGTTGAACATTTATTCATTGCCATGATTATACAAAGTGGGAGAAATTGTTTGAAACAGAACCAAAATATTGCAGTAACAAAGACTGTGGACTATGGGTTTTGCAAATATCCTAGACATGGTCTGTTTTCTGCCTTCCTTTCCTTATAAAATATTTGTACACCCTTTTTAAGCTTGAATTTCCTAATATAGTCACTTCTGTGTACCTTGGGTTTAAGTTCAAATTAAATCACAACAAAATCAGAAAGACATGTCCAACCCCCATGGAAATAGCATGGAAGCTTCTCAAAAGAGTATAAATGCATCTGCCTTATGACCTGCTGGTATGAGATACAGAAATGACATCTGATGCAAGACTAAAACTCACCAGGTAAGAAACTGATTTTTCACTTACCAGTTAGCCCCAAGACTCACTCACTACCTAGAGATAATGGATCCTTCACAAACACCTGAATAAATGAAAGCTTGACCTTCTTACTCTAAAAGTGTGAAGGTCAAGGCATGTGAAGTCTTCAGCTAATGCTTGAGTAGATCAGCTTTGATTTTACATGAATAGTCAGAGAATAAAAACATCAATGATGAGTGTAGTAAGGAAGCATCAAGGGTCAATTTGAGAGACATTGAAAAGAAGTGTCCATGAGTCCACCAGATCAGATCCTTCTCAGCTTATTGATATCAGCAATTAAATTATCCATTATTGTGTTCCAAAGAAAAATAATTGAAGACTCATCAGTCATCTGATATCTGGACCTAAAATAAAACTATGCTGTCCCTTCCTGAGAGCAAGTTTTGAAAGGGGAGCAAAAAGTTGAAAATGGGTTGCCACATAATATCCAGTCAAAGGGATTAGGAATTAGGATCCCAGGCCCAGACGGCTTTTACTTGTGTGAGATTTCCTAGTCCTTCATTCTTTTCAAAGCATAGCTTACTCCTCTGTAAAGTGAGAAACATGAATTCAAATCTTACTCAGTCTATGTTATCTGGAGAAGAGCCCCAAGATGAATCCTCCAGTATTTCAAGACCCTGGAATCTAGTTTAATACCTTCTATTTCCTTCTTTTGTTAAAAATATATTTCTCCCTTTAGCTTAATGGAAGCTGTTGTTAGTATTTCAAGAGAAAACTGATAGATAAAGGATTTTAAAATATGCTCAAGTGCAAATTAGGTTCTGCTTCTCCTTTGTTTGCCTTAAGTGGCTTTACCATGATGGTATCTCATGAAATGATATTTCCTTACTCTTTCATTGTTCTGAAAGCCTTGGAAAACCTCCCTGGGGTAAAAAGATGAGTAGACTAAGTTAAAAGTCCCAAGTAAAAATAAAATAACATAGTCACCATCTTACTTTCATACTTACGGCAACTAAATCTATAAGACATTAACTGACTACCATTAAAATTTCCAACTAGTAAGAAAAAAAAATAAATGAATAAATAAATAAATGGTTCTTCAACACAGGTCTCCAGAATCTCAATTGAGGTTTGGTAGTTCATTCCTATGCCATTTTCCTCTTCACATTTTAAAAAAAAGTTTTAAAACTACACACAGGGTTGATTAAAGCCTATATTTTTCTTCTTTAAATTAAATTTCCCAGTTTTAGAGGCTACACTATGAGTACCATTCAGAAATGCTTTTGAACAAAGAAAGACCTTTTGAAGCTCATCAAAACCTGTCCACACTACCCCCACCAGAATCATTACCAATGTAAAACATTCAAAGTCTGAGATGTGCTGTTATCTTATAAAATACATAATCTGAGCCAATTCTGACAAATATTGGTATCACTTTATTCAAGCACAGCTTTCAACTTCCAGAGAGTTAATAAATTGGACTCTAACAGTCTGTAGAGAATATACAGTAAGATAAAAACATCTTCCCAAAATTTACAGTATATTTTAGGATGAACTGAAACATCAGCAAGCACTGCAGATACATTTACAGAATTTTTAGAGTAGCACATTTCATCATAAATGACTCTGTGATTCAGTGTGGCATTAATAATGGAAAGAACAACCTTTAAAATAAAGTAAATGCATTTGGAGCAGTTACTGAGGTGATATCTGTCTCAAAAAACTCAGTTAACTTACAAGTTGATATGATATATTCCTTAGCCTATTCTGTCAGGAGAGATTTATCTTTTATGTTAAACTTCAGGCTGAAAATTAAAATAAAATTTGATGTCTCTGTGGTTAACTGCCTTCCTCCATTTCCTTTGCCTTTTAATTTCTATTATTGCCAACTTTAGAATTGTTTCTTTGACCTTATGCAATATTTCAAAAGGAGTTTTAGGTGTCAGGTGACTGCCAAAACAAAGTTATAAATAAACTATGCCTATGCATGCACACATATACATCTCCAGGTGCTAATCAAAAAGCACATAAATCATGAGTGCATTTTACTTTTATACAAATGAAAGTTACCACCACATGTCCAATGTATTTTAGTCATATTACTTTTCTTTACAGCTGCTGTCTAAAGCTGTTTCAGAGACTATGAGTTAGTTTGAATTTTCTTGCTTAGTAACCAGTAAGTCAACCTTTAATCCTCCATGGTCCCATGCCACTGTTCCAGGAATGTGTGTCTCGTAAATTGAAATGCTGAAAGATGGGGAGAAAAATCTCACTTTCCTAACTTCTTGCTTCTCCTTTTCCCCCACTCCACCACCACTGTTTCCTCCCATCTCCTCCCCATGCCCATCTATTACTTTCCACCTTTTCCCTCCTTAAATATTTCCTTTATTTCCTCTCTAGCATATGAGAGAAGCAGTCAGAAAGAGCTGAAGGAAAAAAAGATGTGGAACATCTGTGACCCCATAATCCAAAGCTAAATTAACAGCACATAAAAGAACTCATGGTGATTCTAACAGAGCTCCCAGAAGAGGAAAAAAATATTTTTTATTAATACCAACCAATAAATTCTGAGCATATCAAGGTAAATCCCACATTAAGCAACAAAAGCTGTACACAAAACAGTATTGAATAACCTTGACCCTTCTCTCTTCCCACATACACTGCTCATTAGCAGGGAAAGACAAACATCTTAAGAGTCCTTTGGGCCCTGCTCTGAGGTAATATTATAAATGCCACAGTCTTGTTTTAATATATTGCCAAGATAAGCCATTTGCAAGGCAACATTTCCCAGATCTCATCAGAATAAGACAGAATGCTTAAAACTCTAGAAGGGTACTAAAATGACAGACTTTAATACCAAGCATACAATATTAAAATGAAAAAGAAAGGCATTCTTCTAGAGGTTAATAAAGTATATGAAAAAATAAATTGAAATATTACTTAAAATACATCTCACTTCCATCCTACCATTAAGATTCAAATTTAAAATCTAAAGTTTCCCCTTCTCATGCTCTTCTTTCCTTACAATGAATGAGATGCCTCCCTTCCTGTCAGAATGAGGTTATGGGAGGCACCTAACTATCCCTCTAAGTCAGTTAAGTATCTTAAAACTATACATACCAGAATGTTTAAATTCATGTTTCTTTGTTTTATTTTATTTTGCTTTTATTTTTCAAGTGAAGTTTCATTTTTATCTGGTTGGAGAATCAAGAAATAGAGTTACCAAAAGAGTTTCTCTCTTTAATAAGATATTAAAAATATTGGAACAGACAAAAGTAACCTGATTTTTCAATGCAAAACCTTGTAACAACTTGAAAATGGAATATGGTAAGTAAAAGAGCCAATGTTTTTCCCTTCCACTCATCCCACTCCTTTTCAATAAGTACGTAATAACTTATTTACAGTCATGAGCAAGTACTTATGGCACCCCACAATATGAACTACCATCCTACTCAAAATAAAATCTAAGTTCCAATTATGATGCAGCAGTTATCATCATTTGCGTGACTCTGTGACTCAACCCTGCCTGCCTTACCCACAGACCCTTTGTCCTACCACCATCAATTTCTCAAACAGCCCTTGATTTGATGAGTTTCCACAGTCAGTGCCCACTGATTAAAATGCCAGTCTGCACTTCTCTATTCCCTAAATTACACCAAACTAATCTAGATTCCAGTTGGACCCCACTTCCTCTAGGAAGACGTTCCTGATTTTTAATCCAAGTTACCCTCACTATCCTGGATACCAAGGGTACACTTTGCCCTTAACTAAGTTCTCACTGCCTTTTCCTGGACAGCCCTTAGAAATCAGAGGATACTATGAGATGTGCATTCAATGATATTTAATTTCATTGGGGCTGATTTAATTACATATTTTGCTGATATGTATATCAGCAAAGTAAACCAAGAGGCTATACTCTGGTACACTGCAAAGCATAATAAAATGTCAGAGAAACAAACTTTGGACTGAGAAGTGGGCAACATGCTCAAGGAGAAGGACTTGATGTGCCCAGGATACCATAGTGATCATCCACAGAGTGACTCCATGAGGGTCATATAGGATTAAAAAGGTCTTTTTTTAGAAATTAGATAAACTCTACCATAGAAAACCAAGGGAAGCTGGCTAAGTGAGAACTGAACTTTTTATTAGTTTACGTTTGCATGTGATATCTTTGCAGAAAACATAAAACTTAACTTTTCTGTGAAAAGCAGCAAAAAATAGCAACAAATGACCTTAGAATGAAATCTACTGTTAAAAGTGTTTCTAAAACTAAGAGAATTCAGTAGGGGAAGGAAAATACCACAATGCATTAGCGATCAATTAATTAGATTGCAGGGCCTCATCAATCCTAGTTATTCAAGATTTAACCAAGAGTAATGGGAATAAATTAGGAAGAAAAATTTAGGTTGAATATCAGGAACATTTTCTTAATCATTAAATCAATTAGACAATAGAATTTAAAATTGGATATTTAGTGTGAAAGATGGAACCAAGAAAATGAAAGTACAACATCAAGAGTAAACAAGAAATCATAAGTTTAAAGGGTTCTATGTCATCATTAGCCTATCCTTCTGTGTTAGGAAAGAATAATAGTTTAGATTTCTACTTAGGTCGGCATGTGTTCTAAATTTTTCAAAGTGTCAGAATATGCACTTACTAAAATAAAGAAGCTAAATTTCTCCAAGGTCAGCATATAGAGAATTTACTATAGAGAATTTACTAAATCCTAGAAATCTTAGACATTATTTTATAACATCCACTGAAAAAGGAAAAAATGGAAAGGGGGGATATACTTTGTTTATTCGTTCTGGGATATAATCTTCCAAAACCAGTTTAAGGACAACATGCACACTACGACTATATTCCTACTGTGTGTTACATACTTAATCAAGTCCAACAGAACTCAGAAAGAGACGAAAAGCAATGGAAATGAAGAAATGTATTTCTAACATGAGGGAAGAAGTTATCTGACCAATTGTTCCATTGGAAA
This sequence comes from Uropsilus gracilis, assembly GCA_004024945.1. Lineage (NCBI taxonomy): Eukaryota > Metazoa > Chordata > Mammalia > Eulipotyphla > Talpidae > Uropsilus > Uropsilus gracilis. The sequence continues at coordinate 146,770 of PVHY01000943.1, forward strand.
TAATTAGAAATACTAGATAAAATGTGCTTGTAAGAATATGTATTTTTTAATGCATTGGTGAGTTAGGAAGTTATACTCAGATATACAAAAACCAAAGAACAGGCAGTAAAGAATTAAGCACATTTGCTGCAAGTGAACATGAATTTGAGTTTTCAAACATAAAAGGGCAAAGAATAAACAAGATGACAACCCTGCCCAAGGCTAGCAGTCTACTAGAAGATTTTTCTGCATGAGGTTACAACTCCAAATACACACTTGACCTTGCGAAATTTGTATACATCGCAGAGTTTTAGCTTTTTTTCACTTTAAAATGGGCTTAATAATACAAAACTTGTAAGATTGATATGATAACTAATCAAGGAACTTACCACTCTCCAGTGATATGTAACTTAGAAGTATCTGCATCTTTATTGAAGGAGGACTTACTAGGTAGATCATGTTCTTCACCAAGACCTCAGGCTTGTAAAAGAAAAGAATACAATCAAAGTAGTACTCTTTAGTGAATGACAACATTATTAGTGTGGCAAAAAAAAAAAATAGGAAGTATACATTCTGTATGCAACAATTACTTATTGAGCATCTACTAGATCCTCAATACATCTCTAAACTACAGTCAGGACACAAAAAAATTGCAGACAATATACCTGCTCTCATGGACCTTATGTTTTATTAGGAAGAACAAATGGACAAAATGACAAATACCTATCAGGAAGTAAAATTTAATAATTCAAAACTTGTAAGATTGACATGAATTTCTGTGTATTCTATTAATAAAAATAAAGTATAGAAGGGGAACATAAAAGAATAGCTCCTCAGGGGCAAAGGGATGGTGCTAAGGAGATCTTTGATAAATGAAGACTTATTTTATCTCCAAAAACAAAAGTACTCTTGATTTCTTTTAAAGAATACCAACAAAAGTCAATAAAATGAAGCAAAAGTAGGTCTCCAGACTGAGACCCCGCCTTCACTTTCCTAATTCCCATGTCCCAACACACTTTTCCCCTGTGAAATCTGCTAGCACACGGCACTGAGTTTCCCAGAAAATGAGACTTCCTTTCCAAGCTCCATATCTGAATTTCCCCTCAGGACCAACAATTCCCAGTTTGTGACATAAAAAAATACAAGAGCAATGGCCTTCTTGAATGTGAAAATCTTTGGGGATGTTATAAAATTTCTCTCATTTCAACTTATCAAGAACACATTGAACATACATTTAAGCATACCTGGAAACTTAAGAGTAGTAGTAGTGCATAAATAGTACTGCCATCGCGTCAGAAAAATCAATAGAAATAGATTTAGGCTCTTTAATTTGTTTTCCCTCCCTGTATCAATAGCTTTTGTGATCCAGAACTCTACATTAAGTTTTCCGAGTATAGATTGGATAACACCCCAGAGAACACTGATTCAATGCCCTTATTATGTAAGTGAAGATCTAGGGCCCAGAAGGTTTCATAATAGCAGTTGTTCATATTAATGGAGGCCTGTGTGCTTGGAGATGTGCCAAGCACTTTATTCCTTGTTTAATCAAGGTTTTTAAACAAAAGGGAACCAATAGAGTGTGTGTGTATATGTCATAGAGAGAGACAGAAACAGAACAGATTTTCAGGAATTGTCTCCTAAGGAATTGGCAAGACTGAAATCCACAAAGCAAGACAAATTGGAAATTCAGGTAAGAATTGATGTTACATTCTTGAGTCTGAAATCTGCCTTCTGGAAGCTGGCACAGGATTTCTATGTTGCAGTCTTGAGATAGACTGCTACTTACTTTTTGTTCAGTCTCTATTCTTCAGCTTTTCATCTTATTGAACAAGTTCCAGTTACATTATGGAAGATAATCTACTTTATTCAAAATCTGCACATATTAAAAGTATCTTCCCAACTATATTTAGGCTGGTGTTTGACTTAATTGGATACCATCACCTACTCAAATTGATACATAAAATTAGCCATCATATTCCCTTTATCTTATTTAGTTCTACTGACTTCCTTTGGAAATTGGCATCCATTTTAGAGGGGTTTGAAATGTCTGGATGGAGGAACTTGGATTAAACAAGCAGATGTGTGAATAAGAATAGGGTTTTTTTTTTTTTGAGACTCGTAGACCATTACATAATCTGTTCCCTCATCTGAGAAGTCCTTTCCACTCCTTCTGCCATCATTCTTCTTCCAACACCGGCGTGGTAACCACAGCTACTCCCTCCAGTCTCAGATGAAATGCATCCACAGGGAAGCTTTATTCTTTTCAAAAATAATGATAGTGAAACAATAAAAATATTGCTTTTATTTACTGAGTAATTTTATATGCCAAGCACTGTGCCAACCACTATACCCACACCATCTCATTTAGCTAATGTAAGAACTCAGTGAGATAAATACGAGTACTGCATTTTATGGAGGTCATTCAAGTTCAGTAGACTTTTCAAGTTTATTCAGCTCAAAAGAGGCAGAGGCAGGATTTGAACTCAGTGACTTTGATTCCTAAGACTTAACCTAGCATCTTAATCATGAAGCTTTTTTGTAGCTTGTTCAGACTTTTGCATACTCTTGACACTACCCCTCTCTGTACCAGCTGTGTTTTTCTACAGCTGTGTTATGGCATGAACCTCTGGCTTATAATCCCTTTTTCAAATATCTTGTTTCTTTTTGCATTTTAGGTCTTGAGGCCCAGTATTTAATTTGATGTGTATATATAAGTGTGCCTAGAATGCCTACTTATATAATATAAATTCAGCTAATATTTGTGAGTGAATAAATGGATGACTGGATGAATGGACAGGTGGAAGGGTGTATGAGTGGCTGGCTGAATGAACAAAACATTTATAGAAAAACTGCTATGTAAAACTCCACATTAAGTCACTGTCAGATTGTCTGAGAATCTACTACTATGATGTTACATGTCATACTCAGGCAACAAATACATGTGCCAACTTGCACCCATAATAACCGGGAGAAATTGGGCAAAAGAAGTGAACAATCTCATGTAAAAATGAAGCATTAATCTGTTTTAAAGACCTTGGCATCCTTGCCTAGTGCTACCAAAAGTCCCCCCTGCTGACAGATGGACAGGGCTATCTGATAAATAAACTTTCCATTTTCCTAACATCTGAGAAAGAGAGACAGACAGACAAACAGAAAGAGAGAGAGGTTTTTATGTCTACATATGAATACTGTGATATCTGGTTGTCTCCAGTCAGTTACTCTCCTGATATTGAATGCCCACTTCATTCTCATTTTTAACCCAAGTCCTTCAACCTAGGCATTTCAAATCCCTATAAAGAAATGGTAGCAAGTAGAAACACACAGAAAAATAAATGTATTACTCATGCAATTGTCTCCCAGGATCTTTCTTCTCCAGGTTACGGGTGCTCTGTCATTCTGCTGTTCTTTTGCTACTTCAATTTAGAGCTCAGAGTTCTGAATGGATTAATAGTCGGGGTGCAGGGGAAGAGCACTTGCTCAGCAATATTCGTCTGTTGCTTGCAGGGACACTGTATCCCCATATACCATGTCCTCTCCTGAGCGATCTATTGCTTCACATTTTATCCTCTCCACTAAAATTGGCCTTCAGTTCACAGACCTCATTTTGCAGTACCTGTTGCATTAATAACTAGAAAACCCAGTTCAGCCAAGCATTGTACTCATGCAGTAAATAATCAGATAGCAAGGAGTTGTCTTTGCAGACTTCATTCTTCTGATATTACTAACCACTAAATAGAAAGGATGTCTATATGAAATATATTTTCTCTGTACATGGTAATAGAATGGCATTACCTCATCAAAAACAGGCTGCATTTATTCTATAACATAAAAAGGAAAAAGTATGTTTGAAAAAACTGACAGGACATGACATTCTATTTGAGGGATGACATGGAATTCTGCCTTGTCTTTCAAAATATATGAAACATGTTTTATTAAACAAAGTGTATAAAACATTTTATAAGGATCAGAACAGATGTCTCTTCAAGTCCTTATTTGTTTTAACCTAGAGAGTACCATGCAAAAAGAAGGGAACAGTTTTGAGACCAGATCGCATGAATCTAAATCCTGGTTATACCATTTAGCCTTGAACAAATGACTTCAATCCTCTGAGCTGTTTCCTCACCTATAAAATGAGGATATTACTTCTTCTCTGACAGTAACCTTCTAGAGGAATGATGAAGCAAGATATTCAGAATTCCTAGCTGCAGTCCTAGCACAAGAAAAGTGGCCAGTAAAAAGGAACTCTGTTTCATAGGAAAGAGCATATAGGAAAGGTCCCCAGAAACTAAGGCACTGCCTCTCTCTTTATCAGCTACTCATCCTAGTGCCCTGCCTTATTCTCATCCCAGCAATCCTGGCAAAGTGTGTGTATTTTAGCACTACAACCATTACCCCATCCTTCTCCTACTGGTATACCAAAATTTCAACTCATATACAGAGTGAACAACAAATGAAGATCTAGCTTTCGCATGTCCCCCGAGTTTCAAATGGGCCAACATGAGCCCATGACCGAAGTAACCAATAGATGCTATTTGACTCTACACTATATAGCTATATGAGAATCCTTAAGGTTTTACAGAAAGCTTCTCTGTTTACCAATTCAGAATTCCTAGTTAATTTCATTTCAATGTAAAATGCCTTGACTTCTTGTGACCTGCCTTGAGTTTTTATTTCACTATAATTTACTGCCTATCTGCAAATAAAGTCTTTATTTGCATTATCTGATGCCTATTTTTATAACCTGAATATGTGGTTTGTGGAGAATACGAGTGTTTTACACATCAGATGCTAACAGGAATCAGGTTTCTAGCTTGGTCCCCTTGAATCTCTTTCCTGTTCTTTTCCTTCAAAACATATTTTCAGACCAATTCTCAGACTTTTGGACTGGACAATCAGAAAGAAAGGAGAAGAGATAAGGAGACATACAAGTGTTATAAAGACATTTCTGAGAAGCTTAAGGAGATTTTCAGGGGTGTTGAAGAGATGGTTATGGGATCAGTTGTACTATGTAGGAAATCGAATGAAAGACATTTTAAGAAATATTTCTAGAGTGTCTGGTGCTCTTGATATCATACAAAAAATATAAGTAAGCAACTTATTTTTTAAATCCTTTTTTATGATAAGCATTGTGTTCCTGGAAGCTGATCTTTCTCCTAAATTGAACTATATGAATAAGCCATTGAAATTCTTAGTTACCATACCTGATTATCAGATTTATAAGGGCAGGGTTTTCTCTTTAATTTGCTCTATTCTCAAAACACCTTAACACAATAGAATACATACTTTAAACTGGCTACTAACACATTGCTCTCTTGGCTGGATTTACTTTGATATTGTCAAGCAAATCAAAAAGTACCTTAAGTACAGTTTGGGCTAATTAATGTCCTATCCCCTTCCAAAAGAGATGATAGATGTTTTCTTAAGTAAATGAGGAAACTAAAAAAGGTGGCAACAAGGGAATCCTTGTCTCTTGGTACAGGAGTGTATCTCAACATACTCAGAGAAACTTGCAGTTCAGGTAAAGCATTGTCAGTGAACTTGAGGAAACCCGCAGTGGCAAAGAGCTCTTGGAAAATTGGATAAAGCCAAGTGTCACTTGGATATATAAAAAAGAGAAAGAATGTGTATTCATGAACTACAGAGCACTGAGCTTGACATTGATCCAGGGCAATATTCTAGAACAATTTTTTTTTTAAACAGTGGTTTCTGAGCACTTGGAAAAGAAAGTGGTAAACTCAGCATGAGCTCACTAAGAATAGTCCTGTCAGACTAACCTCATTTCCTACTGACAGAGTTACTACACTGGGAGATCAGAGAAATAGAGTAGAAATAGTGTATCTAGGTTTTAGGAAAGCTTTTGACAAGTTCTCTCATGATACCCTGGAGGGCAACATGGGGGGAAAGCAGCCTGAATGATATTATAATTGTACAAACTCAGAGTCAGTGAAACATTAGTACCCAAAAGGAACTAATTAATGAGTCATTGTGAATTCCACAAATATTTTAATTCAATTAACATTTTTCCCAACCTCCATGTTACCCACTATGTCAAGGGCTAGGTGATTCCATTGTAAAGAGAACAGAAAAGTAGACTTGGTTGCAACACTTCAAATGATCCATTTGTGTGATTTGAGTTTTCAAAGATGCCAAATAAATCTGAGACTATGTTAGAGGAGTAAAATGTCTAAAATGAGTGAGACAATAGTCTTGCACTTTATTCAGGTTGTGTTCAATTTAAGTTCCATGAACTGATCATCTCTGAAAAGAGTGATCAGGATGATGAAAAGACAACAATAAAATCCTATTGAGAAGATAGAATGAAATATTGAAAAGACTGAACCCACAGCTACTTCAATGGTCTTCAAAAAACAGAAGTGTGTTAGAGTTGGTATTCTAGATGGCTTACCTTGAAAGATGCCAGACTATCTTTATGTGGAATTATTAAATGTCAACTAGAACACAAATGTTGAGTGAGTGGTTGGAAGTCACAAGTTCTAAACTAAAAGTTTTTCTCTCTTACTCAGAAATTCTACACAGCAAACATCTTAACCCAATTTACTCTGTTTTAATTTATTATAAAACATGACATATACTGCACGTACTTCTTTAGTACAGAAAAAATTAGAACCAACACTTGATACTACCAAAGTTATCTAATCTTAACATTTTGCCATTGGGGCTTCAACTTATTTTTAAGGAATAAACCAGATAAATATATGGCAGCAGCTTTCCTGGCCCTGGTGACTGTGCAGTTTCTCTTTTAACAAACCTGTCCCTTTTGGGGGCAGCTCTTTCTGCCTGCTGTGCCAGTGTCTTTTACTTTGCTGTGTCTGTGCCAAAGTTTTTTCCTCTTCTCTCCTTTTTTATTGTAAACTTGCCATTTTGCAAAATAAATAAATAAATACTAAATAAAGTAGCATTTTCTTCTTCTTCACCCAGAGATATCATTGTCTCAGAGATAGTATGGACAAATATCTTGGTTACTTGCTATGCTTATATACAATATATATTCACAAATAATTTGTATTATTGTAAGGAGGTATACATAAAAGAGTCCCTTTTTCTGGAGTAGAAAATCTTCACAAAGGAAATGATGTGTACTGCTGAATGGTGAATGTTTTATCCATATTTTCTTACATAAAGGAGATTACTCCACACAAGAAACAGTCACCTAACACACCACACAAACAAGGAGAGCATTGGAAATTTCCTATAAACTGACATTTCCTTTATAATTCCTATAAACCTTTAGATAAAAAACAAGTTGGGAGTTTGGGAAGATGAAAACTGAGAAATCAACAAGGACATAGTTATTAAGGTTTTTATTCAGAGTGTGTCACTTAAGCATTTTCATCGTGAGAATAATATGACTTACATGCATGTCAAGTAGTTAAATCTGGTGGCTATGCAGTTAGAATGAAGAAGGGCTGGCAGAAAAAGACATGTTCAAAAAAACGCCACATAAGAGGTGATAGAAACTTAAAATAAGTCAAGATAAGGAGGAATGATTATGATTACTTTGGAGGATGTGGAAAAGGAAATCTCATGTACTATTGATGGGAGTGCAAATGGTATGGCCACATTAGAAAACAGTACAATACTTCCTTAAGAAAATTCAAAACAGAACTAACATATGATCCAGTAATTCCAATTCTGGAGGCTTACCTGAAGAACATGAAAACACTAATTCAAAAAGATATTGGAACATCTTGATTCATTGTAACTCTATTTCCAATAATTGAGATATAAAAATAACCCAAGTTCCCACAAAATGGATGGATGGTTTAAAAAGATGTGGTATGTATATGTACCTAATGGATGTTACTCAGATAATATCATAACATTTTCAACAATTGAACAAACCATATGGAATTAGGCTAAGTAAAGTAAGTGAAAAGGAGAAAGACAAATACCATATGATTTTTCTTGCTTGTGAAATAAAAGAAAGCAAAAGCAATTGAATAAACACAACAAAAACAAACCCTTAGACTCTGACAACGAAATAGTGGTACCAAAGGGGGAGAGGGGAGAGGGAATAGCTTGGTGTTGGGTGGTGAATGGATACTTGGTGGTGGATATGGTATGAAATACACAATTGCTGAGGTGATAAACTGTACACTTGAGTCTAAACAGTGTTGCAAACTAATGTTACATCAACTAAAATTTAAAAAAATTTTAAAGGATACCTTTAATGTTGTGTACAAGTATGCATTTTTAACAGTGATGAGATATATTTAAAGAAATGCCAACACATGGATTTAATTATATTTCAGGGAGCGATCTGTAATGTGACATTTTATATTAGAACCATTGTATATTATATTGGACTATTAGCAATATTAATTAAAATAATATAAAATAACACAGTATAATATTTATGAAAATTATCAAAAAATCAAATTATCTGGTGCAAAGAACAACTATTATATTCTATTTTTTAAGATAGCCATTGATTTTTTAAAAATTCTTCATAAAGCAATTCACTAGTAGTTTTACATAGGAGGTTGTTATACATAATATATATTTCTATCAAGAGCAAAATTCTACATTTACTTACAATATAGAATCACAGAAATGTGAGTTAAAACAGTAATAAGTTATTCCCATTCTTATTGTTTAGTTTATTTTCTTTTCTTCAATTTGCCTCCATTTTCATGGAGAAGAGGGTATGGGGTAAAAAGACAGCATATTCTCTTATTCCATAAGAATAAAAATGGAAAATGAACTGCTCTATCATCTTCCAGAAATATCTCAGACGATTACTTCAAAACATTGGGTGCAAGGGCACACATAGTTTCATATTCGAACCATACTATATTTGCTCTTGTGAACTACAGAACGCTCATTAGATTGATTTTGGTCAATTCAGTCTCATCGTTTTCAAAAGAAACATAGCCATCGTTGTTGTAAATGATGCTTTTTTTGCATTGTGCAACCCAAAAGTAAATACCCCTTTGCCAGTTACCTTTAAGCCATTTAAATATGTAGTGGACAGGCGAAGTGTACATAAGATTTGCTTAAAAGTGAAAGTTTTTTAATATTTTTGTACACTTTGGAAACAAATATGAGACCTGTGCATGACAATTATCAAGAAAGCCCAATTATGTTTAGTTTGGTGTCTGTACAGCCTCTTTTCCTTATGAATTTGTTAGGTCCTCTGAGAGAGTATTGTCTAAACTTGAGCTGGTATCAGAATCACTCTGAAACTTTTATCTGCAACAAACAGAAGATCCATTCCTGAGAAGCTGTATTTCTAACAAGTGATGTTGCTGCAATAATGCAGGGGCCACTTTGAGAAACAGGAAGATATGTCTGACCCCTGAGGCTCCCTACCTTGGTTTTCTATGAACATCCATCCCCTCCCTGTTTATCCCTTTCCTAGCATTACCTCTCTGATCTATAATGGTGGGCTAATATTTCTATTTCCTTCATCAGATCAGGCTACCTGAAACAAATATGCCTCTTAGTACTGCATTTCCAGTGCACAGCACAGGGATATGTATGACAAGCTGTAGATGGTTAATAATAATATGTGTTGGAGATACTTGATTGATTATTAAATAAGTCAAAATGTTGACTTTGAGGAAGAAACAGAAGTGTTTATGCATGCAAATACATATTTATAAACTGAGGCATTTCAAGCAGTGATAAGGAGAATCTTGTGTTTTCAGAAAGAAAATAGCACAGAAATGTCTAACCAAAAAAAAAAATAATAATAATATAAGATATTAGAACTTGAAATTCACTTGAGCTATGACAATATATGATAGGAATAAAATATTTTAGAAAGAATCCAGTAATAAAATTGTACAAATGGTTTCAACTTTGTCAGATATGCTCTTTGGCCCACAAATGCCTTTGAATACACCATTCTGTGTAGATGGTAAAACTGAGAATCACCCCAATTTACCTACAGTATAACTGAGGGCACACAAGAGATTAGAGAAATCACCCATATCCTAAACAGAAAAAGAGAATTATAAGAAGAAAAAAATGGAAAAGACCTAATAGGTCATTCAGACCTAGTCTCTGGGCCAGTAAAAGATTAAGTAAAGTAACAGTGAAAAAATTATGGAACTATACTCAAGAAAATTTAAGACTCTCTGATCCTCTAATTTTTAGTGCCTCATGATGTTCAAGGGTTTATTGTTAACTCATTGCTTAAACCCCTATTCATCAAAAGAAAAATATTCCCTACAGTCTGCATTAGAAATGGAAATAAGAACAGCAATGTAAAAAGTTGATTTCTGTGGTATTAAACGACTTGCTTTTTCCTGTGTTCATGAATTTCTGGCTTGTAACTGTACTTATCCAAAATATTAAAATGACCTTGAGGCCAACCCCTTTACTTAACAGTGAAGGAGGAAGAGAAAATTACCAGAAGTTGTCCATTACAGAAATTACTTCCAAAGCATTTTTCTTTGATAGCTGCAGTTTCACTCATATTATCATCTTTTTTGTTGACAAGTTTCCAAGATTTTAATCTTGGATTGGAAATGTTACCCTATCAGAAAGCATCGCTTCTATATTGTCAGGAGCGGTGCTGTCATGGAATGCAGAATCATGTATGAGAGCGCTTGTTGTATTGAAAAATATACCATTGCTGGGAAAGACATTTAAATGCTTAGTGTGCTTGCTCATAAATCACTTTCAATGTGCTCAGTTCTTAGACAACATATTGAAAGCCTTCTTATTTCTTTTATTATAGCAGTGTCATTTGCATTGCTGAGTTAGGGTTATGCCGGCAATTCCAGATAAACCCTTGCTAGGAAGGTTTATAACTCTGCGATTAAATTTCCCCCTACCTTGGAATTCAAAAGTGAAATTTTTGTGAGTATAGTTTTAATCTAAAGAATATCTGAACTTTAAGGTATGGCCAGGCTGGTAATCTGGGTTTTCAAAAGGCAGCAATAGCCTAAAGCCCAGAGAACTACTACCACTGGGAGACCTAGTGTGTTTGTCCCAGGTAATTGATTTAAGGGCACATATTCAAAGCATTTTTTAAAATTTCTAACCATTTGCTTTACTAGAGATTGCTAGACTGCTGCCGCTTTTTTTCTTCTTCTCTATAATAATTGTATGGCTATCCATTCCTTCTCAGTCAAAATATAAAAAAAAAAACTCACTCAGCTATCTATTTAACCTTAGGTATGCATATGCTGGGTGCTTTCATTGTTCTTATATGAAATGAAAACCAGTGTCCCTGTCTTCTCCCTGCCATCTGCAGTTGTTCTAGACTGAAACAAGACATCAGTGAAAGGAAAAGAGAAAAAGAGAAGGTAGGGTGAATGGATTTGAGGACGAAACTGAGAAACAACAAACAATGCAGCATATTTAAAGAAACAGGTTGTGAAAAAGATTCAGAAGCACAAAAACTATGAATTAAATGTCTACTCATTTTGAAATATAATCCTCAGCTTCTTGTAGATTAGTGGATGGGAGTAGTTGGGCTCAGTGTTAGCTAAGGGGAGGGATTCTCTTAAAGCTTTCTAGGAGTTCTCCTCCAACTCTATCATAAGTAAAAGACAACAGAGACTTACTTGTGTTGAAAATGGATTAGGAGTTAATAACCCTATTAAGATAGATTAATAAACCTATCACTACTCTATAGTTAAAAAGAGAGGTACATGCATCAAGGGAAGTGTCTGCATAAAGGAGCAAGAATTCTACTTCTGAAGACTCTTGCCTCTGTATGGGGGCTCATGGACAGAGGAAATGAGTTCATAGGGGACACAGCATGAAACTAAATACAGAGCTACCAGCATCCAATTGATAAACATATTGAGACTCTTAGGTAACCCCAATTCCCAGTTAGAAACTCAGTCTGGTCCAGTAAAATAGGATGTGTTAATGTTTATCAACACATAGAATAGGAAGCACAATTACAAAAGTGAAGAAAGAAATGGGAGGTTCTTCAGATTCACAAGGCCTCATCTGACTTCTGAGAAGCCCTACAGCCTTTACAAAAAGCTCTAGACCACACAACTCTCACAAGTCAGGTGAACAAATGAAACACGTCATGACATAACTTTAAAAGGGCAACCTACCTTGAAGAAGCCCCTGAAAAATGAACAGTCCTAGAAAATGGATCCCAATTTCCAACAGAAGGTGTTTAGTTTAACAGTTGGCCACACAGTGGCCACAACAGAAGAAAAGAATACGGGAAGAGAAGCAGAATCAGAGGGGAGAAGTTTTCATTTGGAATATCTCTAGTGACATAGTTATGTTCATTAGGTGAGTGAAATTGCAGGACAGAAGCATTTCATTTGCTGAACTGGAGAAACTCACAAAACATTAACACAGTTTTGATATATGATATCCCTTTACTCTGCTTTAGAAAGGGTCAAAGATTTCTCCTACAAGAGGAGCGCATTCTAAGAAGAAACATGAAATTTTTCTCTCCAGCAGATTATCAGACTGAATACCCTCATGGACACTTCTATTGAAAACAACAAAGAATGCTGACTAACTATAGATTACACACACATATATGTGTATGTGTGTGTGTGTGTGTGTGTATATGAGATTACAAAAAAATTAGAAATTTTCAGAGACTGAAGAATAAGTAACAGAAAGAATCGAGGTAAACGAATACTAGTCAGTTTTCACCTCACGGGTTAGATTAATAGTCAAATGGTATTTTTGTGTGTTATTCACTATATTCTATATTTATGTTTACTCTGCTGAACATTTTCAATCAGTCACTTCAGCTACCGTCTCTATTTCTCTACTATGCTTTGTGTCCTGGAAAGATTGGTTTTTGGGGGTGGCATAAAACCAGAACCTCTTAGTTTAGCTGTGTGTGCCATGGCAGCAGATAAGGGAGGAAATTAGGCAGCAGGATTAGGAGACAGAGGAAAAGGTTGCAATATGCCCCTAGCTCTTTCCCCACTAAGTGGCCTAGAGTTGGCCAAAGTCTTTTGCCAAAGATCACAACACACATCAGGAGATCCTCTCCTACATTTTGAGACCATTAATAAATGTTCCTCCCAACTGCTCAGCTTTGTCACAAAGACAGCTGATGATGGTTCAACAATGTTGCAGCCTCAGGGAGCTACACCATCTCTCACTGTTTTCTCTTCATGCTGCTCAGAACTTTGTAAATAATCTTCCATTAGCCTCTTGAGAGTCACCTAGTTGGGAGTATCACCTATTTCCTTGCAGGTTGGTGACAAATGTAACTATGCAATATTTAATGCAGAATTTTTTAAAGAAAATGTGGTTAAAAGTGAGAAATACTGCCAAGACTGTGTACATTTCCAGCTAAAAAGGAAAGAATATACCTGCCGGTAAGAAGGTAACAGGTCACCTTGATTTAAAAAAAATTTTTTTTTGCATAACTGTGCACACTTAGAAGCCTTGCCTAGAGCAATGATTGTGAGCTAAAAAAAAAAAAAAATCAATTCAGTATAGGTGGGAGTTTATTTCAAGAAGTTTGATAGTGAAAGAAAAAAGACTGACTAGCACCCTTTGCTTTGAGGTGGTAGAAAACACACACACACACACACACACACACACACACACACACACGCCTTTCAGTTTGGGGCATGGGAAGAGACATTATCAGAAAAGAATTGGATTGGTACATGATGGCCACAGGAAACATGAAGAAAGAGGAGAAAGATAATGGAGAAGTAAGAACTTCCTCTTCTGATAAATATAAGTGTAAAAATAGAAGAGTCTACAGATAAGATGGATGGAAGTTTCAGATATTTGCATTTCCCTTTCAAACTAAGAGCAACAAAGCTCTCCTCTGAGGCAGGAGGTGTGAAGTAGAGGCTTGACATAGCCAATACATTTTCGAATAGCTATTATAGGCAAGAAGAATTTTTTTTTTTACTTTTAATAGATTCTTTTTTTTTTTTATTCACTACAGTCAACCCACTTTCAGTGGAGAGCATTAAGGCCAGCAACTGGAGTATTCAACACTCATTTTTCCATAGCTTTCTGGGAGGGGATTTTAATGAATTGCTGGTGTTTCCTATTGATGTGGTGTTCTAAAGGTAACCCAGGCTTTTGTAAATCTGACACAAAGTTTACAAATATTCATCAGGCATCAATAAAGGAAATGTAGCAAGAGCAGAAAGCAAGGGAACAAATGAGAGATAGCAACAAGAGTGGAAAAAACCTAGCAACCAGCAAATAACATCATCCAAATTCACTCCATGTAGTCACTGGCGGATTAATAGGGAAGCAAAGAAAACTAGGTTTGATGAGGCTTTGTAGCTTAATAAAATGTCTTTGAGAATCTAGGAAACAATGTGGACAGAGGATTTGATGTTCCTTCATCATTAAAGGCACGGGATTAATGAAAGCAACTCTTCTTTTTCATGTCTGACAATATATTTAATCACTATTTGCTCATATCCTGAAACCCAATGAGAATGGCTCCAGCCGGTTGCCCTGCCAACCCCTCTCAAGGACCAAAAGAGTTCAGGCACCATTTTGTGCTTCATTGTTATACTTTGTATTGAAGCTGACCAAAATAGAACAGCTACACACTAAAGGCAATAAATGTCAACAATGTGAACAACTCTGGAAATAAGAATGGACTACAATATATAAACTATCTAAATGCAAGTGATGTAAGCCTGAAAATTGTGGCTAAATGCTGTAATTTCATTTTTAGCTTGCCTGTGGTATACTAAATGCACTCCATGAAAACACTGAAAGTGAGAAAGTGTGAAGAGTGAGTTTGCATCACTTCCCTGCATATCTCCCTAGCTAGCCGGAATACTAGGTCATCTCCATTTTGTAAATAGTCTTCAGGTAAGACTGAAGATTGTGTTTGAGCAAAGATTTTACAGATGAAAATAAACAATTAAAAGGAGTGCTTTACCAAATCCTTCTCTAAACCAAAGCGTTGTTTTCATTTCTTTTGCATTTATTGAATTATCTTCAGTGTATGAGGAAGAAGCTTTACCATTTGATGGGCATAAATAGATTCAAGATAGAGGAAAGAAGGGGGAAAGAAAAGAGTAAGTGATTGATTGTGGATCTTCTGAAGAGTGAGGTAAGGGGATAGGATTCAGCTAAAGTAGAAAAGTCCTGTCCATCACAGTGAAAGAATGGACTCAAATGGTTAGCAAGGAAGGAAGGCTAAAGAGAAAAGAGAAAAATTCAAAATATGAGGAAATTCCTACTGGGTGACTGCTACTTATTTTGAGTAGCCCTAGTTTTTCATTCCACATTCATCAAATCTCTAGTAAGTGCCACAGATTGTGCTGAGTGAAACCTGGTCAGATATCTACATACAGACTTAGCTCTTGGGATTTCATAGTGTCATTAAAATAGTGAGACAAATAGATGCAAAATTATATTTAAGATAGAATATGAAACACTCATAAAATAACCTACAAGTATGGATAAAGACCATTTTTGACTGAGTTGACCAGAAAAATTCAAGAAAGAGATGAATTTTCCCTAAATTTATGAGGAAAAATAAGTTTTCAACAGATGGAGATGATGGGAGCTTATATAGAAGAAGTCTGTTTAATAACATGATGCTGATCTTTTTATATCACAGACTACCAAAGCCAATGCTTCTGAAAATCAGTAGAGTTGACTTCAAAATCAGTTATCTCACTGGATGTTCACAATAATTTTATAAAACCAATGTCACCATTTAACAGATGAGAAAACAACTCCATGGGAGAAAAATAATTCATCTAAAAACACATCTCTAAGAAAGGATAGAACCAAGATTTGAATTAAAATTTGTCTAAGTTCAAAGTTCATATTATCTCTTTTCTATCTTCACCATATCGCCTCTCTATTGACCCATTTCCACTGTGCTTCCTTGTCCTTCTTTCCCTCAACCTCTCAACTCACCTGCACATAATCAACAATTAAAATATTTTTTAAGAAAAGCACATGCTTCTAAGAGATTGACATCACTACAGAAAACGTGTAGTAAGGAAATATATTCGCTATTAAAGTTTAACAGGTTTCCATCCACCATAACCAGAAACAACCAATTCTTCAATTGAAAAAAAAATCCTAATGGGACAATGATGAGACACCCTCCAGGAATTCACACCTACTCATTTGTAAATCTGAAGATCCTCAACACAAAAGAAGAATCTAGAGTCTAATGGAGATGAAATGAATGAAAAGTTGAACTTTTTTTTCACTTTTAGTGAATGGTCTGAAGAAATTAAGTGGAAAAAGTTGTCCTCTCTGGCAAAGTATCTCTGTGTTAAAGCAATCTATTATTCCATCATGCTAATAACTGTTAGTTTGTTTCTCTGCATATTGACCTATTTGTGTTTGAACCTTCAACCTAAGATTCACCTTTTCCTTCCCATTTAGTTGGGGTTTATTTAGTTCAAATGTGATATGAGATTTATTACACTCATATTGCAGCAGACAAAACACAGGCTTTGTGATTTCTATCAACTCACTCGCTAATTGGTGAAGAAAAGTAGATTTCACCCCACCATGTTTGAGTCCCAGTTTGCAAAGGGGACTTTGCAACAATTAGAGCAAAAAAATAAAAAATCTCTTCCAAAAAGTATTAACTCATTTCTTCTTCCAAGAGAAGTTTCTACAACCATAGAAAACTACTTTACCTACAGATTAGAATAAGGATTTTGTCACAAAGACTATCTCTGCAAATGAAATTGGAAGACTTGGGAAACTTTAGAAAATAAATACCCAAATTTAATTTTCTACCAATACCTCTATCATTAATCACTTAAATGGATTTTATGAGGACTTTATTACACATAACTCTAGTACTGAAATCTCAGATTTACAGGAGCTAAAATTTCCATTAAATATAAAATGTGAATAATTTAGATTACATCCTACTGTACAATAAATATACATTCCAGACAGGAAGAGATCTATAACCTCATTTGCCTCCTGACATCCACGGAACAGCTTTCCCTGGCAAAAAAAAAAAAGAAAAAGAAAAAGAAAAAGTTGCTGACTCCAGCAACTTAACCACTTAGGATTTTTCTGCTAGAGTTCTAACACAATAATAGGTAGTTCTCTCATTAAATTGCCTTTCTTACCAAAAACAATTCAGTGAATAGGCTCTAGATTCAGGCTGTCTGTCTTGAATTCCACATCTGCCACTTAAAATCTATATAACTTGGACAATTCCAGAAACCTCTTTGTGTCTGCTTCCTCTTCTATAAATTGGGCTAGGATTTCCATATTAAAATAATAAGTAAATTAGTTTTTTTCTAAGCACCTAAAAATGTCAGTTATGATCTATATGATAATACTATTATGATATGCAATATAAAATACGTAGTGTGATGACATGTGTATATTTTCATATCTCCCAGGTCATATAAAATTCTTGGCCTGTCTTTTTTCTCTTTATCTGTCCTTTTATTCTACAGGGCCAGTGACAGGTGAGTACCCATTTAAAGTAAAGACCTCCATAATGATGATCGTCAGACTCAGAGGCGAGAATTCCTGATGAACTAACATATACTTTCAGTTTTCTACATAGAAGCAGCTACATAGCAAGGTTTTAAAAGAAGGAAGGCACAGTCAGTTTTAAAATTACTGCTTAAAGTTGCCCTATGTAATAGTGCTTGACATGTATTATTTCAAAATCTCTCAATGATCTCACAGTTCAAAATAATTTAAATTTCGCAATAAAATAATTAATTATCCAGGAAGTGATATAGTTATTAGATTTTAGGAACCAGAATGCCAAATAAATTCCACCACACCACATATTTTCTGACATTTCTACTCCATCATCATGTGGCATGTGTTAAATACCACTCTATCCCTCCATTGTGTCCCTGTCCTACTTTTCATGCCCTGGCATCCATATCTTTGTGCAGTCACATAGGCAATTTGACACTTTTCTGGCAGCAATCTAGATGGGATTTACCTCCCTTACAACCCATCTAACTTACTTACCCAACATACTGTTCTTCCTTCAATATTATTTCTTAAGGAATGAATGAATTCATTTCTGCTAGGGTATTAATAGACATGAATAACCTAATATCAGTCCTCTTGAATAAAAATGATAACCAACACATCCTGTAACTTAAAATATGTTGTGCCTATTCTCAATGTATATTATATATGATCTCAGGTTTAATCAAACCAATCTATGAGTGATGAAACTATTACATAACTTACTGAAATTCATAGTTCTCCAAATATATAGATATAGATATATAGAACATTTGGCTGCCCTACAGTCAGAGCCATTTGCTGGAGATAAGAGGGATGACTTCTTAAACCATGTTTATAATCCACCTGGTCAGCAATTGGGCAGTTTTTAAGGTAAGGTTTTATGATGACTACCACTGAAACTTTCCTTTGGTTCATTATCATGTTCAAATAATAATTTAATCATCAAAGAATCCAAACAAACATGTTTTAATGCTAAGAGACTTCTGGAAACCAAAAGAAGACGCAATACCACAAAGAACTTCAGATAATTCCAGCTGCCTAAGACATCATTTAAAGAAGGCCAGCTACCCTGGAATAAGGGAGGACATTGGATGACTATTCAGTCATGAGATGCTATAGATTGTGTTAGTTCTTTTTAAAAAACAGATTCTATGCCAGCTATAGAATAGAACTCATACAATACAAATCCTACAATTTAACAAAAACAAACTGAAAAACCCAGTTAAAAAAATGGGGAGAAGAATTAAAAAGACACTTCTCCAAAAAGGAAATACAATTGGCCAACAAGCACATGAAAAAATGTTCAACATCACTAGCAATCAGGGAAATGCAAATCAAAACTACAATGAGATACCACCTTACACCAGTAAGAATGGCCCACATTCAAAAAACGAGCAACAAGTGCTGACGAGGATGTAGAAAGAATGGAACACTCTTACACTGCTAGTGGGAATGTAAACTGGTCCAACCTCTACGGAAAGCAGTGTGGAGGGCCCTCAAATTAATAAATATGGAACTACGATTTGACCCAGCAATTGTTCTCTTGGGAATCTACCCAAAGGTGACCTCAGTGCTTGTAAAAAGGGATACCTGTGCCTGGATGTTTATTGCAGCACTATTTATAACTGTAAGGATATGGAAACAACTAAAATGTCCCAAAACAGATGACTGGATGAAAAAAATGTGGTATATAGACACAATGGAATATTACTCATCAATTAAAAATGACAAATTAGATGATGTTATGATAACATGGATGGACTTAGAAGAAATCATATTAGCAGAAACAAGTCAAAAAGAAAAGGACAGAAACCATATGGTTTCACTATTATATGGGACATGGGAAAGATAAACAAAAAGTCATGAAGAAAAGTCAAAACAAGCCAACAACCAAATTAAAGTACATAACTCGGGGGGGAGGGGACGGGACAGGGTGGGAATTGTAAAGGAGGGTAGGGGGGTGAACCCTAGAGATCACAAAGATGTGAAATTTATATATAAATAAATTATTTAATTATAAAAAAAGAAATACAGAGATTAGGATACTTGAAAACATTGCACATAGTGGGAAGACTGGGCAGAGGGGGTCAATTTAATAGTGGTGAACAGTAGTAAAACTTGAGATATCAAACTATAATTTCAAATATTATGTTGTATTATAAACCATTGTTCAATGAATAAATTTAAAACATAGCCACACAGAAAAGGTTGGAATCTTAAATCAATGAAGCAAACCGTACAGCTCCCCATAAAATATGATAATGATGATGTTTCCAGAATTATGTCAGTGAAAAAGAGTTACAATCTGAGCACTTTGAGTCAATGGAAAGGATTCAGTTAATGATCCTCAGGGATTTATTTTTTCAAGGTTTGGCACCTAGAGGGGTATACCTACAAGAATATTTCAATAGGTGACAGCTTTTACAATATAAATTTGGTCCAATATAATAGACAAAAAGCAATCCTGACTTTGTAAAAACCTAAGAATCTTCTCTTTATAACTGTCTGCAGTATGATTAAGGTTTCATTTCTTCATCTGTCCCCATCTCACAGGGTGACTGAGAGAATCAAAGAGGATAATGTATCAGAAAGTGCTTTGTAAAATCTAAAATATCTTACAAATGCAAGGGATTATTATTACTGTTATCATAAGATATTATAGATTGTTCCTAGCTAGCAACCTTCAGAAGTCAGAGATTGCCTACAGGGGAAAATGCAGCTTTTATTAATTCATTTAAGCTTTATGCCAATAGAATTGTAGCTCTAGAACTATTTTCTGTAATTAAGATTTAGTAGTGCCAAAACAAAATATAGCTATCAAGTTCAACCACTTGTGCAGAGAACAACTTAGTTTATAAAACATAGTGGACTTTTTCTTCAGATTGAAAATTTGGCCTAAACTGGCAGAAAATATTGAATCATTTGATTTTTTTCAAGGTAAGGTAACTTTGATTAACTGATGCTTTCAGAGGAAAAGGCATAATTGAGAATTAAGTAATGTAATTGGGAAAAAATATTCCAATATAAAGTCAAACAAGAGTTTATTTATGATATCATTTTTATCTGTTTATAAAGACTATATAGTCTCTCTGGCATTTTATATGAGTGATTCCAACAACTGTGGTTTCCAAAGAAATCAGTATCTTTACATCCAAACATTTATTCTTATTTCATTCATTGAAATGGATCCAGAAATCTTCATTTTAAATTAGAATCTCAAGTATTTTTGATGCAGGTGGCCCTTAGGCTAACTGTTGGAGGTTATATTTTTGCACAACCAAACTAGGTCCCTTTATAGATAGGGCAAGGCAGGCATCAGAAATGAGTGAAGCAAACTTGCGATAGAGTACGATAAACAGAAGTCAACCCTCTTCTTCATACTACAGTAGGAACTTAGCATATTTGACCCAACAAATATATATCAAATTCCCATATTTCTCAATATTTTAAGATACCCAAACCCTGAATTTTTATTTTTCCTCTGATTTTTCCTCCATTTATTTTTAAAATTTACTTATTTATGTGAAGTAACATTGATTTACATCACTATATATGATTCTAAGGAACACTATATATGATTCTCAGAAGTGTATCACCATACCCCACCCATTCCAAAACACCCATATCCCTTTAGCATATTTTTTCAAAGTTTTACCCAACATTAACAATGTATATACTGATAAGAAAAATATGGGGAATTCATGTAGATAAATCAGAAAGTAAAGGAGAAATGTTACAGCTGATATTTTACAAATACATATAAAAGACTGCCATTTATGTAAACAAATTCGACAACCTATGAGAAGCGCAAAAATTGCTAGAAACATCCAACTTTTGAAGACTGAATCATGAAGAAGCAAAACACCTGAGCTTTTCAAATTCTTCTAGAGACTGGAAGAAGAAGGAGCACTTGCTATAACACTTCTTATAGCATTCTATCAGGCTTACTGATACGCAAACCACACAAGGTCTCCACAAAGAAAAGAATATTACAAATCAATAATGCTAATCAACAAAGATGCAAAATTTTGCAGCAAAATACAATCAAAAACACATTTAAAGGATCAACTTCATAATGAGGTAGGATTACTCCATAAATACAAGCTATGGTTCAACAACCACATATTAATTAATGTGATAAAACACATTGACAAAATGAAGCATAGGACTCAAAGTACATCTTAATAAATTCAGGATAACCATTTTACAAAATTCAACATCCATTTATGATTTAAAAATTCTAAAATCAGAAAGAAGACAAAGATGCCTACCCACTCTTCCACTTTATTCAACATAAGTACTGGAAGTATGAGTTACAGCAATTAGTCAAGAAAATTCTAACAAGCAAACAAATTGGAAAGGAAAATATGTAACTGCCACTATTCGCAGGTGACATGTAAAATACACAAAATCCTAAAGACTCCACTAAAACCTATTAAAACTGTTAACAAGTTTAGTAAAGTTGCAGGAGACAAAAATCAGTTATATTTTAACACACTAATAATAAATAGCAGAAAAAGAAATCAAGATAATCCCATTTACATATATATCACAAAGAATAAAATACTGAAAATGCATTTAACCAAGGAGGAAAAAGTCTTGTGCACTGAAAGCTATAAGATGTTGATGAAAAAAATTGAAGAGGACACAAATGAATGGAAAGATGTTTCATGTTCCTGGATTAGAAGATAAATGTTGTTAAAATGTCTGTATTGCTCAAAGAAATCTATAGAGTCAGTGAAACCCCTATCAAAATTACAATATTTTTCACAGAAATAGAACAAACATTCCTAAAATTTGTATAGAATCAACATAGACTCTGAATGGTGAACATTAATCCTCAGGAGAAAATAACAAATCTGGTCACCAAGCTGCCTGATATCTAATTATATTACAGAACAATAATAATCAAAGCATTAGAGCATTGCTTTAAAAAAAAAGTTGAACAGAATATAAGAATATAAACTCAAGAAATAAACCCAAAAAAACACATGGTCAATTAACTATGACAAAGGGGAAATGACATACTATGTAGAAATGACAGTATTTTCAGTAAAAGATATTGGGAAATCTGATCATGCTGGACCCTTATTATACATCACACACTGAGATCAGTTAAAATTTAATTAAATACTTTAAATCAAAAACTTTCTAATGCAAATAGCAGGCAGTAAGCTCCATGACTTTAGTCTTGGCAATATATGACTCCAAAATAAAAAACAATGAATGAAAAATAGACAAGAAGGACAAATGAATGATATTTAACTGCAAAATTTATGCATAACAGAGGAAATCATAAGAAAATGAAAAGGTAACCTAGTAAATGAGAGAAAACTTTTGTAAATCGTATAGCTAGTTAGAAGTTAATATTTAAAATATACAAATAGCTCACATAATTCAACACCAAATAATATTAGTAAGAATAATCCAATTAAAATAGGCAGAAGATTTGAATAGACATTTTTTCAATGAAGAGACATCAATGAACAACAAGTATATGAAAAGATTCTTGTTTCCATTTTCTCTGATGATCATCAGGGAAATGCAAATAAAAATCACAATGAGATGTCACTTCAACCTGTTAGTATGCTTATCATCAAGGAAAAAAAATGTTGTCAAGGATGCAGAGAAAAAGGGAAACTTTGTGTACTGTTGGTAGGAATATAAATTGGTAAGTCTCTATGACGGTCTTCAAAAAAAATAGAACTACCATTTATTTCAGCAATTCTATACCTGGGCATTTATGTGAAAAAAATAAAACACTAACTCAAAAAAGATTAATGTATCCCCATGTCTATTCCAACATTATTTACAATAGTTTAGATATGAAAACAACCTAAGGATTCACCAACGGATGAATGGATAAAGAAATCATAGTAGATAGGCTGTGGAATATTATACAACCATATGAAAAACAAGGAAATCTTGCCACTGTGAAAACATGGATGGACTTCGAGGGCATTATGCTAAGTAAGGCAAAGAAAGATAAAAAGAATGATCTCAATTATATGTAATATCTTCAAAAAACTCAGAAATACCGAGGACACATCGGTGGGTTGGTTGCCAGAGACAAAGGGTGGTGTAGGGGACAGCAAAATCAGTGAAGGGAGTTAAAGAGTACAAGTTTCTAGTAATAAAATAAATTATTCATGGGGATATAATGTACAACATGGTGAATTTAGTTAATATTACATTTCATATTTAAAAATTGCCAAGGGAATAACTCTTAAAAGTTCTCATCCAAGAAAAGAAAAAAGCATGGCTATGTATAGACTTAATCAACTCACAGTACATACAAATATTAAATTATTATATTGTATAGCTAAAGCAAGTGGTAATGCTGCATTTCAATTCTCCTTCATTTAAAAAAATTATGTGGATTAAACAATTTATTTGCAGGCTACCTTTAGCTAGTGAGAAGCTGCTTTGCTAGATGTAGAATTCAGCACAAGTTTTAGAAGATGGGACTTAATCATGAGTGAGTGAGTGAGTGAGTGAGTGAGTGAGTGAGTGAGTGAGTGAGTGAGTGAGTGAGTGAGTGAGTGAGTGAGTGAGTGAGTGAGTGAATGAATGACTTGCTAACTGTTCAAATTGCTTACCTTATCTCCACAGTCTTCAAAGTTCTAACACTTGAAATAATTAAGAATGACCATCCTACTGTTTTCAGTGGAGAGGCATGGCCAATAAAATAGCTATATACTTGCTCATTGTGGACACATCCTTTCCTCAACAGTAACATTTTATTTTGTCTCAGGGGCTGTTGTCTACCTATCTTTCATGGTGCAGCTCATTGCATTTTTAAAAGATGTTTTTTCCAGGAGCTAATTGAGCTTTATCTATGTGAGTGAGCTAAAATCTGTCACTGACAGCCTGCAGAAGGCCATTTTTTCAATTGCTTGAAAGAACTAAAGAGTCAGACATGACAAACTGCAGCTCTGAATACCTGGCAGCAAGCCCATTAGTGCTGCTGTGCCACGATGCACTAATAAATTACTTAGAGAACACAGACTTGCTTTATTTCCATCATGAAATTCTCCAACCTAAAACCAAAGGAAAAGATTTCATTTTTTTTTTTCTATCATAGTTTGTCAGGGCCTTTGGAAACAGGATGCATTATTTATTTTTTATAAAACATAATTGCTGGCAAAATCACTTTAGTCTATGAAAACAGCTTTCTTTTGTCTCTTGTATGATTTCTTGAGAAACAAACCTTAGGCTTTCTTTATACCCCTTACTCTCTGCCAAGAAGCAACTGTTAACATAGTGGTAACAGTAGCAAACAGAAAATCAAACTGTGCATTTCTTTCCAATCCTGTTTTATAAAAGTAGTCTTATTACCTCAGCTTCCCTTATTAGCTATGTGACAATTAACTTTTTCTAAGGGGTGAAGCAAGAGTATCCATTTTATCAGAATGTTATCAACCATTGGCTTAGAGGATTAAAAATAAATTGTGAAAGATGTCTGCCAGTATCCTGGGAATTTGCTCTATTTAGGTTGGATCAAATCCCTCCATAGGCAAAAGCAGGACAGATAGGATTCTAGGTTTCAAATTGACTAGTTTCTTTTAGATAATTTTCTGAATTAACTAGTTCTGCTTTCCTGTGTCAGTTCTAATCAGTATTTCCGATTACATAGCCCAGTATGACCTCACAGATTGCGTTGTTTATCTTTGTGTGGTTCCAGTGTTTGACACAGTCCTTGCCATAAGCAAATTGCTGTGGTCAAAGGAAGGGAGTTATCTAATTGGTGCCTTGCAAAGAGACAGCATGAAATGAAGAAGAGGTGTGCCATTCCCCTAAAAAGAAAGTAAATTGCAATTGCTGGGTGACAGAGCATGGAGTGTAAGCTATCAATAGTGATCAATTTAATCTATTAAAAATTATTTTGGTACTAAAATGTGGATGTGATTTTCAGAATCTCTGAAATTCAGTCCAAGTAGAAAATTACACAACATTTCTGAACAATAGAATAAGAACACCAATTCCCAAGAGAACACCGCTATTGGTGGGCACACTCATTTGGAGATAAGGCATCTTAGGACAATTGCAAATGTAGTCTCACTTTATTATATGTTCATGTAGTGTAAATATCAAACTGACACAGAAAGGGAGGGTATGGGATGACTGGAAGCATCTTCTCCATCTCATTCATCCTAGCCATTCATTTGATGTAGTTCTCCATCACAAAGACTAGAGGTAGAGTTTCTGAAGAAGATCCAGTGCCCATCTACTTGTCCCACAAACCAAATCCTGTGGAGTCACAGAATTTGTGTCCGCAACCCAGGCCAGGGACCCACTGAAGTTACCACTAGCCAGTTCAGTTTCTGTGTTCTGAGATACTCTGGGTTGAGGCTGGCACAGAAAAAAGGAAATGAAAAACATGATTCTGGTACTCATATTTATGCTTCTAATCACTCATTTCCACAATATATAAGCCTTTTCAGATTCCTTCTCTTGCAAATTGAGAGAGCAGATTACCTGTTCTCTAGGTAAGGTGACTCACACATATTTCCCATAAAAGAGATCTTTACTCCTTTGCCACCTGGATCACATTTTCTTCACTTGGCTCTCCCTACCCGGAGAAATGCCTTCTTCCTGTGCTGCATGTAGGTATGTGAATTGGCAGCTAAAGGAAAAGAGGCAGAGCCTGGTATTTTTTGTGTTCCTCGAACATCTCTCTGCTTACAGGTTCTCTTATCATCATGGTAAGTTTTCCCTAAATGAGCTCCTCTAGCTACTGGTATGCTCTTAATTGTATCTTTCTGTTAATTCAGTCTGTTCTTTATCTAAAATTCAGTTTTGTACTTTCTTTGCATCAGATCCATGCTAGACAATGAAACAAGCTATACATCATTTGATTTAAAAAATATGTATGTGCCAAGCACAGTTTTAATATCCTAGGGATCACACAGTACTACAGGGAACACAGGGAAACCATTTATAATAGAGAAAGTGGTGGAGCACAGAATGGATACTGGCTCCAAGAGACCCAGAGAGAGCCCAGAGAATAGGTTTATTTCTTTCCCTTCACCTGAACCAAATTCATGGTCTGGGTGTTTTCCAAGTATCTGTTTAAAGTGAAACAGAACATTTATATGAGAAACTCTTGGGAAAGAGAAAGCTCTTGTTCTAAAGAAATCTGATTAGCTCTAATCTACCATGCTGTTCTCTTTTTCCTCCTATTCACCATTGAATTCATTCTCAACAATATTGCTATCTGTGCCAAGATATATTCCTCTGGGTCTCTCTCCTGTATCACCTTCCAGCTTGACAACGTAAGGCAGAGCACTTAGAAAAAAAATAAAACTTCTTGGGTCACTATCCTAAATTAACTAAAGTAAAATAGAAAAAAAATCAAAATTTCATTACATCTGTCCTATGATTAGGATTCATAGATTTAAGATCTATTATGGAAACTTTGTTTTTCCTTTGCTTTGAATTTTAAAGTCACTTGATTCTTGTCTATTAAAACAGCTGAAGCAGAGGGCAGTACATATACAATGTTTCTGGTGCAAATTTCTATGGTTTCCTATTCTCCCTTGGACTGAGCTGTTACTGGATAGGGCTCAAGATACCAGTAATTGCTCAGTGGCCATCCAGTTTAAGATCCTCAACATTATGTTAGGGAACAGGCATTTGAAATAGTCGTGGTTTGTAATTGTGGTATAAACCCTCACTAGTTCATTAACTCAGGCCAGTGAGTTCTCTGACATTTAACATCTTTTCTACAAAATGTATATTGTCATAAGTTGAATGTGCCTCCACTCCCCCCCCCAAAAAAAATAAATAATGCATTAATCATCATTCACTCAAGCCTATGAGGTGGCTATTATCTGCTATGTAAAAAAGTTGTGATTAAGTTAAGGATCATGAGAAAGGAAGCTTCTCCTGGACAATCTCGGTACACTGAACATGCAATTACATATATTATTGGGAGAACAGGACAGTAAGAATTTGGAGACTGACACACATATTAGTCCTGAAATGAATTTGTGAGGTTCTGAAATTAGCATATTCATTCTATCCACAGAGAAATTTGTTGGCACAACAAAAATAAATTATGAATGTTAAAACAGAGTGATTATATGGTTTTTAAAAGAAGGTAAGACTCTTCTCCCAGAATTATTCAGTCTTTGCTACTAATGGCTTATGGCTGGAAATGTTTTTCTTGTGATAGGTTTTGGAAGAAACATTTTGTGTCATGATCTTGAGGTTATAAAGAGTCAAAATCCTTTGTGGCAACATCTATGAAACAAAATTTGTATCCCAGTGTGTTTATTTTGTCAGGAATGACATGTATTTTCATAAATCTAAAATCATAGAATTTCTTTTGCAAGACAGCTTTTCCTGCATTTCATGGTGCCTAGAAAACCTGGTACCCATCCTGTCCCAAAGCATGATATCCTTAGAACAAAGGTCAAAGTGTCATCAAGCTAATCTAAGGGATTCCCCATTGTATTTCCATGCTGGGAAGGTAGAACCTCTGAAATAAATGCATATATTCCTTCCAGGAAGGTGGACAAAAGACCTCCAGAGCTGACCAGTCACAAGTTAAAAGTACACTGGTAACTTGAGAAAGTCAAGAGATCAGCTCATCTGGTTAAAGGTATAAAGTCAAGTACATGTGGAGTAGTTTCCTTTTATCCCTAAGGATAAAAGGAAAGTATAACAGGATCATAGGATCACAAGTTTAAAATACCAGAAACATGCAAAAAATACACTTATCTATAAAGAAGAACCAAAAGGAAGAAGTTTCAAGGAAGCAGATTTGACCTAAAATCAAGTTTTCTAATGGTTGAAAATAAACTATTGGAAATGAATTTAGTAAAGCAGGAAGATACAAGAAAATGTGGCTGATGTAGTAAAGACCGCATAGCATCAACCAACATTTTATTTAACAATAAAACTCTAGAGGCATATTAAATCAGAAATAAAACACTGATGATTATTGTTGACCCTGTTGCCTGACTTTCTGTAAATGGAGATTGAAATATGACTAGTAATAGAAATAAGATGCAATATAATTGGAAAGGAGGTGACAAAAATGTCATTATTTACAACTAATAATATTTATATTTTTGTTTAGCAGTCTCAAGCCTATCACCTAAAAAACTGTCTAAACTAATGGTAGTTTAGGATGATAACCAAACACAAATATATATGTATATATATATATATTTTTTTTTAAGTTTGCCTCTATGTAAGTAACAATAGATTAGAATATAATGGAAAATTATCTCAATAATTAAATGACATCTATCAATTTCTAAAATATGGCTACCCATTTGCTGTACTAAGTGCAAGAACTTGTAAGTAGGTGGAGCAGAATTCATCCAATTGTCTACCATGTCATAATTGCAATGAGAGCTGTGCTTAGGTTGGCCAGGCTGCAGGAGAGGGTTCCCTTGCCCCCATATCACTTTATTTACCTACAGAAAGAAGAAGCACCATGACAGTGCAAGGATATGAAGGAGCCTTATCAGCAAAAGAAGAGTTGAAGCATCCCAAACTCAGTCAGGAGATTTTGAAAATCAACACTTTATCAACCAGAGCTATTGTCCTACTGTTGAGTCAGCAGCTGATACTTCATAATAAAGCCTCTAGAAAGAGAAGTGAGATTACGTTTAGGGCCACACAAGGGAAAAACTTTTGTCCTTCCTCCTACGTAAGTTGCAAGGTTTATAAAGGAGAAAAAAAACTATCGATGAGGTATTAAAGAGTGTTGCAAATGAATACTCATCCCATTTACTCATTCATTCACTGAAAAGCATTTCTGAGAACTTTTTCTGCTGGTCACCATCACAGGTTTCAGATATACAATGAAGAATGCTCATGCAGTATGTAATCTAGTGGGAAGAATAGTCAATACAAACCAAGCAAATAAATCTCTAATTTATAAACAGTGCAGCAATAAACATCCAAGTACAGGTGTCCCTTCTTACCCACATTGAAGTCTTCTTTGGGTAAATTCCCAAGAGAGCAATTGCTGGGTCAAATGGTAGTTCCATTTTCATTAATTTGAGGGCCCTAAATTATTAATAAAAATAATAAAAAATAAATAAACTCATAAGCTGCTAAAAACCTTAAGTACTTTGTTAAATTTAGAAGGACTGTTATTAAGTGAAACCATTTTGACATAAAATTAGTAACTTATTAATAAAATTATATCTACATGTCAAAAAAATCTCTAATTTAAATCATAGCAAGCAATAAGAATTAAATAAAGCACTAACAAATTACACATGGGTTGGGATATAAAATGGACTGTTTTAGAAAGATCTGATCAAAGAGAAGAAGAGAAGTTAACATTTTATGCGACTTATCAGAAATCACTTAAAAAACACAGGGGAAAAAATAGAAGACAATATGGACAAAGACCCTGAATTCTAAAAAGTTCCAAAAGTGTTATTAAAAATAGGAAAAAAGACAATTTTGTTAGAGATTGGTGGGCAAGTGTTGTGCAAGAAGAAACTGGAGAGGTAAGTAAGTGTAGCCTTGAAGACCATATTAAACACTTTGAATTTTATTTGAAGTGTAATGTGAAGTCATTGTTGGATAATAGGCAAAGATTTATCAGGTTTTAAAAATTACTTTGATTCAGAGACCATTAAGCATACTATCACTAGAGCACGGGAGAGAAATGATCATTGTCCAAAGCACTTGCATTGGAGAGAGAGTGAGGAAGATAGATTCAAATGATATATTAAAAATAGAATCTAAAGGAGTTCTTCAGAATTGAAGCCTGAACCCCAAAATGGGCAGTATTGAAGCTGGGATCCCGATATGGGCAGTATGAAAATTAGGCACTGATGCTATTAACTGTGTCTGAGAAACAGAGAGGTAAAAGATGGTCTAAACAGGATAAAGGTACTTTTATATTGTTACAAATTCCAGGTAGGGAAGAGAAAATGTATCACCTAAGGGGTATGTAGAGAGAAATTGGAGCCTTTGGCTTTTAGGGGGGAAAAAGAAATAAGAAGGAAAAGAACAGAGACTAGATATAGAGACTTTTGGGGAGAGGAGAGATGTGAGAATGGCAGGTGGGTAAAGAGTAGCCCAAGTGACCAGACTGGACAGAAGCCCGCTGGAAGAGTGAACTGGAGGTGGCAAGGAGCCATGGTGACCAGCAGAAGAGTGGCTGGTGTGGAGACTGTGGTACCACAGCAAGGTGGCATAGTGAGCTGATAACTAGAGATGAACAGGGATTTGGAAAGTTGATTTGTGTATCAGCAATTGTGGGAAAAGTTTGAAGAAACTTGGAGAAGTGGAGCAGCTCAGAATGCTGGAGAAGTAGCAAAGAGAAGAACCTTGAGAAAGACTGGACTTGGCAGAGTGCCTCACAGGTTTGGAGGGGCAAAGGGGTGCGATCATGGACATGTGTCTTTGGGAACTCCGGGACTGGAAATGATGACTGGGGTAAGATAACTGGTCACTGGTGATTTTGAGGAATTTTTATTTTCCCTGTTAATTTTCCCTTGTAAATAAACCCTATTGTTGAACTGCATTTTTGAATGGCAACTCCTAAGTGCTGGTGGTGGTACCTGAGGGAACCTGGGTGGCAGAAGCCGTATTTTAAATGTGACTTGTTGATTGAAGGCTTCTGCCCCCTTTTGACCTGATTTCAGGATTACATGTACAAGGTAAAGAAAAGAGACCATAGAAGACTTCCAGATTTTTGGTTTTTGACTTGAATAACACAGGTCTTAAAACTGACAGCACTGTTAGATAGCATGATAATATACATAGAAAAACTCACTCTTCTAAATCTATTAGAAATAATAAATATGGCAAAGTGACAGGTACCAAAATCCTGCTATGCTTCTATATGCAAATAACTACCAGAAAAACAATTCCATTTACAACTACAAGAAAAAAAGACTTAGATACCTTGAAACAGATTTAATTTTTAAAAAGGTGAAAGACATATAGATAGAAAAACAAAAGACATTGTTGAAAGAAATAGAAGACACATAAAGGAAAACAAGTCCATGCTCAAGGGTTAAAATAATAAAATATTGCTAAATTACTGTATTGGCTAAAATAATAAACAGATCCAGTATAATTCCTATCAAAAATCTAATAACATTCTTCACAGAAATAAAACAAAAAATATAACTTTTTTTGGAATTATAAGAGACCCCTAAGTAGTAGAAACACTCCTGAGAAAAAAAGAAAACTCATGCCTTCTGAGTTCAAACTATACTCCGAAATAATCATAATTTAAACCACATGATATTGGAATAGAAACAGATACATAGATCAATGGAACAGAATTGAGAGCTTAGAAGTCTTATAAAAGGGAGGCCACCAAAAGGATTCCTCTGATAAAACTCCCATGCATCCTGTCTAGAGGAGAGGCGAAAGCAGCTCCAGGCTGGCACACCAAGACCCAGCTTCCTGTGGTGCAGCTAGACAGAAAGATGGTAGATAGGAGGCAACAGTGCAGGAACTTGAGGACACTGGAGCAACTGGAATGGCCCCCAAGATTATTCATTACTCAATATTTTTTATTGGCCATAATCCCAATCCTTTTACTGGTAATTTAACAAATATGTGATTGCCTTTACTTTACCAAGTTGCATGTTCAAAGGTGATCAGACCAATGTAAAGGAATTCATCCCAGGTCCCAGTGTGTAGTAGACACCAGCCATCTACAGATTCAAAATACAGAAGGTAAACCTCTGTCTCAAAGAGTATACATTCTAGAGGCTGTGTATTTAAGCATGCCAAAAGAGAGGTACTGTCATCTCCCACTCAATCTTTCCCAGTTTTTATGTCCTTCCAGTCAGAATATTCCTTGGCACCAAACCTGGTATTAATTATATGTTTATAACTTCAAACCCTGAAACTGGAAAGATAGTTAATTTAGTATCTGCCTCCCCACTGTGCCCTGGGAGTTTCAGATTCCATATGAGGACAAAAAATCTATATTTAAAATAAAAATCCCCTGAAGGGTTTTGTATGATCACCCTGGCTACCGAAGACTGGTTCTTACCCCTCACTTCACTTTCCATCCCCAAAGCCCTGACTATTTCAGCTAGTTATTGAACTACCAGCCTCAGGGCCTGAAAATCATAACCATGGCCCTGACACAAAGCTCTGTTCACAAAGACTGTTCAAAGCCATGGAATGCTCTGACTCTTTCATAATTGTAATAGATATTGAAATGAAGCACATTCTATTCTCTCCACAGGGAGAGTTTTTTCTTTTTTCCCCTTCAGTTCAAAGACTCCTTCTAGTACTCAGAGAGCATAATAATTTGCTTTCCTCTCCTATTTATGCATGCTTGTGGACACAAACTCCTCTGTTTTTGTCCTATTTCAATAAAAATTATTGACACAAACTTTACAATGAATGGCTCTGATATAACTGATTGTTCTCCCGTTGAGTAATAATACTCATAAAAAGAAATGGAAGGCACCAGAAGAATCAGAGAGTGGGCAGAAATTGGAATCGTAGAGGGAGACTGTTTAGCATTTATAACTTCCATAAACTTAACCTTGTATTTGTGTCAGCTACTTTATAGTTTTCCAATTTTCTTTTTAATTGAGTCCTTTTTTTTAGCCATGTTTGGAAGATATAATTCTAAGTCGTCTTTCAAAACCGTACCACTTTAGTTCAGTTCAATTGATTGTTCCTAGTATTTATTATTCTTGTGCCCAACATACATCACTTTCCATTTGGCCAACTACAAATGTAATTTACCATGCATCAAGTCACTTACACAGCAGATCTGCATTAGTTAATATTTTATTTGGAGTGATTTTTTGCATGTTTGCTATTAGCCCTGATCACTGCCACCTACCATATTGTTGAAGTTATAAAGATAAAAGGAGTGATTCAAGTGAACTTATTTACTTCCTGAATATAGTTGGACCATGCAATGGGAGGCTACTGGTAGGGGCTCATAAAAGTGAAAGAATAGAAACAACTATGGTCCCTAACTCTATAGAAATATAAAAGCTATACCTGGGGACTGCATTTTCAGCATGGTCCCCTGAAAGCATCCTAAGGTTAAGAGATTCCTGACTCTGCTACACACACATTATGAGCCCTTAG
This sequence comes from Uropsilus gracilis, assembly GCA_004024945.1. Classification (NCBI taxonomy): domain Eukaryota; kingdom Metazoa; phylum Chordata; class Mammalia; order Eulipotyphla; family Talpidae; genus Uropsilus; species Uropsilus gracilis. The sequence continues at coordinate 180,202 of PVHY01000943.1, forward strand.
GCTCTTTGCTCCAACTACCATCTTTTTTTTTTTTTATCCTGGAATTCCCAGGAAATGTTTCATAAAGAAAAGTTTCTTTTTCATTTTCTGAAAACATGAATCAAGAAAAACTTGTCAATCCACAAGAAGGGAGATCACAAATAGCAAGGAGAGAGAGATGAGTAAGATAAGATAGGGAGTCTTAAAAATCCAGGAAAGGACATTTTAAGAAGCCCAGAGGAAGAGCAAGTAAATAAGAACAGGTTTAGATTAAATGGACAGGTATTTAGCTCTGCTCAAAGAAAACATGTATCTGTTAAACATATATAATCAATATTCTCATTGCATTCAGAGACTGGATGAAAGTTAAGAGGAAAGAAATTTTCATTCAATGTACTTAGCAGGGTGCTAAGTATACACAGATGAATACAGCAGACATACTCCCTCACCTACTGACAAGGATACAACTTTTTCCTATTGTTGGTGCTATTGAACTGATATCAGCTCTGAGGTCTGGCAAGAGAGCTGCAAAATGAAGACACCAGCCTCCCCCAAACACGCACAAGGAAACTTCTGGAAAACACACCCCTGAGGGGAAAATAAGATGATCAAAAATGGTAGAAAAAAGGTGTAAGTGAACTTTATTTAGGGTGATGGTGGACAGTGCAGCTCACCAATGGAGGCAGGTGTTTTGCAGAGGCCCTACATCTATTAACTTGGGCATACCAATATTGGGACCCATAAGACCCTGTACCAGTTAAGAGACTCTCCAGTAGGCACCAGAATGAAGGGTGCTCTGTTGGAGAGCTGCAGGTGTGTTGGCACAGAGCAAGGACTATTAGCATGAGCCTGAGCCTGAGGTTTTTAATAGAGAACTGTATCCCAAATTGGGTCAATGCACTGGATTTCTTTCTAGAAGAGGCTACTACCTGAGGTCCAGGCTAAGATACCTAAACACCTGCCACTCCCCACCCGAAGACTAAAACCAAAACAAAGAAGTGCATGATCAAACCAGAACTCAAGCACCTGCCAATAGTAGGAACAAACACAGAGGGTTAAGACGTATTTAGAAGAGCAAAGAGACCAACTCCCACACACACCCCACACCCCTATCTTCAGCTTCCATATCAACTACAACCCATGCCTAGGGCTAAATCTAATGCTTAATAATAAGCTAGAGCAGAAGTGGACACAGAGACATTAAGGTTAGTTAGGGAGCTGAACTGAGAATCCCCCACCACACAACTCTGGCACTCCAGCATATTGGGAAGTTTAAATTCCTGAGTCAACTGGAGGAGAAATACTTTGGCGTGCTGTTCCCTCTTACACCCATTTTCCCTCATAGGGACTAGTGCTCAGATTAGATCAGCAAGTGCAAAGACAAGAAGCAGCTTTTTTTTTTTTTTTTTTTTTTTTTTTTTTTTTTTTTTTTTTTTTTTTTTTTTTTTTTTTTTTTTTTTTTTTTTTTTTTTTGAGACTAGGTCTTGCTATTTTTGCCTGTGGAACCGCAGGCTCTCGTTGCCCGGGGTACCACAGACTCAAGCAATCCCCAGCCTCAGCTTCCCAGGTATCTGGGATGACAGGCACGCGCCACCACACCCAGCTATTTTTTTGGAACTAGGTCTCGCTATGGGCCCCAGGCGGGACTCGAACCGCGATCCCTAGCCCCGGCCGCTTCATAGGCTGAAGCTTACAAGCACAAGCCACTGTGCCCGGCCTAAGAAGCAGCTTTTGTTGATTCCTCGTGTACTTACATCTGTGATGACTGAGTGTGTAAGGGGTGGGGTTTAAAGGGATACAGATGTTGATGCAGAAGAGCTAGGCTGGGACTGGCTTGGTTTGTGGCAGCCCTGGAGACCTTCTCCTTGGTATTGGAGTCTCCATGTTGAGGTATCAGCAGTCTCCGTGTTCTCAGTGTATTTCACAAAGTACCAGTCCAGGGAGTGGAAAGGGGAATGTAGATCAGAATGCCTGTTCCGCTATTATCTTCTCCAAGGACTCAGTCTGAGTGGAAGATTCCAGCTTCTCCACAAGACCCGCCCAAATTCTTTTAAGGAAGTATTGCTCCACTCCCCTCTCATTGCCCTGGCACCAGGGACCCCTACTCCAGATCACAACCCACAACATCCTTGTTATACCCACTTCTTGCTCAGTGTAGCATGGATCTCCTCAGCTGAAATCTGCATTGTTCTCTACTAATCAGGCCCACTCCTATTCCTGGAGACTATCTGGGCAGTTTCACTCTGACTCACTGCTCCAAGAGCCGCAGTCTACGGGGACAAGTTCCTGGAGTTGTCTCTGTCAGACCCTGCTACATCTGCTCCTCTTGACAGGGCTTTCTCACTGTCTGCATGGTCTGAGTTTCTTCAAGGATCCTCCCTGTGGTTCACTGGGGTCGGAGGTGTGGAGGATACTACAGTGGCCCTGTTTCCCAGTCCAGTCTGGGATTCTTGAGGTCTACTAGAGCTTCATTGTATGAAGGTTGCTAGGACCCTCCCTGGGGATTGCTAAGGTCTGGGACTTTGCATCCTGGTCCTAAGACTGAAGGTTACTGTAGCCAGGACCTGCTCTGAGACCAGCAATTTCTCCTGGAGTGACAGTTGCCACTGAGATGTGGAGGAAAAGGAACTTACTGTGCTCTCAGTTGGAATGTGAACAGGTGCAGTTGTCATGGAAGTCAATTGAGATTTACCCTAAAATACTAGCATCTCTAACACTTGAATGTGTGTATATATGCCTTCACATTGTAGTTGTTCAGTGCTACTTTTTGTTTTTGTTTTCAACCCCATTTTCCATCTTTCCCCCTTCCTGATTTCTTTTTAATAGATCTGATTGGAAAAATGAAACTATAAGGTGAATTGAAGGGTTTGAATAAAGTCCCTGAAAACTTGAATGCTGGTCAAACAGCATCTTCCCAGTGGCCAGATATATTTTAGTAGCACCTATTTAAAGAGCGCAGAGGAACTTAACATTTCTAACTGGAAGGAGCAGACTAATCTCACTTCTTTCTTTAATACACTAACTCAAAACATTCAATTATTCAGCTAGCTTTTATTCTTAGTTAATAGACAAGTTAAATGTATTAAAGATACATTTTTATGAGATGCTTCTAATTTCTTTTTTTTCAATTTTTTTTCTTTATTTATATATAAATTTCACAACTTTGTAATCTCAAGGGTTTGCCCTCTCTCCCTCCCTTCCTTCCCCCCTTTCCCTCCTGTTCATAGTTGTGCGCTTCATTTTGGTGCTTAGCTTGTTTTGACTTTCCTCAAGGCTTTTATTTTTTTTTTCACTATATTCCATACATTAGTGAAACCATTTGGTTTCTCCCTTTTTCTTTATGGCTTGTTTCTGCTAATATGATTTCTTCTAAAGGCATCCATGTTGTTATATGAAGTTGTCAAATTTGTCATTTTTAATTGATGAGTAATATTCCATCGTGTATATATACCACATTTTTTTTATCCAGTCCTCTATTTTGGGGCATTTAGGTTGTTTCCATGACCTTGCAATTATAAATTGTGCTGCAGTAAACATCCGGGTACAGGTGTCCTTTTGTACCACATCGAGGTCTCTTTTGGATAGATTCCCAGAAGAGCAATTGCTGGGTCAAATGGTAGTTCCATTTTCATTAGCTTGAGGGTCCTCCAACCCCTTTCCATAGTGGTTGAACTAGTTTACATTGCCACCAGCAGTGTAGTAGTGTTCCTTTCTCTCCACATCTTCGCCAGCAATTTGTGTTGCCTGTTCTTTGGATGTGGGCCATTCTTACTGGTGTAAGGTGGTATCTCATTGTGGTTTTGATTTGCATTTCCCTTATTACTAGCGATGTTGAGCAGTTTTTCATGTGCCTGTTGGCCATTTGTATTTCCTCTTTGGGGAAGTGTCTTTTTAGTTCTTCTCCCCATTTTTTGATTGGGCCTTTTGTTTTGCTTTTGTTTAGTTGTGTGAGTTCCTTGTGGATCTTCGTTATTAAACCCTTATCACTCATGTGGAGAGCAAAGATTTTTTTCCCATGCGGTTAGGCATCTTTTAGTTTTTTCTGTTGTCTCTTTTGCTGTACAGAAGCTTTTCAGTTTGATGTAGTCCCATCTGTTTATGTTTTCCTTCATTTTTTTGCCATCTGTGGATGTTTCCAGAAATGGATTTCTGAACTGTAGTTCATGGAGAGTTTTGCCCAAGTTTTCCTCTATGTATGCTATGGTTTCAGGTCTGATCTCTAA
>PVHY01000944.1:0-184314 GCA_004024945.1 Uropsilus gracilis
TGCCCGGCCCTAGAAGTGCTTTTTATAACTAGAGAAAATAGAAATATTTTTCATAAATATACAAGTGTCTAGTATTTACATTCTGGTGTAAATTCACCACATTAAGCCAGGTAAAATAAACCATTAGAAGCCGTGCATGGTGGTGCATGCCTGTAAGCTTCAGCCTATGAAGTGTCTGGGGTTAGGGGTCACGGTTCGAGTCCTGCTCGGGACAACACAGCGAGACCTAATCCCAAAAAATAGCTGTGCGTGGTGGCGCATACCTATAATCCCAGCTACCTGGGAAGCTAAGGCTGGGCATCACTTGAGTCCATGATACCCCGGACAACATGAGCCTGCGGATCCATGGGCAAAAATATCAAGACCTAGTCTCAAAAAAATAAAAAATAAAATAAAATAAACCACCAGCGATGCAATCACCATAAAGCCAAAGACTTTTTTGGGGGGGCACCCATACACCTCAAGCTGTGCTTATACTCTGTTTGAGAAGGACAGAAAAGAAAGAAGTGCCACCGTAGCCTGAATCTTGTACGGTCTGCTGTGATGTTAAAGACCCCTGCTAGAATATCCGTTCCTCGAGGGCTGACACTGAGGAACATTCTGCCATCTCTCCAGCACCTTTCGCAGTGCTTGGCACAGAGGCTAACACATACTTGCTGAATGAATCAGTGAGTAAGTGCTGAGTACCGTGAACACCTTGAGAAGGGAAAGGTTCAACAGAGACCTGCCCATCTACTAGAAATGATTTTGTTGGGGGGGCCCCCTGGTAAAACAAACAAAGGCAAGCCATACTTGGTGACTTGCTCTCAGTTCCCTGCCCGAGGGAAGGAACTCCATGGTCTTCTACCTTGTGAAAGTCAGGCGTTTGATGTCTCCTAAGTAGTTAATTGCTTATGCATTTTCAAATTGCTGCTTCAAATTGTTCATATGCCCCTAATGACCACAACAGCATGCGAGGCAGGTATCACACACTCTCCAGCTTAGTCTGCACAGTGCCCTTGGGACAGGTACGTGAGTGGATTTGAGGTGTCTTGGACAATAGGTAATCAGTATATAGGGGCTGAATGAGTCAATAAATAGTTCCATTTTATAAATGAGAAGATGGAGTCTCAAATAGGCAAGAGGACTTGCCTTAAGATCACACAGAAGCTAGTGACTCTGATTTGACTTTGGTGTCATCCTGTCATCGGTAAAAATATGCAGAAATCATTTTTAAAAATTGCAACTTAAATGAAGGGTGCGACCGCGAATACAACTGGCAAAATTGTTTCACTGAGTTCGGACTCTCAGTGGCTAGCTTAGAATCAGGGGAGATGCAGAAGGCTTCGAAAGTCTGCAAAGGAGCAACATAAACTTGGGGAACGAGCGAGGGGAGAACCTGTCCATGTGTAGAAGTTGAGGAGTGGTGGGGAATGACAAACAGGCTTCCAAGTCCTGAAGTCTAGAGAATCATGCTTCAAGCACAAAAACCTGGGCTGTGTGATGACCAGTGCTGTCAGGTTAGTGGAAAGTGCAGAGAAGACAGGTGGTAACGCTCAGCCAAAGTTCAGGGTTTGGCAAGCAAGCTTGATGGGTGGAGAAAGAAAAAAGAGTTGAAAGTATTTGCAAATGAGTGATTATGACCAGGGGCCTGGTATCTAAGGTGTACAAAGAAGCAAATGGAGGCAGATGGGAGCAGGTGGTGATGGGGAAGGGAAATTGAGAGACTGGAGGATTTGAGTATGTAAAATAAGATGACAGTGGCATGCGAGGTGATGGTAGTAGAGTGGATGTTTGAAATTGTTACGGTCAAATCTGATGTGTGACCAGGGGAATGGCTGGTTGAGGTAGAAGGAAGTACAGGGTGGTTCGAAATGAGGTTAATGACAAAAGTCATGGAAGTGTAGCAAATAAGCACCAGCACCAGTTCCTAGTTTTAAATTCATTCACAGGTGGGGAAATGGAAATGGTGGTTTAGAGAAGTTAAGTCACTTGCCCAAAACGTCACGGTGAATAAGGGACATAGGCAGTTTGCACTGATTCCAAAGTCCTTGATCATCTTGCCTGCTAAGCTCAGTGTCAAGAGTGCGCACCTCACAGGGTTTCTGCATTTGAAATGGAGCAGGTGCACTTACAAATATGAGAGAACCCAGACTCCAGAATAAATGCGCTCTGCCACTAGGGAGACTGCTAACATTCCTTTTTTTTTTTTTTTTTTTTTTGAGACTAGGTCTCACTATCTTTGCCTGTGGAACCGCAGGCTGTCGTTGCCCGGGGTACCACAGACTCAAGCCATCCCCAGCCTCAGCTTCCCAGGTAGCTGGGATGACAGGTGCGCGCCACCACACCCAGCTATTTTTTTTGGAACTAGGTCTCGCTACGGGACCCAGGGGGGACTTGAACCGCGATCCCTAGCCCCGGCCGCTTCATAGGCTGAAGCTTACAGGCACAAGCCACCGTGCCCGGCCTCAACTGCTAACATTCTTGAACATGTATGTGCCAGGCACTGCTCTAAGGACTTTGCTATGTAGTACTCACTTTATCGTTACCAGAATCTTGGGGTGGGGGGTAGGTACCATTAGGATTCCCATTTAACAGAAAAGGCCGGGGGCTCAGCTAGCTCAGGTAACTTGCCCAAGGTCAGAGCTAGGCAGTGGTGAGGCCAGGATTCCAACGTGCACCTCATTTGACCCTAGCGCCAGCTGCTTCATCATGTTTATTCTGTGTTTCAGAAAACCAGTGTCCAGAGTCAAGTAAAGATATGTTCTTTTATTGAAGTTCGGTTTGAAGAGAATTCCTTTTCTCAAGCTTGTTTGTGATTTTCTACTATGAATCCAGAGAGTGGAGAGACGTCATCATCCTTTTCGATTTCTGTCACCAAACACCGGGAGCAACGTCCTGTTTCTCCTCATGTGTCCTTCTCCTTGGCACCTAAATCCTGTCACAGAAGTTGTCAAAGTTAAGTGAACCCCCAGCTTATGAAATGATGAAAAGAGCTGTTCAGGGATGAGCACCTGTAAGGCCCACCTCCTTGCTCATCACCCCCCCCACCCCCACTGCCCTCTTAGAAATCACAGCCCCCTCCCCCTCATCAGCAGGACCTTCATACCCAGCCTGACCACATGATCTATAGGGTTGTCCCACGTTTTCAAATGAATGAAGATGCTGGAATAGCCTGACACTTCCCGACCTTTATTTACTAGACTGTGGTGAGTCTCATCCGTGCCTCTACTTAAAACAAAATGAAAATATTTGGGCAAGATCCATCCAGGTGGCTGGAGGCTAGATGGTCACTGCCTCCTGTGACTCGTGAAGCGGTGCACACCGAAGCTGACCCTGATGAATGCAAAGGTTTCACTTGGAAAATTGGATTCCTCCATTCTATAGAAGGTGCTTCTGAGAACGAACTAATTTGGAGCTAGTCCTGCTGGTTATGTTAGCCAAGCCAAGACAGGCTTGAACCCAGAGACCATTCTGTAGCCGATGAGTTCTTATCTCCCCTCACTCTATGGACGCAGACTGGCCTCTGGCACTCCCTGGTAGACAACCCCATATTCATTCAGTGAAAGCTTAGTGCTTGACCCGTGGTAACCCCAGAAGTTCCTGCCGTCAAGTCAGTTCCTCACCCCTCCCCCAGCCCCATCCTGTCCCATTCTTATTGGGTTTGCTTCTGTTGTAACAGCTCAGAGGATGAATAATAATAAAATTTCACACTTTTGAATTCTGTTTAGTTCTTTAACATCCACGATCTTGTTGAAACTTCCCAGGGGCCTGGAATTGGCTTAATGGAGTCTATGTGGCCTCTGAGGCTTGGAGGTAGGCAGTGACCTGCTTGCAGTCAATGCCAGTTAGTGCAGAGACCTGACCGTGATGTTCCTCAGGCATTTCCCCTGCAAATAGATACTGTGGCCTTGATTATAACAGTCATTCTGTCTGGAAGTTACTGTTTCCGTGTGCTTCATCTTTCCTAGACTTAGTAAGGAATCTCTTAGCCCGTGTGTTGTTTTTTTCCTGTTTTTGAGACTAGGTCTGGCTATTTGCACATGGAACCGCAGGCTCACATTGCCTGGGGTACCACAGACTCAAGCAATCCCCAGCCTCAACTTCCCAGATAGCTGGGATTACAGGCATGCGCCATCATGCCCAGCTATTTTCTGGGACTAGGTCTCGCTGTGTTGCCCCCAGGGGGACTCGAACCACGATCCCTAGCTCCAGCCGCTTCATAGGCTGAAGTTTAACAGGCACAAGCCACTGTGCCCGACTTGCCAGTGTTTTGTCTCCACACTATTTACCTTCCAAAGTGAGCTCTGTTTCCCAGGATGATTGAAGGCATTCAGGGTGGAGTCTGGTGCTGACATCTCTGATACACAGTGATGCTAGTGTGTGTTTATCTTGGCTGGCCCCAGCAAGGTTCATCTGGGTTAGAAGATGACACGCACCATCGGAATCAAGTTCCATATGCTATTTGGGGAAAGAAATGATTTGAAGAGGGCATCCTATGGAGCCTGGGCGAGCTAATTTATATAGCCTTTCTTGGCACATCTCCCTGCCTGGAAGCTCTCGAAGAAAGCTGGAACCAATAATCAATTTTCCCACTAATAAAGTGGTCTCTGGGAGACCCCTGCATATACACAGGTAAATCCCTGCCCGGGCTAACTCATAATCCCACACTGATGTTTTCGACGTTCTTTAGCAATTTTTTTTGGTTCCCAGCTCATTTTCTTTTCTATTTTTTTTTTTTTTTAAGGCTAGGTCTTGCTCATTTTACCCATGGAACCTCAGGCTCACGTTGCCTGGGGTACTGCAGACTTAAGCAATCCCCAGCCTCAGCTTCCCAGGTAGCTAGGATTATAGGTGCATGCCACCACACCCAGCTATTTTTTTGGGACTAGGTCTTGCTACGTTGCCACGGGCGGGACTTGAACCGCAATCCCTGGTTCCTGCCGTGACTTCCTAGGCTGGCGCTTACAGGCATGCACCACCGTGCCCGGTCTTTGGCTGCTTTTTCTAGACCAGGTCTTGCTATGTTGCCCAGGGTAGTCTTGAACCCGCAAACTCAAGTGATCCCTGGTCTCTTGCCTCCCAGCAATTGGATTACAGGCAAACACCACCACACCTGGCTATCCTATCTCATTTTCAAAAGGCCAGTTTGCTGGGCACGGTAGCTCGTGCCTGTAAGCTTCAGCCTATGAAGTGGCCGGGGCTAGGGATCATGGTTTGAGTCCCGCCTGGGGCCCGTAGCTAGACCTAGTTCCAAAAAAATAGCTGGGCGTGGTGGCGCGCGCCTGTAATCCCAGCTACCTGAGAAGCTGAGGCTGGGGATGACTTGAGTCTGTGGTACCCTGGGCAACGAGAACCTGCGGTTCCACGGGCGAAAACAGTGAGACCTAGTCTCACAAAAAAAAAAAAAAAGGCCAGTTTAAGAAAGAAGCTATCAACTGACTTTGACATTTTTCTCTTCCAATAAAACACAAATGCCTGCTACCCCTCTCACACAACGGTGGGATAGCTATGACTTCTACACTACCAGCTGATGGTTGGTGAGATGCCAGCTAAGTGGCAGGGGTTGGGAATTAGCAGATCAGTCAAGGTTAGAAATGGGAAGACTTTTTCTTGATGAAAAATTGACAAGCAGCCTGATTCTCTCAGACTTACCAACTAACAACGTTCTCCCAAACAGTCCTGGAGTTGCTTCCAAGTGAGCTGGAAATTCTCACATACTCAAACGATCCTGTCCCGGAAAGGCAAAATGAAAACAAGTGACAATTTACCTCTCAATAGCAAAGACTATCTTTTAAGAATCCCAAATATAAAATTGTTGGCAGATCCAATTGACTTGTATTTTCATACATTTCCATTCTAAAAATCAGTATCGTGTAAGACCGAAAATAAAAGTTCACCCTTTCACAAATAAATACTAACCAGAAATATATATTTTTCTCCCCTATAAACAATCTGCCCTTTCCAGATTTTCCCCCCTTGTTTGACATGCCTTTGAAAATAATTCGGTGACTTGTGTGGATTTTCAAAACAAAGTAATAATGCATTTCAATTCCTTCGCTGTGTTAGATGTTTTAGTAGCATGTCAGTGAAATTTCAGAGATAAGTGGGGATTATAGAAATGAACTGGGCTTCTAGTTTTATCTGAAACTTCAAAATGAAGCCTCAAAGATAAGTTTGGGATTTTTCTATGTGCACTTAGATACAAGTTGATGCATTTATTATGGAAGTTAGTCCTAGTTACTTAGAGCAGTTAAAATTTTTAAGTGAAACTTGATCCTCCACTAACCTCTCCATATGAAAGCAGCCTTTTTAATGTCACTGCAAACTTGGGGTAAAGTTGGCACACCTGGGTTCCAGTCCTGGCTGCCTCCAGTTTCTCTGTGTGCAAAATGAGATGGTCCCTTAGGTCTCGTCCAGCTCTGACAGCCTAGATTTTGAAGTAAATGTAGTAAGTAGAACAGGAGCCATCAGCTGTTGTCCAACAGGGTCTCAAAGAAGAGATGAGAGTCCAGGTGACCCAAGGAGAGAAGGGTGGTGCCATGTATCCACGGGAGCAGAGCTAGCTGAGCGCTCTCCCTGTCAGCACCCTAGCATCTGCTATAGCTGCGCTCTCTATGGGCAACCTCCAGCCTGTGACCGTTGCATGGGTGCCAGCACCTCCATTTCTGCCCAGTGCAGGCCTCCTCTAATGAGCAATCTTTGTTCCAGAGCTCCTGTTGAGTTCACTGAGGCGGTGGGATCTGCCTCATGATCTGAGAAATTCTACTTCTTCCTGCTTGATTCTACTTCCTCTCCCCATTTGCCTTTCAAAGATGTTACTCATCAAGACCCCCCAAAACCACTCACACCCCTAACTCTTGGACATCTGCCTCCTGGAGGACCCAGTTGACAAAAATATCGCATTACGTGTACACACACTCAGTGCATGCATGTAGTATATGTGTATTTGTCCACACCCAGCACAGTTATATGGAATCACTGGGATTATCTCAAACAATGTGCTAACACTCATTTCCTTTGGAGATTGAGACCAGGGAACCTGGGTGCATGTCTGTATCTGTGGAGATCAGGGAAATTTTACTGTTTCTGCACTTCTGTACTCTTCAGAGTTTTTAGAAGCCAAATTTTTTAGAAATGGCTTTCATGAGAAAAGAATTTTATTATGTCTCTTATGCAGAACATTTTTAGAAAAATGGACAATGACTGTAAATGGTATCATCAGTGAAACAGTGAATCGCTATCCTGATGACCAAGCCTCATTCTTCCCTTTGACTCTTGTTCTTTTAGTTTTAGTTTGTATGTGTTATTATTATTTATTATGAAAGTAACATTAGTTTTACAACTCTGTATCTATTTTAAGAGTACAGGTTCACATTTCTTCATATGCCAGGCAAGAAAAGAATCATATGCTCTGGGAGGCAGATAAAGGCTTCAAGAGTTACCTGGCCCAGCGCTCTATTTTCAGACAGATAAACTATTTAAAAAAGCCAGCACAAATCAGTGCTTATCACCGGGCATGGTGGTACGTGCCTGTAAGCGACAGCTTATGGAGTCGCAGCGGGGTCTGGGGATCGTGGTTCGAGTCCCACCTGGGGCAACATAGAAAGACTTAGTCCCAAAATATAGCTGGGTGTGATGGCGGGTGCCTGTAATCCTAGCTACTGGGAAGCGGAGGCTGGGAATTGCTTGAGTCTGTGGTACCACAGGCAACGTGAGCCTGCAGTTCCATGGCCAAAAAACAGCAAGACCTAGTCTCAAAAAAAATTATTTTATTTCCACACAAGTTATACACAAATGGGGGGGAGGGGGAGTGTAAATCACTGAATGCATTTCCAAAAGAAGGTTATTAACTTTTCCAAAAGAAGGTTATTAACAGTTTCCTGATAAGCACTGATTTTTTTTTTCTGAGACTAGATCTCGCTATTTTTGCCCATGGAACCGCAGGCTCACATTGCCGGGGTACCACGGACTCAAGCAATCCTAGCCTCAGGCTCCCAGGTAGCTGGGATTGCAGGTGTGCGCCACCACGCCCAGCTATTTTTTGGGACTAGGTCTCGCTGTGTTGCCCCGAGTGGGACTCGAACTGCGATCCCTAGCCCCAGCAGCTTCATAAGCTGAAGCTTACAGGCACGAGCCACCGTGCCCCACTTGAAATATAATAAATTTTTAAAGACATTTCTCATCTGTTATAAGGTTAATTTTTCACATGAATCGTCACATTTCAAACCTCATGGTGACCCTGTTCAGCTGACAGATAAGGAGTGCTTAATGCGTGCCCACTATGTGCTAGTTACAGTACAGAACTTACTCTATTTTATGCTCACAACATGTAGGCATTGTTAGTCCCACCTTGCAGATAAGGAAACTGAGGTTTCGAGAGGTTCAAGAATTCTCCCCAGGGACATTGTCTTCGTCCACTAGTGGCGATCACAAATTTCCAAAAACTGAATAATAGAAAATAACAGAAAATGTGAAATATCTCCCAGTTCTGGAGGTTACAAGCTCAAGGTCAAGGACCAGCAAATTTAGTGCCAGGCAATCAGTAACTTCCGGGTTACTTATACCTATTTTCTCAGTGTGTCCTCACGAGATAGAAGGAAGGGGGGAAGGGCACTGGTCCCATTTATGAGCACTCCATCTTCATAATCCAGTGTCCTATTAGGGCTTCACTCTCATGATGTACCAACCTCTGAAAAACCCCTGATAACACCCTCTTGTGGGAGATTAGGTTAGACATAGAAACAGATGGATCTGGGTGGTGTGAAAACATCGGATCTTTCTATGAATTTTCTCCTACAATGAACCTGGAATTTCCTTGGTATAATCTTACAATTAAAAACAATTCGACTTTTTATTGTTACAGAATCCAGAATCCTGCATCTAAAGATCTCGAAACTTCTGCTCCCAGTCCTTTGTGAGCAGAGATGGTGGCAAACAGTCCTGAGATTAGTTAACCAAAGACAAAAGCAAACCTACTTCAGAATTACTCTTTTGTTCCAAGGCAGGGGAGAGGTGAGAATCATTTATTTCGTGAAAATCATTACTTTGGGTCTAAGCACTGGCCCATGAAGGAATGGTTATGAGTCATCTTTTGATGAAACTGTTAGAGGGGGAGAGCAGATGGAGAATGGTTCACAGAGACAGTGCTAGTTTTGCAAGATTAAAAGTTCTAGAAATCTGTTACACAATAATGTAAATCCAATGAACCCTAAGAAATGGTTATGATGATACATTTTAGATTTGAACAAGCATGTAAAAATTAGGTAAAAGAATCTTCTTAGAAAGTTCTGGAAATGTTTAAGCGAAGTCCAAGAAAGAAAAAGACAAAAGGGAGGTGAGGAACACATTCTGTTCTTTGGCTATGACAGCGTTAGGCAGTGTTGGAGCGCGATCATTTACTCTTACAGTAAATGCAGATCTAGAATCTTCAAACCTAAACTGATCACACTTAGAGCAAGGGGGGAATCAAGGCCCAGAGCTATAACAGTAACAGTAGAGGGGGTTGGCCATTGCCTCGCACCTATCCCTACCTAGGAGCTACTTTACAGTGACTGGAACCCTCAAAGCTTCTCCTACAGAACCCGAAAACGTCAGCTATATTTGGACACACCACTAGATGGTACAAAAACCCAGTTTCTGCTAATGATTTGCTCTTGTGGTGAAGGCAACAGCGGAGGAACTGGAAATATGTTCTTTGTAAAGTTGGAAAGTAAAATATGTTGAAACAAGATCTGGAAAAAAATAACATGACATTTTCATTTTCTGTTTTTGTTTTCTGCTTGCTAATAACTGAAAAGGTGCTTTGGGAAGGACGGTTGGGTCAAGGCATATTTGCAATATTCCCCAACTCTTGGCTGGGCTTTTGTGACCCAAAACTTAATGGCAATGGGGATATATCCACTCTAACTTCCTTAACCTCAGCCACTTCTAGAATGATTGAAATTATGATAGAATGTTTTCGATTCTAGGCCAGAAGAGTCTATTGTATTTTCCTGATTGAAAACAGAAACGCTTTGGCATTCCGAAAGAGGAAGTTGCAGGAGTCTTCTATCTAAGTAAAGTATAAACAACAACAAAAACAGGCCGTATAAATCTATGGTATAAAATGTATGGGTCTAAAGGCTGGGCATGATGGCGCACGCCTGTACATGGTAGCCTAGGAAGCCAGGGCCAGGGCCAGGGATCGTGGTTTGAGTTCGGCGGGGGGCACGTAGCGAGACCTAGTCCCAAAAATATAACTGGGCGTGGTGGTGCATGCCTGTAATCCCAGCTACCTGGGAGGCTGAGGCTGGGGATTGCTTGAGTCCATGGTACCATGGGCAGTGTGAGCCTGCGGTTCCATGGGCAAAAATAGCAAGGTCTAGTTTCAAAAACAACAACAACAACAAAAAGAATAGTGTCACAATAACAAAAAGATTTTAAGACAATAAATCTGAAAAGAAAATGTGAAAACAAAAACAAACAAACAAAAAAACAAACCAAGACTAGAAGTTTCCCTTGGGTAGTGACTTGAAAGGGGGATAGAGACAGGGCTGTTTTGAGGTACTGGTTATGTTCTAGAGTTTGATTGGATTAATCACATGTTTTCTTTTTCTGACAAGTTATTGAACTGGCCACTTAAGATTTGTGCCCTTTCCTATACATGTGTTGAAAAAGTTCATTGAAATTTTTTTCTGAAAATGTAGAGGAAAGCCCTTCAACACTGGTCTCAACAATGATTTTTTGGATATGACACCAAAAGTAAACACAAGCAGAAAGCACCAAGTGGGTCTATAACCAACTAAGACCTCTGCACAGCAAAAGAAACAATTAAAAGTCAACGTCTGCATGGGAAGGAATATTTACAAATCACATATCTGATAAGAGGTTAATATCCAAGATGGATGGGTAAAGAACTCAACTCAATCAGTAGCAGACAAACCAAGCAATTACTAGATTACAAAGTAGGCAAAGGACCTGAAGATACATTTATGCAGAGAAGACAAACAAATGGCCAACAGGTGTATGAAAGGTGCTCTTCCTCACCACTAATCACCAGGGAAATGCAATTTAAAGCATAATGAGCTATTACCTCACACCTGTTAGAATGGCCACTATCAGCTTCAGCCTATGAAGCGGCGGGGGCTAGGGATCGCAGTTCGAGTCCCGCCTGGGGTCCGTAGCGAGATCTAGTTCCAAAAAATAGCTGGGTGTGATGGCACGCGCCTGTAATCCCGGCTACCTGGGAAGCTGAGGCTGGGGATTGCTTGAGTCTGTGGTACCCCAGGCAACGAGAGCCTGTGGTTCCATGGGCAAAAATAGCGAGACCTAGTCTCAAAAAAAAAAAAATGGCTGCTATCAAAGACAAGAGAAAGCAAGTTTGAGGTTGTGGAGGAGACAGGATCCATGTGTATCATTGTGGGGAAGCAAAATGGCGCAGCCACTATGGATACCAGTATCCAGGTTTCTCAAAAAATTAAAAATCGATCTGTCATATTATCCAGCAATCCCACCTCTGGGTGTATGGCCACCCCTGTTCCACTCCCCCATGAAATCCCTATCTTGAAGAGATACCTGCACTCCCATGTTCATTGGAGCATTATTCACAATAACCAAGATGGAATCCCCCTAAGAGCCCATGGATGCTGACTGGATCAAGGCAATACGGTAAATGTAGAGACAACGGGATAGTTCTCCACCATGAAAGGAGGAAGTTCTACCATTTGCAATGCCATGGATGAACCCAGAAGACAGGCTAAGTGGAATCAGCCAGATAAAGAAGGTAAATACCGTATGGTCTCATTTATAAGTGGAATTCAGAGTCGCAGAGTACAACGGTGGTTGCCAGGGCTAAGGCGTGGGGGCCATGGAAGCAGCTGCTCAATTATAAGATGAATGAGTTCTGGGCCCTAATACACAACATGGCGACTCTAGCTAATGCCGCTGTACTCTTTACTTGAAATCCACCAGGTAGATCTTTGTTTTTGAGACCAGGTCTTTCTATTTTTGCCAGTGGAACTGCAGACTCATGTTGCCCGGGGTACCACTCAAACAATCCCCAGCCTCAGCTTCCCAGATAGCTGGGATTACAGGCACATACCACCACGCCCAGCTATTTTTTTTGGAACTAGGTCTCGCTACGTTGCCCTGAGCAGGACTTGAACCTCGAACCTCGATCCCTGGTTCCTGCTGTGGTTTCCTAGGTTGCCGTTTACAGGCATACGCCACCCTGCCTGGCCCAAGAAGTAGATCATGTTTCTGCCACTCACCCAAAAGAAAAAAGTAGCTATGTGAAGTGACAGCCATGTTAACTAACTTGATGGTCCTCATTTCACAGTGTGCGTGTAGTAAATCACCACGTGGGACGCTTGAAATACATTTTTGTCACACTACACTAGTTCTTCAATGGAATTCATCCAAAAAGCATATTAAAAAGTTCTAGTTTTATTATTGCTTTCCTGCTTCATTCTCCTCCTGATGCTTACTTAGCCTGGTAGCAGGCTCACGTTGCCTGGGGTACCACAGACTTGAGCAATCCCCAGCCTCAGCTTCTCAGGTAGCTGGGATTACAGGCATGCGCCACCATGCCCAGCTATTTTTTGGGACTAGGTCTTGCTGTGTTGCCTGGGCAGGTCTCAAACCCACAGACTCATGTGATTCCCAGTCCCAGCTGTGCTCCATAGGCTTGCACTTAAAGGCACATGCCACCATGCCCGGGTTTCCTTAATGATCTTGAGTCAACTACCCCGTGCCCACCATTATCAGAAGGGAAGACTGTCTGAAATAGGAGCAGTGGTTGAAATGCCTGCAGCTCTTTACAGCGGGAGTCTCTGGGTCCCTGAATTTCATGTGAGTGGAACCACTACCTGCTCAGCCTAGAGACGCAGCTGTTGGCGGGGAGAGGGTCCTGGCCTGGAAATGGAGGGGATCGTTGTGAGAACACCAGGGAGGAAATCACCTTCCTCGTGTTCATCTGGGGTTTACCCAGGACTTTCTGCCTAGGCTGAGCACTGAATGCCCAGTGCCAAGAAACCACCTATTCCAGGCAAAGCACTGCCCATGCATCATCTCACTAGCTTTTCACAGTCACCCTCTCAGCGGAAGCTGTAGTTATTTTCATTTTTACTGACAAGAAAATGGAGGCACAGAGCACGTAAGTCACTTGTCTCAGGTCACACAGCCAGGAAGTAGTGGTGTTTGGATTCTAGACCTGGACAGACGCCAAAGTCAATATTCTTGCCACTTCACTGCAGCTGCAAGTAGTGGAGACATTTGGCCTCTGAGAACCAGAACCGAGTTACTGAAGTCTTCTGTTAGAAAAGATACTTTTCAACATGGCCCGAGAAAATCAGCCCTCAGGACAACTGGCACAAGGGCACACTGAGCTGGCTCTCCTGCACAGTTCTAAGCTTGGTTCAGTGCAGTTGTTGCGAACCAAGTGTTCAAGGAAGCCTTCCTGGCTTTGCAGAGTTCACCCAAGGCAGAGGGCCTCATCCCTAAGGTCCTATGAAGTTCATCAGCCAAGGTTACATTCCCAGAGCGCTTGGAGCATTTTCTCTGAGAACAGGTTCGAGAAAACCTACCAAGATCGATGGCCAAACTCCACCCAGAGTGGACATTCAGAAACACAGTGCAGTTGGAGCTGACTGGTGCTTTTTTCCAAATGACCCACAAAACCTAGCAGGGAGCACTGTTGAATTTTATTGGTAAATGAGCATCATTAATGTTTCTTGATCTTTAAGGCTCAGGAGGCCAGCTTCCGACTCAGACTCTGGAGGCATCGCAGGGCTGAAGCACCAGCGTGGAACTTACAGCAGCGTCTGGGCAGGAATAGCAAAAGGTTAAACATGAGACCAAGTAAACAGAGCGCATATCAGAAAGCAACAGCGGGGCCTTTCAAGCCACTGGCAGAGTGTAGGGAACGCACACTTAACAGGGACTGTTTGAACATTTGTGAATGAATAATAAGCACACTGTTCGTACAACTTCCCTCTTATTATCCCAGAAGCCCAGCTAGGAGGGTTTCAACTCAGTAGGCTCGGGGACGGATCTGTGAGGGGCACAGGGCAGGCCTCTCTGAACTAAGGGTTGAAAGGACCTGAGACGAGAGGGAAGATATCACTCTTCCAGAATGACAGCAATAAAGGGAGGGGGGGTGGTGGTGAGAGTTGGTTTTTAACTATCAGAAGCAGGTTCTTTAGCTTCAGACAGGCATGGCTTAGGGTCCATGTCCAGTACTTCCTGGCTAACTACGGGCCATGACCTCATCCCACGGAGCCCCCTTTCTTTTCCAGGGTTTGTTTTGTGCACGTGATTATTGCCATTGACTCTCCTCCTGGTGAATCTGTAATTGCACGTTTAGAGTTCTTTCAATGCTTGAGTAACAGGGCTACAATTTACAAACTCTCATCCCGAGCCAGGCTCTGGGCGAAATGCTTTGGATGCATCATCTCACCGAATCCGCAATAACTCTTCCAGACAAGACTTCGGGTTGCTGTTTTGCAGAAAAGGAAGTGGAAGCTTGGTGCAGTGCTGTAGGCGCACCAGGCACTGCAGCCGGTTTAGAGAGTAAGTTGTCTAGTCAGGATTCAAGCCTGGTTTTATCGCACCCCCAAGCCCCTACACTCAACCCCTATACTCGACTGTTGGAGAGTCAAGAGGTATTAAGATGGAACCCTGTAAAAGCCAGGCAATAAACAGCTAGAAAGCTTTTGCCTTCTCTTGAAAGACCTTTAGTTCCACCGGTCTTTTGGTGTCCGATGGAACAAGCAGGGCTGGCCATCAGCTTGTCGCAGCAGACACTGGTGTGCTGGCCCTTCTTCCCCTTGCTAGCAGATGTCATGACCACCCAGTCAGCTTCAAAGGGCTCATGCAGCTTGAATTTGGTTCTCTACTTACCTGCGGAATGTTAAAATGCTGTGTAGATAGCAGCTCTCTCTAGGGAACCTTTGAAAGCACTACGTTGATAAAACCTGAAATCTCTAGTTCTCAGTCTCCATTTTGAAGAGTAAATGTGTGTTGAGGTAACCGGTGAATTTCAGGTACAGGCATTGTCATTCTCCTTCTCCAAGCACTAGGGCAAGGGTCACGCATTCTCGGCTCGGAAGCTGGCAACGCTCTCCGCCTTCCCTAAGAAGTGCGGTCAAAGGCTGAAGCGCCGTGCGCAGCCAGCGCTGTGTGACCCATCCATGCCCGGAGAGCCAGGCCTCGAGGATGCTGTGGCGGACTTCACACTGGGAATGGCCTTGCTGACTAAAACTGCTTCTGTTGCCCTACTTTCAGGCTGAAATTTGCAAACTGCTTAGGTTTGGGGAAACATTTTAGTCAAACCGAGCGTGATTTCCACCCTTCTGGAGAGAGGCCAGACGCCGCTCACGGTTAGCAGTGAAAGGAGCCCGCCAGATGCAGGGCCCCGTGGGCAGACAGCTCAGCGCCTGGGGCCTCTGCTGCTCTCTGCTGGCCACAGGCTGCTGCTGTAGCCGCCGAGCAGCGAGCGCCGGCCGGGGCTTCCCCCTCGTGCCGCTGCCCCCGCTGCGCCTGCCAAGGAGGACCAGGCATCGTGCGCGCTCGCGGTGCCAGGAACTGAGCTCTGTGCTGCGGGGCCCGAGAAGCCACTTCTGGATCTTGTCCTCAGTAAACGCAGCGGAGTGGGGGCAGACAGACCCCCCGACAGAGAATGACATGAAGGGCGGGAGGTGTTCCCGAGAGTCCTGGGCAGGATCTCTGCCTTTGCTCCGCCACCAGCGCTGAGCTCCTGCTCTGTGTCGGCTGCCAGGGGCAGCTCTGGGGCAAGCAGAGTGCCTGCTCTCCCATCTGCAGAGCTGTGTGACTAGCCACCTGCTCAGGCGCTCGCCGCAGCCTGTGAGGTTAGCAGGGCCTGTGCTGTTCTCTCCATCCTGTGGATCCCGGAGCAGCTCAGACTGAGTGTCTGAGTTGTCACACGGGACACAACTAGCTGGTAGGCCCTGACGGTATGACTCCGCGCCCTTTGCTGTACCAACCAGCTTTCCACTGCTCACTCACTCAGAGGTCGCAAGAGGTCAAGACGAAACACTCCTAGAGTCCTCCTCCTCTCCCACTCTCCTTGTCTGTGCTTCTTGCCCCTCATCTTTGCAACGAGAAGAACCAGTCTTTCACTTGCAAGGTTTTCTGAGATGTTAGTGAGGACATAATCCCGCCAGGCCTGCAGCACACAGTCCACTAAGATGGCTGTGCGCGCACGGGGCAGACAGCTTTGGGCATGCGCGGAGAGTCCGGCCTGAAAGCCGGTATCTCAGTCTTTCGGGAACAATAGCGGTTCCTCTCCAAGGGGACCTCGCGAGTTTATGGGGCTAGAGAGGGTGGAAGGACTTACTCTGCCCTGAAGAACGGACCCTACCTTTCCAGGGGTGGGGGCGGCCAGAAAACAGACTGAGGGAACACACAGCAGGCAAGGTTCATTTTATCCACATCCACGAAACCCGGCCAGCTTGGAGGGGTCCTGGGATCGTGGGCAAGAACTCAATTCAAAGCAGTGTCGGGTAACTGAAGTCCTTTTTCACACCTTCCATGGCTACTCTACAGGCACCACCCCAAGCCTGGGCACGTGGGTGGGGGGCACAAGCATCTGTAATTACAGACACCTGGGTCCAGAGAGCTTGGGGTTCCAGCGTGCATAAGCGTGTCCACTTGGACCTAGAAGCCAAGGTTAAGAGCCATGGCAGCAGGAAGGGGGGAGCAGAGATTGCAGGAGATTGAGCGGACACAAGATTGAGGGGGAGCTTGAAGGTGGGGACAGAGAGAAGATTGGGGGACAGGGGGCGCAGGTAGGCAGCCCCTGCCTCCCTTATGCCTGCCTGCTTGCTGTCCAATAAATAGCCTTGAAATGAGATCTGCTCTCTCTCAGTGCCCTGGGATTCCATAACAGCCCCTCCCTCCACTTAGCTGCTTTCCTCAAATGTCTGTGAGGCCCTTCTCCTGGCTCCATCATCGAATCTTCTTTCTCTGCCCTCAGGATGCACGTGAGCGTTCCCCAGGCTCCCCAGCTCCTTGGCCTGCAGCCCCCACATCAGCGAGGGCTTTATGAGTGGCTGCATCCTCGCCAAAATGTCAAGGGCCAAGTTGATGACCACGTTGCTTACTCTAAACTCTGCATCGGCAGCCATGTCCTCTCCCAGGAGCTGGGCCTCATCACCCCCCTGTCTCATGGACACTGATACCCAGCACTGGTGCTGGCCAAAATGTATTCTCCCTCCCACTTAGCCGTCATTGTTTGAAGGACCAGTCACTCAGCCAGCTCAAGTAAGAACTTGAAAATCTATTTTTTAATTGGGATATAACCCACAAATTCACCGTTTAAACTGTGTAGTTGGTCGGGTTTGGTGGCATGTGCCTGCAATCCAAGCGCTGGGAGGCAAGAGGACAGGGATCGCTTGAATTCACGGATTCCAGACTACCCTGGGCTACACAGCGAGGCCTGGTTCTCAAAAAAAGCAGCCGGGTGTGGTGTTGGGGGCCTGTAATTTCGAAGACTGAGGCTCAGGATCTCTTGAGTCTGTGAGATAGATCAGGACTACCCCGGGCAACATAGCGAGACCTAGACTCAAAAAATAAAATAAAAATAAACTGTGCAATTGACCACTTTTTAGGTAACTCAGAAAGGTCTACAACTAGCCAGCTCCCCGATCAAGAACAATTCCTCATCCCCCACAAGATCCCTCTCACCTGTCAGTAGTCGCTCGGCACTACTCTCTCCTCCCAGCCCTGGAACCACAACTAATCTGGTGTGTGTCTCTATGAATTTTGCTTATTCTGAATATTTCATATAGTTGGGATCAGGTAGTGGGTGGCCCTTTGTTGCTGACTTCACTTGGCGCGGTGTCTGCAAGGGGAGCTGGTGTTGCATTCTATTTGATAGCTGAACGCTATTCCTTTGTAGAACTAGAGGACATTTTGGCCACTTATCAGTAGATGGACAATGGGTTTGTTTCCGAGTTTGTGCTATTATAGATAATGCAGCATTGTGTGTGTGTGTGTGTGTGTGTGTGTGTGTGTGTGTGTGTTTTGACATAAGTTTTCAGTTCTCTCGGGTATGCCTAGAAGTAGAATTTCTAGCTCCTTTGATAACCTGTGCTTAAGATTAAGGAGCTGCTGAACTATTTTCCAGAGTGAATATGATGTTTTGCAATCTCGCTAGCAGTGTTTTCCGTTCAAATCTCTTTAGGAGTCAACCTTGATTCCACCTTCTTCTGTAGCTTACACAGCTAACCTAGGACCTGATTTAACCTCCTAAACATCTCTCCAAAGTGTCCTTTGCCCTCAACTCAGGCCCCAACTGCTTCTGTCAACCCTAGATGACGTGTTAGTCAGACTCTGACAGCAGTCTTCAACCTGGTTCTCGCCTCTGACTCTTCCTCCACCTACTGTTGCAAAGAGTTTTCTGAAAAAGGCCTCTGACAAGGAGAAATGCTGCTTTCATCGCTCAGAGGATAAGGTCGGAACTTCTCAGCATCTTCACGTCCTTCATCATCTGAGCCTGCCTGCCTCTTCACCTGCATCTCTTACCCCTCCTGGCTCACTCTTAATGCCCCGGCTACGCTGATCTGCTCTAGTCTCAAACAGAAATCTGTTCCTAGGCCGGGCATGGTGGCGCATGCCTGGAAATGGCAGCCTAGGAAACTGGGGCCAGGGCCACAGATCGTGGTTCGAGTCCTGCCAGGGGTATGTAGCAAGACCTAGTTCCAAAATAATATAGCTGGGTGTGGTGGTGCACACCTGTAATCCCAGCTATCTGGGAGGCTGAGGTTGGGGATTGCTTGAGTCTGTGGTACCCCGGGCAATGTGAGCCTGCGGTTCCATGGGCAAAAATAGCGAGACCTAGTCTCAAAAAAAAAAAAAAAAGAAATCTGTTTCTCTTTCCCTCTCTCCTTTGCCTGGAATACTTTTTTTTTTGAGACTAGGTGTCGCTATGTGGCCCGGGGTAGCCCTGATCCCGTAGACTCAAGCAATCCCCAGTCTCAACCTCCCAGGTAGCTGGGATTATAAGCGCCTGCCCCCGTGTCCGGCTGCTTATTCAAGAACCAGGTATTATACTATTGTCTGGGGTAGTCTCGAACCCGAGAACTCAAGTGATCCCAGTCCTCTTGCCTACCAGCACTTGGACTATAGGCGAGCACCACCACACCCGGCTGCCTGGAATATTCTATTTTTTTTTTTTTAATTTTAGAGACTAGGTCTCACTATGTTGCCAAGGGAACCTCAGACTCTCGTTGCCCAGGGTATCCCAAACTCAAGAGATCCCCAGCCTCAACCTCCCAGGTAGCTAGGGTTACAGGCGCATGCCAGCATGCCCAACTATTTTTTGAAACTAAGTCTTGCTATCTTGCCCCAGCGGGTCTCAAACCCGCGGACTCAAGCGGTTCCCAGTCTCGGCCTCCCGGTCTAGGCTGGTATTAAAGGCACGCGCCACTGCACACGGCCTGCCTGGAATATTCTGATTCATTACTGAGTAGGGAGCTCCTGCTCATTCTTCAGGATTAAGCAACTCTAGGAACTCTTCTGAAATCGCGTCCCCAGGTGACTGAGTCATACCCACTCCTTTACCCCCAAGCCTGGCTTAGCTGATTCATTGCTGTTTTGCTAGTGCTTGATATCTATTATGGACTCCATGAAGACGTGTTGGGTGAATGAACATCCTCAAGCGAATTGAAGTGGTATTGACTGTGTGCCATCTTAATCAGACTCAAAGCAGCTAGGTCAGAGTAGACAGTTCACAGCTTTAGAGATCTAATTGACTTAACTTGAATGCTTCCTGAACAGGGCAGTGTACCCTCGAGCCACTACAAGGGCTGACATGAAATGGAGGGTAGTTATAGACAGAAAAGGGGTAGGACAAGACTTTTAGCAGAAGAAAAAACTCTTTAAGGTAAAGCCACCTTTTCTCAGGGAAAGTCATGGGGATTTTATACTACAGATGACCTCACTGGTGCTGATTAAGAAACCCCAGATTCATGCATTCAGGTCGACACTGGGGAGAGGTTGAAAGTACAATCGGTGGTAAGTCTGTCTGGGGGCCCATTTTTTAAATACTTTATCCAGAAGTAACACAAAATTGTCCATGTTCGAATCCTTCACTATTGTAGCTGTGCTTTATTCCTGTTTAATTCTGGTGCTCAGCCTTGGCTACGCATTGAAACCACCTCGGGACTTCTAAGACCGTTGCCATAAAGAAGGAATCAATTGACAACCACGAGCATTTGGAGTGTAGCCTGGACGTCAAGAGTCTCAAAGCTTTCCAGGTGGTTCGGACATACTAGCCACACGAAGAGCACTTGCCTTGGGTCTCCTTTTTAGGCCCGAAGCTGGCTTGCCTTGCCTGCTTCTGGACCGCGCACACTGGCACTATTTCAACTTGCTGTTAGAGTGGTTTCGGTCCCTCCCCACAAGGACCTGCTCTGATGCTCAGAACCATAGAATAAGCCCAAGGGCGTGGTCTGGGCGTGCTCCCTTCGACTCAAGCATCTGGCAGTTTATCGCCAGTATCCTCACCTCTATTTTTATTATTTATTTATTTATTTATTTATTTATTTTGAGACTAGGTCTCGCTATGGTGCCCGGGTAGTCCCGATCGAGGATCAGATCTGAGTCGTCCAGATCCGGGGTCGGATCTGGGATGCCGCGAACTCAGGTGATCCCCAGCCTCAGCCTCCCAGGTAACTGGGTTTACAGGCATGCGCCACCACGCCCAGCTTTTTTTTTTTGCTACTAGGGCTCGCTATGTTGCTAGGAGCAGGTCTCCAACCCGCGGCCTCAAACGATTCCTAGCCTTGGCCCCCTTCTCTAGGCCGGGATTAAACCCCCTCTATTTTCAAACGAGGCTGAAAACCACTCTTCTTGGCAGCTGGGCCGTTCAAAATCCTTCTGGCTTCTGGCTTCAGTTTTTGGCTTGTTCTTTGTGTGTCCAAACTGAACGCGCAAAGTGAGAGAAACCCACGCTCCGGAGTGACTCGCTGGGGTTTGGTGCCAAATCCTACAACGCCCACTTTCCAATCGAGGGTGACTAAATTATGAAGTAGCACCGCCCCCACCCGCTTCTTTTAAGTTCCTCCGGGTGACTGCTAAGCGCCTATTTTATAATTAGCAGTCGATTAGCATGAAAAAGATCATCCTTTCTGAAGGAGGCCTTAAGCTGTTTTTCAACTCTGACCCAAAGTGCAGGACCATTGAGCGGGTTTTCTTGGTTTGTTTGTTGCTTTTTCCCCCACTCACCAAATCCTTGAAGCCCATTTTGGGCAAAGCATCTTGAAGGCAGAGTTAGGCTGTTTGTGCCCAGAAATGTGTCTGAGTTTGGTTTTCACCAGTGATAGAAAAAAGATTTTTCCCCTTTTCTAGGAAAAGATAAAGATCAATGCTTGCAGGGGAAACCAAGGCTCAAGGTTCACTTAAGGGAAACTGGATTTGATTTTCCACAGGACACCAAAAGCTTGTGGCGCCAGGTCGCCACGGCCCCCCTGGTTTTCAGGAAGCATGGAGCGTGCATGCCTCCTGCTAGGCGTTGAGGGTGTATGCCCTGGAGGCCGTTGAATGCATGCCCCCCCCAGCAGTTCCTAGGCCAGAGTGGGTGCCACTGAGGTGCGCTCCCTGAGAAGGCACCTCCTACCACACGTCCCACTTCCTTTTCAAAATGAACTAATTTCGCTCATCAGCAAGAAAATGAAAATGTCTTTTTCACTTCTCTTTGATCATCTCCCCAACTCAGCAACTTAATGCACCTCTGCCACTTTGATTTATTCAAATGATGTGAAATGTCAACCCATTGAAGGTCTGAAGGGGGCCGTGAGTGGTGTCACCCACTGCCCTGAAAAGCCAACTGATTGCAATTCTGAATGGATGTCAGACAGGGGCAAAGCTGAACTCTGGGACATCTCCAGGCCCAGCTTCTTGCTGGAGTGCCCTGAGGCTCTTTGAGCACACGCCCCAGTCAGAGCCTGCTCTCCTGTCAGCTTGACAGGCACCATCTTGGCAAAAGGAACACAGTCCCTGAGAGACTTTCCTACCAACTGGGCTTCTTAGAGAGTCCGGGTGTTTTCCTGACACTTAATGAGGCAGAACCTTTGTTCCAACCACAGTCTGGTCTGACTGGACTGGCAGCAGTGCCAGGACGTGGATGAGCCACTTAAACGAGGGGCACCAGTGGAGGACTTCATGTGAGGCCTCATTCATGAGTTTTGGCACAGAGGCAGGAAGCACTCATTGCAGGTTAGCCATTATTAAATGTTCATTCCCAGAGAGTTCACCAGTGGCTAAAATGTAGATTTGACCTCCCTGTGGCTCCGCTCCGTGGGTGGTAGGCGCAGGCCCTGAGAGAATGAACACCATCAGAAGCGCTTTAGGGCGATGCCTAGATTCTCGCACTGGCTTGAAGTTCACTCAGCTCTTAGAAAAGCTTGGAGCAGTGTCTTGGGCTTGGAAAGGCAAATTTGTTTTTGCTGAGTGGGATTTGGCATGAATATGCCGCTAGGCCAGACTTGTGCTGCCCTGCAAGCTCCCTTCGGACTGCTGCTGCTACCCTCAGGAGAGGACTAGAATACTCGACAGAATCTTGGTTCAGTTTCTTAACGGGGAGTGGCACATTAGCTCAGCGTGTAGGAAGTTGCTCCTGAGGTGCTATATATAACAAAGATCTTGACCTTGTTCTTAGCTGAGGTTGGACTGGTTTCCTCCAGCTCACTTGCCAAGCGGCCTTTGTGGTTCAACAGCACCCTGAGCTCTTTCTCAACTTCCTCTATCCGGAGAACAAAAGGATGGATTTGCCTGGCTGAGTCCAGGGAACACCAGCGAGCATTTGCTCTGTAGGTGCTGGAAGCTTCCCAAGGAATCAAAGAGTCCCAGACTCAGCCCCAAGTTGCTCAGTCTAGTCAGGGATAGGACAAGGAGGGCTGTGAGGGAGCTAGGAGTGGCTGCCTCAGGAGAGTTGAGAAATACTCCGAAATTTTGCAAACCGATTACTTTTGCAGACACACCATTCTTAACAATTAAATCTATAAGTCAATGTTACTTCAATAAAAACATTTAAAATGAAAAAAGGAAACAGTTAAAAATCGAGGCATATAAACTTGCAATTAAACATTGTGGAAACAAAGGGAATAAATACTCAAAGCTTAGCACTCTGTAAACGTTTTCCTGCTCTTTATTATTACCCACAAAGAAATGGCATGCAGATGCCAGCCTCTCCTGTTCCCGTGGAGTGGAAATACTAGATAATGCTGTGCTCTCGGGCATGTCTTTCCTGCTCAGTTTTGAACCACCTCACGTCCATAGCTTGAAATTGGCCAGGGTAAAAGTATTTGTATCATGGAAATCAGCAGTCACTATCACGGAGGAAGCGTTTTCTCCTCTGAAAACCAGTTACTCAACATTTACCTGCACTCTGCTGGAGATAGACTGGCAAACAGGTGATTACAGTAAGTCCAGCAGACCATGTGGTAGAGGGTTTCAGCTTAGGTGGGGAGTATGAGGGGGGTGTATGTGTGGGGGGGGGGAGGGTGAAGAAGGTTCATAGGTGAGGCAGCCCTTGAAGGCTGATTTGGAGTAAAGACCCAGAGGCAAGGTCAGGCACAGTGGATGTGTCTCTGCCCACAGGGGCTGTCAGGTCAGTGGGTGAGATGCGGAAATAGACTGGAGGAGGCACAGGCTCAAGTGTCTGGTGGGGCCCATTGGGGCTGCTCTGGTCCAAAGGAGTGTCCCCTGTTGGTGAGGGCTTCCTGGAGAAGGTGATATGATATAAGAAGTTGAGCTGAAGATAATTAGTAGGAAACGGAGGTAGAAAAGTCATGTCTTCCTTTATCTGAAAATAGTTACCAACATGTGCTGTATAGAGTAATAATTGTTTTGGAAAGGAATTCTTTTCATATATTCTTTTATTTATTAATTTTTTTAGAGACTAGGTCTCACTATGTTGCCCAGGGTTTTCTCGATCCCGCGGACTCAAGCGATCCCTAGCCTCAGCCTCCAAGGTAGCTGGAATTACAGGTGTACGCCACTGCTCCCGACTTGGAAAGGAATTCTCAAGAGGTGCCTCCCTTGTTTTGAATTTTTGTAATCTTTGATTTGTTGGCTTACACATAGGGTAGGAGGCTTCTGCTTTGTAGCAGCTCACACCAAGGGTTTCCAAGTTTATCCTTGATTCTGATATGGTGTGCTATCCCCAATTCTGAGGGGTGTGGGTGGACGGTGGGAGGATTGGGGTGGCAGCAGTGGGGTGGGAGTAAGACATTGGATGCATTTGCTAAAATTAGCATTAAATGGTACTAAATCCCTTGTTGGGGGACAGTAACCTCTAAGTCCTGTATTCAAGTGTGGTGTTTGTTGGGCCCTTGAATTTCATGGACAAAGCACAGACCACACTGTTCTCTTCTCAGTACCACAGTCTTTTTTTTTTTTTTGAGACTAGGTCTCAGCATGTTGCCTGGGGTAGTCTCGAACCCATGAAGTCTAGAAATCCCTGGCCTCAGCCTTCCAGCGCTGGGATTACAGGTGCGCACCACTGCACCCAGCTAGTACCGCAAAGTCTTATAAACACCACAGGGTAGGTTTTCCAAGGAAAACTGGCCCAGGGCTAAGGACATGGCCAGATTTCGTCTGGCCTGTGTGCGGGTCATAGACATCTTGAGCTGTGACCGGTTTGCTCACTGAGGAGAATCTCAGAAGCGATGCTGTATCACTTTGGGAGTAATTACACCTGGGGAAAACACCTTCTCTCTCTTTGCATTTGGTGCCTTTGAAAAAATGCCCTAAAGGTCAGATGAGCAACCTAAAAATGAAACTAGAATGGAGGTGAGTTGAGATGGAGCAGGAAAACGTTACCCTGTGGCTGAGAAGAGGGAGCAGGTCTAGTTAGCCAAACCTCTGGGCGTGACACACAGGTCCTTTGTGTCGCAAGTGGAGTCAGTTCACTTGCTCATATACCCTTGGGCTGGGCTAGGTTTTCTTAGAGACTTTGAGTTTTCATTCATTCTTTTACCTTCTACTCAAGTTTCTGCTTGGCAAGGCATGGCATTTCCAAATCCCTCCAGCTTCTGAGAAGGGCCCCTGACAAGAGGTGACCAAGATGGATACAGTCCCTGTTCTCTAGGGCGTGCCGTCTAGCACCCAACGCACCATGACCCCATTTGTCTGGTAGCTTTGTGATGTGTCCTTGTCCTCCAAGGGGAATAAGGAGCCGTGAGAGCCCACAAGGCCCCAAGCTCACGGGGCTGGAGGGAACGTTCCCTAAAGAAGTGATGTTCGAAGACACCCAGAGGTGCAGGGATGAGGGCAGTTTCCTTGGTTTTATTTCCCAATTGCCTTCCCAAGCGCTGCATTACCAAATCCATAGGGAAACAGAGAAGGGAAAATGCAGACAATGCAGAAAAATAATCCGGTCAATCTCTTTTAAACTTCAGAGATCCCTTAACCTGTATGTGGCTATTTTCTCTGACCATCTGTTTGGGGGCTTGAGCTTCTATTCCCCCAGGGGTTTGTTTCTTGGCTGGTGAGTTCCACACGCTGCCAGCGCCCACAGCGCTTCGGGCTCCAGAAGGGAAGTCACAGCTAAGGCCAGGACATGACTGGGGGGTGAGAGCATCGATGAGATAAACACGACATTGTTGAAGTATCCAGTTCTCCTTCTCTGGCTTCTCTGGCTCTGTCCCCTCAGGCTGCCTTCACAGAAAGCCACAGATGGGGTGGCTGAGACCATTGCAATCGATTCTTCAATGTGCTGGAGGCAGATGCACTCATCACACTGAAAATTGAGCAAGGGCCAACCTGCCTATGGGTCCTCAGTGGTGGAGCTGGTGGCTGGGACTTCAGGTCGAGGCTGGGTCCACACCATCCTCCCGACAGGGTCACCTTAGACGTGATTTAGTACGTGCCATCAAGCTTGTGAAAGACTAGATAAAAACGCGGGTGTAGGGTCTGAATAGACACTTCTCCATAGAAGACATTCAAAGGGGCAAAAAGTGTATGAAAAAGTGCTCAGCATCATTGGAGAAATGCAAATCAAAACCACAAGATGAGATATCACCGCACACCTGTTAGAACTGGGACAGGGGGTGAATAGAATTATTTATGCATCATGACTGCAGATTCATACACATGAAAAAAACAACGGGGAAGTTGGAGATCTTCCCAGTTACCAGTCATGGGGTTATGGGCCAGTTACTAGTCATGGGGTTATGGGCCTACGATGGCTTCCGTACAAGTCACTTTGGTTTCCCGTGGTCTCTTTTATGAGGACAGTAATCCCTCCCTGAGGACTCCACCTCCATGACCTGATTATGCCCCCAAAAATCCCACCTCCCAAAACCATCTGACCTTGATGTAATTTAAGATTCACATATGAATTTGGGGGGAGACATGGACATCTGATATATTTGGACTTTTCTTAGTTCTGTAGAACTAACAACACTGTTGACTTGTGTTTCTCTGGTAGAGCAGTATCATGTTCTTGGGACATGTTCCCACATGTCCTTCCCACCTGAGAATTTGGAGAAGGGCATTTAACTTGACTTCCAACCTTAGTCCAGCCTCATTGAAAGGCCTGTGCCCCAAAACAACTTCCTAAACGTGACTTGATACCCAGCAGACATGGTGCCCATGCATGGGGCACACTTTCACCTTTCTTACCAGCATCTCTCTGTTGTACCCAGGGTGATGACTGGCAAGAGAAAGGGGCTTCTCTTCTCACAGTTTCTTTCTCTTCTAGGCCGATGACTCCACCCATAGAGACTGAATTGTTAGAACTAAGAAAGTAAACTGACCAGAGATTTGTGCAAAACATGGTACTTTTCTTTTTGCAGAAAACATTTTCATTGAATGAAAAAACCCTTCCCCTTTGAACGTACTGTTGACTGAATCCAAATACCAGAGTGAAACTCAGTTAAAACCACAGTGCAGACCCCAAAGAAGTGAGGGTTTACTTGAAACCTGAAGGTTTTCTCAAAAGTGTTTGAGAAGGTACAGATAGAAAGGACCAGCCTCACTTGGATTTAGAGTAGCACTGAAATCGAAAACCAAGGGTTCTAGACCTTGGTGCCACTAGAGTTAGTTGGTGAAACCATGATGATGCTATTACTACCACTACCACCAGCACCATAGAGTAAGATTTTACTATATGCCAGGAGGTGTCATACTAAGTATATATTTTTTTAATCTCATTGACTAATTGCAGCAATCTTCTGGAGTAGGTATAATTATGACCCCACTGTACAGAGGAGGCAATGAGGCTTTAAGTCCCACGATGGTTCATACCTTCCTAGCCTGCGTCACAAGTGGAAATTAGGACACACATTTACCTTTTATCAGTGGCCATGTTATTAACCCAGGTCAGGTAAAGTGAAATATTTGAACTTGACTTCCAAAGCCAAGAACCAGCAAGTCCTTGTTCCTATAACTGAATGACACACATCACACCTGTTGTATATGAAATTGTAAGCATATATTCTCTCACGAGTTCAGCGTACTGATCCTCTTTTGTTTTGATTTGATGTGGTCAGTGTTATACACATTTTAAATTGCGTTAATTTAAGTGTGTTTTGAAGGAAGAAGGAAAGGCGAGAGGAGGCTGTTTGATAGATAACTGAATGCTTCCAACAAGGTTCGAGAAAGGATTTGGATTTTTCTGGGAGTGACTGTGAAGACCTAAGCTGGTTACTTTGAATTTGTGACTGCTATCTTTTTGGGGTTCTTTTAAAAGGGGAAAACGTGGATCGGGAAGGTAGGTGAGCAATAATGGTAACAACAAGCATGTATGCAAATGTTCTCAGTAGACCAAGAGCTTCATAGATGGAGTCTCTCACTTGGTCCCCAAATATTTTTGTGGCATTTTATGTTGAAATGATTATAAACTAATTGGATGTTGCAAGAAATGCACAGGGAAGTCCTGAGAAGCTCTCCCCTAGCTTCCCCCAATGTTGGTGTCTTACACAACTTACAGGACAGTATCAAGGTCAAGATCTTGGTGAACTCCACAGTGTTTTTCAAACATTACCAGTTATGCACAGTATAACTAATAATGGCCATCTATGTAGCTCTACACATTTTTCTCATATCTTAAGATTTGTATAACCAAATCATATTATTCCAGGGCATTATAGATGATCAAATATAATCAAGACACTCTATATACTATCACCACAAAACTAGTTACCGCTTTCTAACCAGACCCATACTCTCCCCCCATCCCTGGTATTCTCTAATCTATCCCCACCATTATAGTATGGCCATTCTGAGAATGTTTTCTAAATGAATTCATGCAGGTTGTACATTTCTGAGTTTGGTTTTATTTCTCCCTGGACATTCATTCAAGTTGTTGCTTATTATCTATGGTTAGTTCTTTGTATTCCAATGGAATCCACAGTATAGATATACCAGAGTTTGGTTAACTTTCCATCCAGTGAAGACATTTGGATAGTTTACATCTTGAGACTATTACAAATAAAGATGCTGTGACCCTTTGTGTACAAGCTCCTGTATACAAATTTATGACCAGAAATTGATTTGTTTTATTTTCTTATTATCCTGTTAATCACTGCCAAATCTGCTCTGATAGCTTTATTTCATCCTTCATATTGGTAATTTCTATTTTCTCTCTTCATTAGTCTTTAAACTTGCAATAGGTTTATCAAATTTATTGATTATTTTAAAGAACCAGCCTTTGGTTATATTAATTTTCTCCATTAATACCCAGTTTTCAATGTCACTGACCTCTACTCTTATCATTATTATGTCCTTCCTTCTGCTTTCTTTTGGCTTACCTTGCTATTCTTTCTCTAGGCCCTTAAGGAGACTTGATATGGATTAGAGACATTTTTCCTTTTGTAACTTAAGTGTTTAGTTGTTATAAATTTCCCTTTTGGCACTGTTTTACATGCCATATGTAGTGACACACTGTATTTTCATTTTCATTCAGTGCTATGTGTCTTTGAATTTGTGACTGCCTCGTTAATGCATGGATGTGTAAGGGTGTTGTTTATTTTCTGAATGTCAATTTCCATTTTACCTTTGTTATTGATTTCTAGTTTGGTTTTGGTCAAAAGCATATTTTGTATGATTTCATTTTACATTTGTTGAGGTGGTTTTTAATGACACAGGATATAGTGTTTTGGTTTTTTTTTTGTTGTTGTTGTTATTTTGTTTTTTGAGACTAGGTCTCACTATTTTTGCCTGTGGAACTGCAGGCTCTCATTGCCCAGGGTACCACAGACTCAAGCAATCCCCAGCCTCAGCTTCCCAGGTAGCTGGGATGACAGACGCACGCCACCACGCCCAGCTATTTTTTGGAGCTAGGTCTCGCTATGGGCCCCAAACAGGACTTGAACCGCGATCCCTAGCCCCGGCCACTTCATAGGGTGAAGCTTAAAGGCACGAGCCACCGTGCCCGGACTTTTTTTTTTCTTTGAGGCTAGTTCTCACTATGTTGCCCAGGGAACCACAGACTCTCGTTGGCCAGGGTACTCCGGATTCAAGCAATCCCCAATCTCAGCCTCCCAGGTTGCTGGGATTACAAGCA
The DNA here is from genome assembly GCA_004024945.1 of Uropsilus gracilis. Classification (NCBI taxonomy): domain Eukaryota; kingdom Metazoa; phylum Chordata; class Mammalia; order Eulipotyphla; family Talpidae; genus Uropsilus; species Uropsilus gracilis. The sequence continues at coordinate 29,492 of PVHY01000944.1, forward strand.
CGCATCACCACACCCAGCTATTTTTTGAGACTAGGTCTCGCTATTTTGCTTCAGGGCAGGTCTCGAACCCATTGATTCAAGCAATTCCCAGTCACAGCCTCCCTTAAGCTGGGATTAAAACCACATGTCACTGTGGTCGGCTAGGATATTGTTATTTTGATGAATGTCATATTAATGCTTGAAAATATATATATTTATTTATGGCTGTGATATTCTAAATATGTAAATTAGATCCTGTTGCTTGGTTGTGTTAGTATCTTCTGTGTTCTTGCTGATTATCTGTGTGGTGGTTCTATTAATGGCTAAGAGGGGCGTACTGAAGTTCCAACTACTACCTTGTTTTTGTCAATTTCTTCTTTCATATCTGGAGGTTTTACTCACATCTCTTGTATCTCTGTAGCTTGGTGGTCTCCTTGGTGAACTGACTTTTTAACAAAATTATGTAATGTCATTCTTTGTGGTAATTTCCCTTGCTCTGCAGTTCTTTGTAGCTGCTATTAATATGGCCATCCCTACTTTATCCTGATTAATATTTCCGTGGTATATCTTTTATCGTCCTTGTACTTTCAAACTATATTGGCATGCCTCATTTTATGTGCTTCACTTTATTACACTTCTCAGATATTACACACTTTTCCCAAATTGAAGGTTCATAGCAACTCTATCCTACTTTTTTTTTTTTGAGACTAGGTCTCGCTATTTTTGCCCTTGGAACCACAGGCTCACATTGTCTGGGGTACCACAGACCCAAGCAATCCCCAGCCTCAGCTTCCCAGGTAGCTGGGATTACAGGCACACACCACCACGCCCAGATATTTTTTTTGGAACCAGGTTTCACTACGTTGCACCAGCAGGACTTGAACTGCGATTCCCAGTCCCTGCCACGGCCACTGTGCCCGTGCCCAGCCCATATAGCAACTCTATCTAGCAAGTTTGTTGGTACTATCTTCCCAACAACATATGCTCACCTAGTGTTTCTGTTACATTTTGATATAATTCATGAAAGATTTCAGGTGTTTTAAACTATTGTTATATCTATTATGGTGGCCTGTGACCATTGTTCTTTGATATTACTTTGGGGACCATGAACCTCATCCATATAAGATGGTGAATTTAATAAATATGTGTGTTCTGACTGCTCCATCAACTGGCATTTCACCCATCTCCCTCCCTCTCCTTGGAGGCTCCCTGTTCCCTGGGACACAACAGTATTGAAATTAGACCTATCAATAACCCTACAAAAGACCTTGAAGTGTCCATGTGAAAGAAAGTGACTCTTGTCTTTCACTTTAAATCAAACTTTAGAAGTGATTAAACTTGGTGAGGAAGCATGTCAAAAGCGACAAACTAAATCTTTTATGCCAAACAGCTAGGCAAGTTGTGAATGCAAAGAAAAGTTCTTGAAAGAAATTAAAAGTTCTACTTCACTGAACACATGAGTGATAAGAAAGTGAAACAGCCTTTTTGCTGATATGGAGAAAGTTTTAGTGGGCTGAATAAAAGATCAAACCAGTCACAATATTCCCTTAAGCCAAAGCCTAATCCCTAGCAAGGTGCTAACGTCTTTAAATCTCTGAAGGTTGAGAGGAGTGAAGGAGCTGCAAAAGAAAACTTTGAAGCCAGCAAAAGTTGGTTCATGAGGTTTAAGGGAATTGGTGATCTTCATAATATAGAAGTGCAAAGTGGAAAGCAAAGCAGCATGTGCTGATATGAAAACTGCAGCAAGGGGAAGGAGGGAGAACAGGATCAGGGGAGAGAAGAGCACAAAGGATCATGGCGATGGACCAGGATGATATGGTGGGAGAAGTATGGTGTACATAGTGATATAAGAAAAAAATACACATATACACATATAATCAATAATTTTAAAAAGCTGCAGCAAGTTATCCTGAAGACCTACTAAGGTAATTGATGAGGGTGAATACACTCAATAGCACATTTTCAATATAAGTATGTATATATATTTTTGAGACTAGTTCTCGCTATTTTTGCCTGTGGAACCGCAGGCTCTCGTTACCTGGGGTACCACAGACTCAAGCAATCCTCAGCCTCAGCTTCCCAGGTAGCTGGGATTACGGGCATGCGCCACCACGCTCAGCTATTTTTTTGGAACTAGGTCTTGCTACGTGCCCCCGGCAGGACTTGAACTGCGATCCCTAGCCCCAGCCGCTTCATAGGCTTCATAGACTGAAGCTTACAGGCACGAGCCACCGTGCCCAGCTTTTTTTTTTTTTAAGACACCATGTTGTTGCACTTATACTTTACTACAGTATAGTATAAATATAGCTTTATATGCACTGGGAAACCAAACAAAGTCACAAGACTCATTTTATAAAGATGGTCTGGAATCAAATCCATGATGTCTCTTAACTGTGACTCTATTATTTTACTGGAAATGAGTTTCTTATAGACAGAATAAAGTCAGGTATTTTTAATCTACTCAGCCAATCTGTCTTTTAATTGGTGAGTTTAGTTCACTAACATTTAATGTTATGATTGAATAGTTAGGATTTAAGTCTGTCATTTAAAATATTTGTTTTATATTTGCTCCCCCTTTCTTGATTCTTTTTCGTTTTTCTACCTTTCAGTGGGTTACTTGAATAACCTGTTTTTTTTTATAATGCTTTTGAGTATAGTGCTTTGTAAAACTGTCATAGTGGTTGTGCTAGGTGCTGCCTCTCCCATGCTGCCTCTCTCCACTGTCACACCCTCTTAATGATGACATTTTACTACATTGAGTGAAGAATAGAAACCTCAATTGCATTTAGGTCCCTTTGCCCTCCCACTTTTCAAATATAATTCTCCCAGATATTTCCTCTATGTGCATTAAGTCCCACAGCAGGGAGTGTTTATATTTTTTGACCTTAAATTATGATTAAAAAATAAATAAATTCCATAACATAAATCATAAATTCCTATTAGTTTAATAGACACTTCTCAGACTTCTTAGAAGCTTGGAACACTATAATAAGTTTCCTTCAGGGGTTTCTGCAATCTTGAGAGGTGGCCGAACCCCATAGCATATGCTCACAGAATCATAGCTTGTATGGGTGCAGAAAACGAACTTTTCAGTAGAACTAAAGCCCACACATGTAGTCTAGAACCAGGATGCTAAACCAAATAGAGGACTTAAATAAAATCACAATATCTGGGATATTTATTGTGAACAAATACATTTTAACTATAGTGAAAAGTTTTAGAGGATAATATTTCTTAAAGACTAAGAGGAGTAATACTTTTCCAAATATTTCCAATTTTAAAAATGACTTCACTTTTCCTCATTAACAAAATGGCAAGTGCAATTTTAGATGGACAGTCAGGGAGCACTATCACGAAAGAAGGAAACAATTAGGCTGAGATGACAGAATGAGAATCTGGCTATACAAACATCAAGAGAAATAACCCTCGAGGTAAACAAAAGAGAAGTGCAAAGATCCTGGGATGGGAATATGCTGAGTGTATTTGAGGAACAACAGGGAAATCAGTGTGGCTGTAGCAACAAGAGGGAAGATAATGGGAGAGGAGATCAGCAGAGTAAGGGAGTCAGTTCTACAGGCCTCATCAGGACTTTGGATTTTATCAGGTCTGCTTTGAGACCCATGGAAGCATTAGGGAACATTAAAAGGATTCTGAAAGACATGATTTACATTTGAGAAGAGTCATTCTGCTATGATGTAGAGAAAGAATTGGAATAGGGTCAAGAGTAGAATCAAGGAAAGCAAGAAAATGCTATCGTAGTGGTGCAGACCGGTATACCCTGTTTCTCTGAACCAGGGTATTGAAATCGGTTTGAAAAGGCTAGAAGCCGCTAGCCAACAAACCACAGGTCCGCATCGTCCCCGCACCTTGTAGCAGTTGCCACTCAAATGCAGTTTAAACAACAGGGTTTTATTAGTAAGGGAAATTAACCAGGGAAACGGAAAGTTTTCCTCAAAGCTACAAGTGGCTTTTTTTGAGACTAGGTCTCGCTATTTTTGCCGGAACCGCAGGCTCATGTTGGCTGGGGTACCACGGACTCAAGCAATCCCCAGCCTCAGCTTCTCAGGTAGCTAGGATTACAGGCACGCACCACCACGCCCAGCTATTTTTTTGGGACTAGGTCTCACGGTGTTGCCCCGGGCGGGACTCAAACCACGATCCCCAGATCCCGCCCAAGTGACCAGTTATCTTAACCCAGTCACCATTTTCAGTCCCAAAGGTCCCAAAGACACATGTCCAAGATGGTGCCCCTCTGCCTCTCCACACCTGAGGTAGGCACTCTGCGAAGTCCAGTCTTTCTCCAGCGTCTTCTCTTTGCTTCTTCTCTCTCCAGTGTTCCGCACTTCTCCAAGGCTCTTCAAAGTTTTCCCACAAAGGCTGATGCACAAATCAGCTTTCCAAATCCCTGGCCATCTCCAGGCACCAGCTCACTCTACCACCTTGATGCGAAGCCACACTGGCCACTCTTCTACCGGTCACCATGGCTTCTTGCCACCTCCAGCTCACTCTTCCAGGGGGCTTCTGCCCAGCCTGGTCACTCCCACTACCATAAGACACAGCCCATTGGAATGTTTGAGAGTTTAGATGTAAGGGATGAAAAGAAGTGAGGTCTCAAGAATAACTTCTAGGTTTTTGTTGGAGCAATTGTTGAGCTGTGGTGTTATTTACTGAAATTGTAAGGTTATGAGGCAACCAGATTTGAAAGGATGGGGTAGGGAGTGAAGTGTTTTGCTTTGGTTATGTTGAATTGGACATCTAAAAGAAATGGTTAAGCGGGAGGTAGGAAATGTGAGTGAGGCATTCAGAGAAGAGGTTTGTACAGAAGATAAAAACTGGAGTTATCACAATATGCAGGTTATATAAAGCCACAGGATTGCATGAAATTATTTAGAGGGTGTAGACAGATCACACAACCGAAGGTCAAACTCAAGAAAACTCCAGCATTTAGAGGTGGACCTGAGAAAGGGGGGGGGGGAACCAGCAACAAAATTAAAAGTAATAATCAGCTGGAGAGGAGCATAGGATGTCACAGGAATTAAGAGAAAATATTTATTTTTAAGAAATAAATCATGTTTAATGCTCAAGGAATTGACTAATACGAAAATAGCAATGTGACCATGGAATTTACCAAGTAGAGGTTATTGGTGACTTTGACAGTTTTTTTTTTTTAGACTAGGTCTCGCTGTTTTTGCCCGTGAAATGCAGGCTCATGTTGCCCGGGGTACCACAGACTCAAGCAATCCCCAGCCTTAGCTTCCAGGTAGCCGGGATTACAGGTGTGCGCCACCACACCCAGCTATTTTTTTGGGACTAGGTTTCGCTATGTTGCCTCAAGCGGGACTCGAACCATGATCCCTGGCCCTGGCCATGGCTTCCTAGGCTGCCGCTCACAGCACGCAACACCGTACCCGACCGACAAAGGTGTTTTTTTTTTTTTAATCCAAAACTGTTCATTAACATTTATTTTTATTATATATATATATTTTTAATTTATATATAAATTTCACAACATTGCAATCCCAGTGATTTACCCCTTCCTCCCTTCCATTCCCCCCCTTTCCCTCTTGCTCAAAGTTGTGTGCTTCAGTTTGGTGCTTAGTTGTTATGACTTTTCCTCAAGTCTTTTGTTTATTTTTTCACTACATCCCATATATTAGTGAAACCATTTGGTTTCTGTCTTTTTCTTTTTGACTTGGTTCTGCTAATATTTCTTCTAAGTACATCCATGTTGTTATAAAATCGTCGAATTTGTCATTTTTAATTGGTGAATAATGCTCCATCGTGTATATATACCACATTTTTTTCATCCAGTCATCTATTTTGGGGCATTTAGGTTGCTTCCATGTCCTTGCAATTATAAATTGTGCTGCAGTAAACATCTGAGCACAGGTGTCCCTTTGTACCCACACTGAGGTCTCTTTTGGGTAGATTCCCAAGAGAGCAATTACCCAGCATTAACATTTAAAAAAATTTTTTTAAATTTGATTTTTGGATTTTTTACAATATATGATTGTATAATTGCTGATTCCCATGGGAATACCCCACCCCACCACATCCCCCCTGGTCCCTTTGCCTCCTTTCTTTGTTGTTTGTCCTTTCTTTGTTGTTTAGCCCTTTAGTCCCTATTTTTTTTTCTTTTCTGGATCCATGTCCTCATCCTTGGTGAGGGTGCGATTCCCCGGGACTTGGTAGAACTGTTTATCTTTCCTGTACTGCTTTTACCTTCGTAGGCCCATTGGAGCACCTTTGCTTTTGTATGATTGTTTTTTGTTTCTTGGTGGGTCTCATCCACGCAGTTTCTGCAACATTTTGTTGCTCCTTCAGTCATGCTTCGGGTCTTTGGCTTTGGGGGCTTGACTCCCAACCATATGTTTTGGAAGAGCAGATCCTCGAAGGGACAGCCCTCAGCTGATGGTAGGTCTCCTCTGTTAGGGCTTTGCTGTGGGGCCGCTGCTATTTGGCAAGCCTCTTTATTTATTTATTTTTTTTTTGAGACTCGGTCTCGCTATTTTTGCCCATGGAACCACAGGCTCCCGTTGCCTGGGGTACCACAGATTCAAGCAATCCCCAGCCTCAGCTTCCCAGGTAGCTGGGATTACAGGCGCGCACCACCACACCCAGTTATTCAAAGGTGTTTTTAATGGCATCATGGGAATGAAAGCCCAATTAGAGAAGACTGGAGAGTGAATGGGCCCGCTGACTAATGGATAAACAAAATCTGACTTATCTATAATTATTCAGCCATGGGCCGGGCACGGTGGCTCGTGCTTGTAAGCTTCAGCCTATGAAGCGGCCGGGGCTAGAGATCGCGGTTCGAGTCCTGCCTGGGGCCTGTAGCGAGACCTAGTTCCAAAAAAAAAAAAAAAACAGCTGGGCGTGGTGTTGTTCGCCTGTAATTCCAGCTGCCTGGGAAGCTGAGGCTGGGGATTGCTTGAGTCTGTGGTACCCCGGGCAACGAGAGCCTGCGGTTCCACAGGCAAAAATAGCAAGACCTAGTCTCAAAAAAAAATATTCAGTCATGAAAAATAATGAAGTTCTGGGACATCTCGCAACATGGATGAGTCCTTGAAAATCATCTTTTATGTGAATTTATATGAAAAATCTAGAAAATGCAATTCTATAGTGACAAAAAATAGATTCGTGGTTGCTTGGGGTTCAGAGGGATGACAAGGTGAGGGATGACGGTGGGAGTGACCGCAAAAAAGGATGCAATTTCTTTTTGAGGGGATGAAAACATTTCAACTCTGTGATTATACTAAAATCCATCAAACTACTTACTTTATTTTTAAATGTTGCCATCGTTTGTTTATTTATATATCAATTAATTGATTTTTTACATAATTGTATACCCCCAAGTTTCAAATTGTGTACTTTTCATGGGTGATTTGTATTATAAGTGAAGAGAGTATAGACAGTTCTTTGCAAAAATTTTACTTTGCAGGAGAATGGTTGAATGAAGTCTATAGTATGGAAAGAAAATTTATTTGAAGACAGAAATTATTACAGTGCATTTGTAGATTGACTATATGGCTGAATAGGAAGGGAAAAATAGGTGAGACAAGAAAGAGGGGATCCTTGCCAGTATTTCCAGGTTCTTCTCCTGGATGTCTCCACCTGGAGGTTCTCCTAGTCTTCTGTGTCCAACTCGAAGCTTACCATCACCTAACTCACCACCACCACCACCACCACCATCACCACCACCACCATCACCACCACCACCACCACCACCCAGATTTGTTTCCCTTCTTGAATTTATAGCTTGGTAGACTCTGCCTATATGCGTAAGAAGGAAACCCAGGGATCATCCAGCATCCCTCCTTCCATCATTCTTTCTTCTAATCTATTAGAAAATTCTGTCATTTTCCCTTCCTTGAAATTTTAAATCAGCCCCATTTCCATTCCCACTGAGATTACTTTATTTCAGATCTCAGTATTTTTTAATTATGTTCTTGCGGCAACTTCCTTAACTTAGCTCTTGGTCTCTCATTTCCTACTTCGAATCCACCCTGTATCCTGCTGCTGGAGTAGCCTTTCAAAAATGACAACAACTCTTCTCAGCCAGTAGGCTTAATTTCTTAGTGCTTCCTGCCCTCCCTCCCTCCCTACAGCAAATGTTCTTAACTGGTGGATATAGACCTTCAGTTCTCACTTTCAGAAGAGAACCCTCTCCAAACTGGGTTCCTCTCATGGTCTTGCACATATAACCATCAAGCTAGTTTGTTACCATCTACCAAGCTGTTAAATCCCCAAATTGTGAAGTTTTTTTTTATTCTCATGTTTTCCTTTTCAACCCATCAATAGTTGCTATTGACTCTGCTTCCATTTTTTCATCATTAATAATAAATATTTAATAGTACATACCATATATTCAATGACATATTTTTAATAGTTTATATATATATATATATATATATATTTCACATCTTTGTTTTCCCCGGGGTTCACCCACCACCTCCCCTCCCTGATCACTCCTTCCCATCCCCCCCTCTGTTGTGGACTTTAGTTTGGTTGTTAGCTTGTTTGGACTTATCTTCCTGGCCTTTTGCTTGTTTTCCCTATATCCCATATATTAGTGAAACCATTTGGTTTCCATCTTTTTCTTTCTTACTTGTTTCTGCTAATGATTTCTTCTAGGTACATCTATGTTATCATAAAATCATCAAATTTGTCATTTTTAATGGATGCGTAATATTCCGTTGTGTGTATATATACCACATCTTTTTCATCCAGTCATCTGTCTTGGGACATTTGGGTTATTTCCATGTCCTTGCAATTATTAGTAGTGCTGCAGTAAATATCCAAGCATTTGTATAAATGTATAAGGTGTCCATTTGTATAAATATTGAAGTCTCCTTTGGGTAGATTCCCAGAAGAGCGATTGCTGGGTCAAATGGTAGTTCCATTTTCATTAGCTTGAGGGTCCTCCACACTGCTTTCCATAGTGGTTGGACCAGTTTACATTGCCACCAGCAGTGTAAGAGTATTCCTTCTCTCCACATCCTCGCCAGCAATTGTTGTTGCCTGTTTTTTGGATGTGGGCCATTCTTACTGGTGTAAGGTGGTATGCCATTGTGGTTTTGATTTGCATTTCCCTGCTTGCTAGTGATGTTGAGCATTTTTTCATGTGCCTGTTGGCCATTTGCATTTCTACTACCATTTTTTATCCCAAAGATGTGTTGTTCTCTCCATCCCCACCACTACCAGTTTGAGCCAAGCCATCATCATTTCTCAGTGGACCATTGTAATAACCCCCTCACTTGGTCTACCTGCCGCCACGCTTGGGGCTCTCAGAGTCATACTCTGCCACAGGGTGATCATTCGACAACAGCCACCTGATCTTAACTCCCTTCTTGCAAACCTTTCAGTGACTCCAGGTACTTCTAACGGTACATTCTGAAAGCTAGACCTTATCCGACAAGACTCAGGTCTGGCTCCAAGTCTTACAGCCTCCAAGTCTTACAGTCTCCAAGTCTTACAGCTTCATCGCTAACCGTTCTCCCCTTTACTCACTAGGCTCTAGTCATAGTGACCTTTTTTCTGTTCCTGGAATTCATCATCATGCTGTTTCTCACCTTTGAACCTTTGCACAGGGATAGTCTCTCCTCTCACTACCCACCTCCTACCTCATCACACTTGTGGTGTGATTTGCATCTGTGCATCCTTTAGGACAGATTTTCTAAGAGGTGTTCTTTGAGTATCTAGATGAAGTTAGGTCTTTCTCTCTATTCCCATAATCCTTGAGCTCTTGCCCTGGCAATATATTTTTGCATCTGTTCAGTGATGTCTTCTCCATGCTTCTTTTCAAAAATTAGCTCTACAAAGACAGAATCTGCTTTCCTTGTTTGGGGCTTATACATATTGACCTGGGCTACTTGGCCAGCATTACAGATTGCTGTGGGGTGGGGGTGGGGGGTGTAAGGAACAGAAATGCATTGTCCCACACTTCTGGAAAATAGACGTGTGAGAGCAAGGTGCTGGCAGGGTGGTGTCTGTCTGAGGGCTGTGGGGGGAGTGTTATATGCCATTTACAGGCCAAACAAATGGTGCTGTAAAAAAAAAAAGAAAAACCTCCCTCTCGCCTTAATTGCCTCCGGCAAACTAAAAACAAAATGCTAACACTAATCCTCTGAAAATGTGATGGCGCTGCTGCTCCTCCAAAATATTTACCTATAAAAATCTCTCTAAACAAAAATAGTAACCACCTGTAAGCAATCCCCCTGCCCCCATTACCCCTCAAAAACTAATATGTTAATATATTAAAGCAATTTAATTGTCTTCCTCACCGTTTGCCTTTCTTTAAAATTCACCCAACCCTCGCCCTATATCTCTATAAATACCCCTTTCTTTAGTTAATAAATTGTCATTTAATTCATTACTTCCAAATCAACCCTTAGCCTCCGGCTAAGCCATCTCTCTGGCCGTCTCTTTCTCGTACCTTGTGTTCAGCCGTCAACATCTGGCATTAACTAGGGAGCACCTGGCCAAACCACTCACCTGTTTCCTGGTGCTTTTTTATTTTTTTGAGATCAGGTCTCGCTATTTTTGCCTGTGTTGCCTGTGGAAGCATAGGCTCATGTTGCCCGGGGTACCACAGACTCAAGCAATCCCCAGCCTCAGCTTCCCAGGTAGCTGGGATTACAGGTGCGTGCCACCACGCCCAGCTATTTTTTTGGGACTAGGTCTCACTACATGCCCCCTGCGGGACTTGAACCACGATCCCTGGCCCCAGCCGAGGCTTCCTAGGCTGCCGCTTACAGGCATGCGCCACCATGCCCGGCCCGTGTTTCCCGGTGCTTTGAGGGCAGCCTTCAATGCCCCTTGGTTTGTTTGCCCCCTTCGTTTTAATTTGGTGTTTCCCTGCCGTGTCTCTGAGTCTGAATTCCCCCCTTTTATAGCAACACCTGTCATGCTGGACTAGGATTCACCCATATGACTTAATTTAACTTGAGTTCCTCTTTAAAGACCCTGTTTCCAAATACCATCACGTTGTTAGGGAGTGGGGGGTTAGGACTTCAATGTAGCTTCTTTTTTTGGAGGTGACACAGTTCAACACATGACACCGCTTTCTCTGCTGTACATCGAACGCAGCGCCCAGCTCCTGGCCGCTAACTCCTCCAGCGAATGCTGAATAAAGGAACAAATGTTTCTGGGAGGAGCTTCCGAACATGAGAGAAATGGTGAGAAATGTTGTGTAGCGTGTGCGCATGCGTTTCTCTGGAAGGCGGGCCCTTAGCATTTCCCCAGACATTCAGTCTTCTGTGACCCCCGAGACTTGCTGCCCCGCAGAACAACCAATGCTCCTTTGCTGCGCTCCAGGGCCCTTCAACACAAGGCCCAGCTTGTTCAGCAGCCCGATTCCTCCAACAGCCTGTCTGGGGGCCCAGTGAACTGCATGGTTTCCTTCCTGGGTCATTCTCTTGTTCAATGAGCCTTCACGTAGCTGCTCTCACTTCTGCCGCATCCAAGATCCATCTTCGTGGATCTGGCAGATTCCTTCTTCTCTTTTAAAACATCTGCTCAGGAGTAAACCCCCGGGAGAACTTTTCTGACCTCTCCAGCAGGAGTTCAGCACGTCCACGTCTGGACTCCAGTGTTCACGGCTTCACGAAAGCACTTGCCATAGGCGGGCGTGTCTGTTCCTTCCACCGTACACTGAGCTCCTGGAGGATGGGACCACTCTCCTCCAATACCCCACACTTGGGTCAGTCACAGAACCTTCAAGAGGGAAAGAAAGGATAGAACGACTGCCCCAGGAAGCCAGGGTCCAATTTAAAAGCTAACTTCTTTCCAACCATCAAATGTGTTACTTCCTGAGCTAAGTAGCATTCGGCCTCCAGATGCAAGATGGCGGCGCAGGACTGACGGTAGCCTTGACAGAGAACGCGTGCACCTCAGCCGTTGGGCTACCTCTGGCCCCATCGCTCTCCCAAGCCTGATCTCCGAGTTCATGAAAGCCTGACCTCTGACCTTCCTCTTTTCTTTGCTTCTGACTAGAGGGCATGTCACCTTTGAATCAAGTGACTAGGTCGGGGTTAGAAAAGGTACTTTCCAGAAGTTGGCCATCCCAGGCAGATTCACGGTGCTGGGCTTTGCCTTCTCAGCACCTCTGACTTCCCATCTGAAAACTGACTAATACTTGCTAATTGTATGTTTTGAGATCCTTTGATGAAAATGCCATAGTATGTAAGTAGCAAGTATTGTTATGAATAATAAAAAATGGATGAAGTTTCTGTAGCTTACTCCTTGAGTGACGTTACTGAAAAAGAATGCCTCTTGCCAATTCACAGGTCATATTTGCATTGTGGAAGGGATGGTAAAACATATTCACCCCCTCAGTCCTTTGGGTTCAACATCGCAGGGGGTTTACTTTTCCAAGACTCTCCATTTGGGCTGGTAACAAATGACCAGAGAAGGAGTGGCTTCTAAACAACAGGACTTTATTTCGCAGAGTTTCTGAGAAGTCTACTTCCTGGCTCATGAGTGGATGTCCTCTGTGCCTTCACAGGACTGAAGGGGGGGAGGCGGCTTTCTGCTGTCTCCTTTCTAAAGGCACTAGTCCCATCTAGGAGGGCTCCCAGACAATAATACCATCCCAAAGTCCCACATCATGATACCATCATCCCAGGTGTTGCAATTTCAATACGTGAAGTGTGAGGGACACCGACACTCTGTGCAGCACCCTGACACACATGCCCTTGAATCTACTGGCATCGTTGTGGGTGGTGCTTGGCTTCCATCAAAGACATGAAGCCTCACTGCAGTGGCTATCTAGTCTTTGGCCTCCCCACAGCATTCCTTCCCTTCTGAGAAATGCAACGTTCTCCATGCCAGCTGTACGTTTGTAGGGTGACTGCTCGGTTCTTGCAGAAGGCTGTTGCCTGGACACAGTGATTGGTATGGATATGGGCGCCTGATCCAAGCTGGGCTGGTCAAAATGCTTCCTGAGACTTCCTGGAACTTTTAATATCTGCTGCCAGGAACAGTAAATAGAAAGCCCTGTCTCTTGGCCAGGCGTAGTGGCGTGTGCCTGTAATCCAAGTGCTGGGAGTCAAGAGGCCTGGGATTGCTTGAGTTTGTGGGTTCGAGACTACTCTGGGCAACATAGCGAGACCTAGTCTTGAAAAAGCAGCCGGGTGCGGTGGTAAGTGTCTGTAATCCCAGCTACCTGGGAGGCTGAGGCTGGGGATTGAGACTACCCCAGGTGACATAGCGAGACCTAGTCTCAAAAAAAAAAAATTCCTGTTTGGCGAGCTACTCTGGGAGGTGTGAGCACAGAGTTGGCCGGTGACTGTGTATCCAGCTGTATGGAAGAATTAGTTTGAGACAGAGAAGCCGGCACTCAGGGAGGCAGAAATTGGAGACAAAAAAGGAATGACAGGGGGAAGGAAACATGGAGAGAGAGAGAGAATCTTAAGATTTTTTGGGTGCTTTGTTCTAGTTGTCCCTGCCTTTCCTCTGGCTTGGTTTCATTAGCCTATAGTTCTCCCCTTTTGTCTAAGCAAAATTTATACTGCGTTTAAGTCACCAGCAACCACAAGAATCTGGACACATATACACACCTATTAGTACCTCCAGAATGAAAGAGCCTTATCATTTCCAAGCATTTTCTTTTTCAGACCACTTTGTTGAGGTATAATTGACTCTACATTAAGCAGCAGCATCTACAGCTTGACAAGTTAGAAGACACGAGGACACTCTGGCACCACAATCTTGGCTACTGATAGATGCAGCACATCCAAAGATTCCTCCTACCCTGTATTGTTATAACGATTACTCTTTTTATTTTGTGATAAGAAAACTTAAAGATAAACTTTTCCTCATGTGGCTGTAATCCAAGCGCTGGGAGGCAAGAGGCCAGGGATCACTGAGTTCAAGGTTCAAGACTACCCCAGGCAACATAGCAAGACCTGGTCTTCAAAAAGCAGCCAGGTGCGGTGGTGGGCGCCTGTAATCCCAGCTACCTGGGAGGCTGAGTCTGGGTATTGCTTGATTCCGTGAGATCGGGACTACCATGGGCAACATAACTAGGCCTAGTCTCAAAAAAAAAACAAAAACAAAATATAAACTATTCCTGCTTGGGAAATGTTTCTGTATACAATCCTTATTGTTCACTGGAGTCATGCTGCTGTTCAGTAGATCTCTAGAACTTAATGAACTTAATGCATTTGTTAACTGGAATTTAATACTCTCTTATACAGAGTGTAACATCTCCTGGTATCCCCATTCTCCCAGGCCCTGGCAACTACCATTCTACTCTCGGCTTTTATGAGTTTGTTGGCATGATTTAATGAGATAATGACTGTAAGGAATTTAACACTGTGCTTTTATTCACATGTATGATTGTTAGCATCTGTGCTGTTGAAATACTGGCTACTTTATAAAAATAGCTGCTTTTTACACGTCATATTTCTTTGGGAACAACCGAGCCCCTCTATTTTATCACAGGTGTTTGAGAATAGCATCAGAAACAGAGATTTAAGGATTACTTTTTCAAAGCAGTTAAAGATTTTTCAAGATAATGCATTAAATTTCAAAAGTCTATTATTTTTCCAAGGGATAAAGAGCTTCCGCTGTAATTTTTCTCAATACTAACGTACTAAGGCATCGACTGTTTGGGGAATTTTCAAAGAAGAAGCACTTACTATTATTTTTATTATTTTTTTTGAGACCTGGTCTCGCTATGATGCCTGGGGTAGTCCTGATCCCATGGACTCAAGCGATCCCCAGCCTCAAACTCCCAGGTAACTGGGATTACAGGTGCCTGCCACCGCACCTGGCTGCTTTCTCTAGACCAGGTCTCGCTATATTGCCAGGGATAGTCTCCAGCCCGCGAACTGAAGCGATCCCTGGCCTCTTGCCTCCCAGTGCTTGGATTACAGGCGCCTGCCACCACACACAGCTAGTATTTTTAGATATATAAAAATGCTTACAATGAAATAAAGTTTATCCTTTAGGCTTGGTGAGAGTGTGTACAACTAATATTTTCTCATGCATGTCCAACTGTGAATATAAATCTAAAGGAAAGAAAAGACAAGGTCCAATATTACTGTCTCAAAGGCATTTTGTAAAAATAAAGATCAAGCTTTAAATTTTGATTACCTGTAATTCTTAAAACTAAGTTTATTAAATAAGTTTTGAAATAATAATAGTAATAAATACTACTATTACTAATAAAAGACTGCACTGAACAGTTAGGAAGAAGAGGAAGGGAACATTCTTTGCCAACTACATTATACAATCTCACTTAATAAAACGATCCCATGAGGTAATGCTTATGTTATTACGCTCATCTTACAGAGGAGAAAACAGGCACAGAGAGGTGAAGTAACTTGTCTAAGTCCACAGTGTGAATCAGTGATTGAAACAGCTATTTAATGCCAAGTTTCATATCCATTCCACACCTAACCCTCACACTAACACTAAATAACACATGGGCTTTGGGATTTCTCATCTAGTTTATGTCTTGCATCAGTCAGGTTGCTAGCTTTCTTTCTTGCCACCCTCAGGGGCTAAGTGGCATCTCCGTGGTGGTTCAATGTCAGCAGCTGCAAGCATCACATCATCCCCCTGGCAACTTCCAAAAGCAGGAAGTGGTATAGGAAAGATACTTTCTCCCTATATGCTTCACTCTTTGTTCAGAGAGCAAAACCTTTCCCAGAAACCTCCCAGTAGACTTTCTCTTTGTCTCATGGACCCAAACTAGGCCAGCCCCTAAGTGTGGCATGATAAATGGGGTTACTTTGCGTGGTCTGAACTGGTAATGATAATGGCTGGGAACACCTGCCCTGAAATTAAGGGCTCTTGGCTTGAAAGCCTGACTCAATCAGGGTTCTGCTATCAAGGAAGACATGGAGGTGGGAAGTCTAATGGGCTGGCACCCAAGAGTGCCTTAACAAACAAGTAAGTTGTTCTGGGTCACCACTCAGTGAGCTGGAGAGGCTTTAGTGGCAAGTAGAAAATCAAATAAAAAAATCGAAACAAATACCTAATCAGAGTATGCTTTGCCAACTTCTGATCCTTCCCCATTCCTCAAACTACACTGGCCTTTAGGAGTTCTTCTCCCATCAGAAGTGACCTTAACATTCCCTTTAAACTCATTTTTACAGATGAAAGTCTGAGGGGTGGGAGGGGATAAATAGGAATTTGTTTTCCCCTTGCCTCCTCCTACGGCTTCCGCTCTACCTGATCCTAACATCTGTTCTCAATCAATCTGGATTTATGGAGTTCACGTGTCCTGTGCTGCTCATAGAAGAAATAAGCTGCAATGGAAATAGTCCACTGCTGTTGGGTAATAGATCCAGAAAAGATTTGTTTTCTGTTAGTTTTCCGAGGGAGTTATATTTGACCTCAAGTCCATCCCAATCGCATTTTTTTCTCCACACTTTGTTATAAACTATCCAACAGTTGTCAAGATTATTTGTTAAAGCAGCTGTCTGTCAAATATGTTCTCATTTGGTGACTTAAACCACCCCTCCCCCACAAGGGCTTAGGCATCTCCGCTATGGCAAGAATTCTTGTTTATTATTTTGCATTAAATATTTCAACATCAACCTCTTCCCCCAGAGAAATGTTGAAGCTGAATGCTTGTCAAAATACTTGATAACCTTTCTAAAATTGCAGTACTGAAAAAAGTATTTAAACTGTAACTCAAATTCTTTTTTTTTTTTTTTTTTTTTTTGAGACTGGGTCTTGCTATTTTTGCCCATGGAACCGCAGGCTCACGTTACCTGGGGTACCACGGACTCAAGCGATTCCCCAGCCTCAGCTTCCCAGGTAGCTGGGATGACAGGCGCGTGCCACCACGCCCAGCTATTTTTTGGGACTAGGTCTCGCTGTGTTGCCCCGAACGGGACTCGAACCGTGATCCCTGGCCCCAGCTGCTTCATAGGCTGAAGCTTACAGGCACGAGCCACCATGCCTGGTTTATAATTCAAATTCTTGATAATCTTTTTTGTTCTATATGAAGATTTATTTTCTTATCTTTTTTTCTATTTAGATATTTTCAGATTATTTTCTTATCTTTATAAGAAATGTTGTATTTTTTTTCTTTTCACAGAATTTTCCAAAAGACTCTGGCAGATTGTTTTACCTCTCCAAGGCAGTGATTCAATATCACCATTTCAATCTTTTTCTCCCTTTCTTTTTAAATATTTATTGACCCTAAAAAACACTAAGTACCTGAGTCCCTGTGGAAGTAGCGACTCCAGCTATCTCCTCAAGCAAAGTGAAGTGGAAAGGGAATAATCACCTTGTGACTCCAATCAGTACTGTTATTGACAGCCAGACATTCTAGAAAACTTCACCTCACCTTGGTCTCGATAGCTTTGTGGGAGAAAAAGCAAAAAGGCACCTACATTATCAGGAATAGTTGCTCCATATCCAGCCTTAATTATGCCCGTGATCATTTACACACGCACTGGTGGTGTCTAATTCCCCCCCCCCTCATGTGCCAGGCACTACTAGGCACAAAAGAAAAGGCAATGAACATGACAGACAAAGATCTCTGTCTTCAAGATGTTTACATACGCCCTGTGTTGGGGAAAATCAACACCCTCCAGGGAAGCAAAAAATATAAAAGCATGAACAAGTTTTTTTTTTTTTTTTTGAGACTAGGTCTCACTATTTTTGCCTGTGGAACTGCAGGCTCTCGTTGCCCAGGGTACCACAGACTCAAGCAATCCCCAGCCTCAACTTCCCAGGTAGCTGGGATTACAGGCGCGCACCACCACGCCCAGCTATATTTTTTTGGAACTAGGTCTCACTACGGGCCCCTGGCGGGACTCGAACTGCTATCCCTGGCACCGAGCGTGGCTTCCTAGGCTGCCGTTTACAGGCATGCGCCACCATGCCTGCCCACAGAATGAGCAAATTTTAAAAAGGCTCCAGGAGAGAAAGGAACACTACTACACTGCTGGTGGGAATGTCAACTAGTCCAACCACTATGGAAAGCAGTGTGGAGGACCCTCAAGTTAATGAAAATGGAATTACCATTTGACCCAGCAATTGCTCTCTTGGGAATCTACCCAAAAGAGACCTCAACGTGGGTACAAAGGGACACCTGTGTTCGGATGTTTGCTGCAGCACAATTTATAATTGCAAGGTCATGGAAGCAGCCTAGATGCCCCAAAACAGATGACTGGATGAAAAAAAATGTGGTATTTATACACGATGGAATATTACTCATCAATTATAAATGACAAATTCAACGAGTTTATAACAACATGGATGTATTAGAAGAAATCATATTAGCAGAAACAAGTCATAAAGAAAAAGACAGAAGTCAAATGGTTTCACTAATATATGGGATATAGTGAAAAAATAAACAAAAGACTTGAGGAAAAGTCAAAACAAGCTAAGCACCAAACTGAAGTGCACAACTTTGAGCAGGAGGGAAAAGGGGGGGAAGGGAGGGGAGAGGGGTAAACCCCTGGAATTACAATGTTGTGAAATTTATATATAAATAAATTAAAAATTAAAAAAAATTAAAAGGCTCCGGGGTGGTACAACCTTCTCAATGGGTTGATGAAATCTTAGACACAGAAGAGAGATCAAGCCGGGCACGGTGGTGCGTGCCTGTAAGTTTTAGCCTACGAAGCCGCTGGGGCTAGCGATCACTTTCGGATTCCGCTCGGGGCAACACAGTGAGCCCTAGTCCCAAAAAATAGCTCGGCGTGGTGGTGTGCACCTGTAATCCCAGCTACCTGGGAAGTTGAGGCTGGGGATTGCTTGAATCTGTGATACCCGGGACAATGTAAGCCTGTGGTACCACAGGCAAAAAAAGAGACATCATTTATCTAAAGTGACACAAGGTTCATGGACCTGGAATGGGAATATTTATCTCTTAAAAACATTTTATTGATGTAACATTGGTTTATAACATTGTATAGACTTCCATGTAAAGCATGGTAGTCACAGTATAGTAGTTCATTTGTATGTAGTGCTAATGATGGCTATCAAAATTCCATTTTTACATACAACACCATACAATTATGCCCCTTTGCTGGTTTGCCCTTCTCCTCTGGTAACTGCCATTTTATTTTCATTATCTAAGAGTTTATTTCTTCCTTGTTTTGTTTATTCCTTATCGTTCACATGAGTGAAACATGAGTGAAATCATATAGCCTTTGTCTCCATCTGACTTATTTCACCTAGCATAATACCTAGAGGATAATATATGGATATGGCCATGGATAATATATCCATGTTATGGCAAGATTTCATCTTTTTTTTTTTATAGATGAGTAGTATCCTATTGTGTATATATACCACATCAGCTATATCCATTCATCCGCACATAGACACTTGGGTTGTTTTGATAACTGGATTATTGAAAATAGTTCTGCAATGAACACAAGCTTTTTGTATATCAAAATAAAAACTCATTGGGTAACTAAAATATTCACGTGATTCTATTGTGATATTAACTATTTCAGTGGTTTGGAACTGAACCCACAACAGCATCTCTGCAGTGTGCCAACGTGTATTCATCAGGGATACTGGACTGTCATTTTTCTTGTAGTGTCCTTGTCAGGCTGTGGCATCAGGGTCACGTTGTTCTCATGAGTTTGCAAGTATCCCCTTCTCTTTGGTTTTTCTGGAGGAGCTTGAGAAAGATTGATTTTAATCCTTTTTAAAATGCTTGATAGAATTTACCATAAAAACCATCTAGTACTGGAGGTTTTTTTTAGGAGAGCTTGATGATTTATTCAATCTCCCTAGGAGTAATTGGTTTGTTTACATTTTCCATTTCTTCATGAATCAGTCTCGGTAGCATGTATACTCCTAGGAATTTGTTCATTTCTTTTTGTGACATATAATTGTAGATAGAAATCAACACTTGTAATATCTGCTCTTCAAGTTTCATGTGATGTGAGTCTTTCTCATTTATAATTTTATTATTTTCTTAGTCTAGCCAAGAGTTTGTAAATTCTTTTTATGTTTACCAAAAATTAGTTTTTAGTTTCATTGATCTTTTCTGTTGTCTTCTGAGTCTATATTTTATTTATTTTCACCCTGATCTTTGTTATTCCTTTCCTTCTGCTAACTTTGACCTTAATATCTTCTCTTCATTGTCTTCCATCTCCTCTCCCGCTTTCTCCTGCTCTGTCTCCTCTTTCTTTTCCTACTCCTTTTCCTTTTCCTTCTTTTCTTCTAGTTGCTGGAGGTCTAAAGTTAATTTATTTGAGATCTTTCCTTTTTATTAATGCAGATGTTTATGTACATTACATATACATTATAACTTTTTATTCCAACACATAAGTTTTGGTGTGTTGTGATCCCATAATCATTTTTCTCAAGATTTATTTCTCTTTTTATTTCTTTTATAACCCATCTGTTGCTCAGGAGCATTTTTTTTTATTTGTTTGTTTGAAACTAGGTTTCGTTATGTTCCCGGGGTACTGCAGGCTCAAGTGATGCCTAGCCTCAGCCTTCCAGGTAGCTGGGATTACAGGCGCGTGCCACCACGCCAGCTATTTTTTTAGACTACGTCTTACTATGTTGCCTGGGGTATTCTCGAACCCACAGACTCAAGTGATTCCTAGCCTTAGCCTCCCAAGTAGCTGGGATAACAGGCATGCGCCACTGCACCCAGCAGAAGCATTGTTTTTTTTTTTAACTTATACTTTTTATTTGGTGAAATGTTCTAGAAATCTCCTCATGTCTATACATGAAAGTGTGCCTCTTTTACTTATTCAAAACTACTTATTGATTCAAATTTATGTGATAAGCACTAAGCAGTTATTTAGGCCACTTTAAAATTTTTCCATTAAGTAATTATGCATATTTTAGATATAGTTAAGTTTAGAAAATAATGGCCAATTATTTTTCAACAAACTTCACTAATTTTTACTTCAACCAATGATGAAATTCATTTTTTTATCAAAAGCAACCATTTTTATAAAAAATAGAATATTTATAAATGACTAACTTTCAAACATAATAAAAGTATTTACAGTAAAAACTTATTCTCTACCTGTGCCAAGATACCTAGTTTCCAAATTTTCCTTTTCCAAATTTTCTTTTGCAGGTAAACACAGCTAATAGCTTCTTTTTAATTACTCAGTGACCTGTGTGCATCCAAAAATGTGCTTGGCAAGTTTTATATTCTATTCTTTAATCCCAGCAAAACACACAACACTGTTTTTATTATCCTTTCAACTCTATCATTAACTAATATATCTTAAAAATAGGTCACGTAGCCACATATTTACTTATATAATTTTTTTTATTTTTACAAGGAGCATGTATTTAGTGTCCACACATTTGTGCACTTTGCAATTTCTTCTTGTAATTGACTAGCTTTATCCCATTACAGTCAGAAAGATGTGATTTTATCTTCTTACATTTGTTAATATTTATTTGCAACCTAAGATGACCCTATGCTAGAGAATGTTCTATGTATGTTTAATAAGAAGGTATGTTCTGCTGCGGTTGGACAGAATGCTGTGTATATAGCTGGTCAGATGTATAGCTTGAGCCCAGTGTTTATTGATTTTCTGCCTGGATGATCTATGCATTGTTGAAAGTGGGATATTGAAGTCTCCTACTCTTATTGTATTACTGTCTATTTTTGTCTCCATATCTATTAATATTTCTTTAAACATACACATTGAGTGCATAGATAATTATAATTGTTATTATTAATGAATTCATCAACCGACACTTGGATAAATATTAATGAATTTATCAATAGATATTTGGATAAATAAAATATGGTTCATCCTTCTATGGATTCTTATACAGTCAATAAAAAGCAAGAACTAGAGCTGTGTATGTCCATACCAGAATACCTTTGATATGATATTAAGTGGAGGAAAAAAGAGATACAGAGCAATATTCATGCTACAATAATCCTGTGTTTGAAAAAAAGGAAAGAAAATCTAAGGTGTGTGTATATGAACAAATCAAGTCTGAGACAGCACAATATGTGGCTACCAGTGAGGATGACCTCCTGGGGAGGTAAGGAGACAAGAGTGCTCCCATTTTGTACTTCTGTCATGTTTAAGGATTTTTCCCCCTTGTCACTGTACATGTTATTGTTGTAAATCCAAAAGACATTTTTAAGAGTATATCATCCCCCTACACACATACACACATGCAATAATATGTAAATGGGGAAAAAGAAAAAGAGAGTTGAAGAGTCCCAGACATCTAGATCTTCAGGAAATAACCCAGGTAATTCAGATGCAGGTGCTTCAAGAACGATTTATGCGTTTTTGTTTTACATTTCATTTAAAAATGTTTTCATTTGGCACATTTGCTCTAGCTTTCTGAATGTGCCCTTGTCAATTCCGGGACACTTGAAAGTAAGTAGGAGAGATGTTAACAGCATTTCATCTTTAAATAATTCAGCATGTAGCTCTCAAGACAAATATATTCTCCTGCAATGCCATTAGCACACCCGATGTATTTAACATTGGTGAAATAATATTGACAACAAACAGTACAAATTCATATTCCCTTGATTGTCCTATACCTTTTATAGCTTTCCGTGTCTGGTAGCTAGTCAAGACACATGCATTACATTTAGTTGATGTGTCTCTTTTGTCTCCTATAAAACTGTTCCTTACCCACCTCAACCCCTAATATATAAGGACCCATATTTGGGGAAGAATGAATGGCTTTATGATGAGAGTTCTTCTTGTACTTTCCTCCCTCACTCTGTTCTTTTTCTCCTTTTCTAGTGTTTGCAAACCTAAGTGTCCAGTTTCTGCCATCACTCTCTCTTGGTCGCACTACAATCAGACTTTCCTTTCCATAGTCCATAGTCATAGGTCTCACCACAATCAGGCTTTCCATAGTCCATAGTCATAAGAAGGTGACCAGGGACCTTCTCTGCTCTCCCATGACCTCCATCTTCTCCAGCGACCTCATCCCCCAAATCCTACCTTCAATTTTCCAGTTTATCTTCTTTGATCCTTTAGCAACATTTGGCATAGTGGATCACTCCCTCCTCCTTGATGTACTTTCCCCTCTTAGTTTCCAAGTCACATGACCCCTGGGTATTTTCCCATCATGCTTCAGTCTCAGTCTTCTTCACTGGCTCCTCCTCACCTTTCTGGCCTTGAAGCAACGGAGTGCCCAGGCCTTAGTTTTCTGTTTTCTAGCTTTCTGCACTGCCCTGCTTCTACTCTAATTTCTTGCAGTCTGTTGCCAACACAGACTAGAGGGCTCCCTTAATGCTTTTAGGCTATCTCCTATTCCTCCCCTCCTGTAGCATGACCACCGTCAACCCCCCTCCAGTCACCGCTTCTTCCTCCATCGTCCCTGTTCTCTCAGGTTTCTTTAGTCCTTCAGGTCTAGAGGTCACCCCTCCCTGTCATCTTTGTGACCTTGTCTCCATTTTCTCCCTCTCAGTTCACTTTGTTTCCATCAACAAGTCTCTTCAGTGTTTCTTAGGTCTGTTTGTGCTTCCAACTTGGTTTGTGCCCCAGATAGCACCTCTATTACTCCACCACTTCCTTGAGGGCCCTGCCCAGTGCCGCCTGCCGGGGTGGGGGTGGGGGTGTTCTTCCTTCTCTGTGAAATAGCACCCTCTTCTCTTTCCAGCTCTGCTGACCCTGTTTTATTTTCTCCCTATCATCACTTAGCACACAATGTTTTCGTTGTTTGCATCAGGTCTCCCTGCACTAAACTATAAGCTTCCAAAGGGAAGAGATTCTGTTTTTGCTACAGTTCCAGTCCCAGTGTTGATCCTGGCACTGAAGAGGCCCTAGAGAAATGTTTTTTGATCGACTGATCTATTAGATGAGTCATAGAAGCATATGGGGATGCAAAGATCTGTAGGAGCACAGGCTCATCTGGGGATGGGACTCCGGAGGGGACTTTCACCTTTGACTTCATAGACTTCTCTGCTGTTGGAATTTTTCTAGCAAGCACACGTTGCTTTTATAATTGGAGAAAAAGCAACGGTAGTGATTTGAAAGGCAAAAGAGTTTTACAGTGCCAAAAAAAATTGCTTAGGGAAGCAGATCGGGCAGCAGGTGGCAGGGTTGATTTAACTTCCGCGGCTCTCTGCCAGGCTGGCGTGCATCAGTGCCCACAAGCACGTGGCCAGGAAGCATGGTGTGAACACAGCGGGAGGAGGTTGCAGTGAGCACACAAAGCCATGTGACCGATCACACCTGGATGTGGGCTAATGCAGATTACTTTTGAAAAGCCTTCTTGGTGTATTTGTGCTTGTTTTGACTTTTTTTTCCATCATGGACCCATGGAAGAGGGGGAAAAGGTATATCATCTTTCAAAAGAATAATTTGAAAGGCAGTCAAGCAGGGCGCTCTCACCCTAAGTGTCCGGCAGAGATTTGAAAGTTCCCCTGCCACATTCAGACTTACACATGTCTGCTTCCGTTTACCAGAATCTCCCAGGCATCAGCTGAGTAGTTTAGGGTTAATCTTGGAGTCTTACAAGGTTCAAAATGACAGGATGTGACGTCTCTATAGGTACATGTTTGAAGAAGAAAACCTAGCAAGATGGTCTCATCTGACAGGCTTCCCTTCCCATCTCCTAAGCTGTTTTTCTTTACACCAGCTGCTCTGGAGGCCTTTCTAAGAAGAGTGGCTTTGTCCTTGGCAACATAAAGCAACAATGGTGGGAGGTGCTGCTGGCCTGGCAAAGACTGGAGGTGCAAGGGCCAGGCAGCGCGAGTTCTGCCAGCCACTCTGCGGCACCCGGTATCCAGGCTCCACACGCACAGCTCACCTTAGGGGTCAGCGTTTGCTGTTCATGCCCCACACTCGCCTCATGCAGACATGCGCACGTGGGTACACACGTCTGCTTGCTCACAGGCATTTGCCTCTAGGGAGGAAGCTCATCAGGTGCCTCCGCCCGTCTATCTTTTACGCTGTTACCAGGCATCCCCTCTTTCGCCTCACTCTCCTACCAGATAACCCCGGTGCGGCCTGGGCCATGTCCACCATCCTTCTGAATGGCTGCCCCACCACTCCTCCTCTCCCTTCTCAGCTCCCAACTCTGTGCACATTCTACTTCTATTTCAGTTGGACTCCTTAGGGTGCAGGTAACAGACACGCATTTAAGCCAGTCCAATGACAAGGGGTGTGCAAGAGAGGGCAGCAGTAGGATGCAGGTTACTGTAAGGAGACCAAGGTCTCGTGGCACTCCCAGGAAAGCCACCACAGTGGGACCTGGAAGAGGGAATGAAGTGGCTGCCTTTTCTGCTTCCTCCAGGATCTCTGTCTGTGTGTCTCTGTTCTGCATACCCATGCCATCCTCCCCTTTCTGCTGACTGGCTTCCTCCTAACTCTTGCTCATGCATAGTCTCTCACATTTGGTGCAGCTCAAGTCTTCTTTAAGGCCTTTTAGTTCCGATGCTCAGCTACCCAATACCGTTTCCAAGGGATGACTCTGATTATTCAAGCTCATCTTCTTTAGGTCCCGCCACTAAGCTACCACCAGTGCCAAATGCCCACCAACCTTGCTGTGATCAGCTGTGAATGGGAAGGGAAGGTCCTATGGATAGAGTCACTAGAGTGATGTGTAGGGCAGAGTCCCTGGGGGTGAGCAGGCAAATTATTAGCATCTCCAGTAACAGCCCTGGAAACTGGTGTGATGATGGTATAGACTGAAGAGCTCCATCTACTTACAGGGACATGCTAATCCCATATGATTGTCACATGTCCTCTATTCTCAGAGCCTCCCAGCATTATCAGGGTGGGGGGGGCAGATAGAGGCCTTCTGATACCTGGCCTAGTGCCTTCTCAGGGATCCCCACTGCCTTCACTGAAGTAAAATGCGGTACATTCAGACAATGGGGTATTATTCAGTCATACAAAGGAACGAAGTATGGAGCAACCTTGGAAGCATTATGCTAAGAGAAAGAAGCCAGTCACAGAAGACCACATAGTACATGATTCCATTAATAGAAAAGTTCAGAATAGAGATATAGAGAGAGACAGAAAGAAGATTAACACTAACTTCAAACTGAGGGGAGCAGGGGGCCAGGGAAAAGAGGGTGACAGTTCATGATGTTTCTCTCTGAAGTATGAGCATGTTCTCAAATTAGCCATGGTGATGGTTGCCTGGATCTGTAGATGCACCGAAATTGACATCTCTCGAAATCTCAAAGGGTAGTACAGCAGGAAGACTTTTCCTCAGACTAGTGAGAAATTGTTCAAATGAAGAAAAATTATTAGACAGTCTAACGGTTCATGAATGTCGTCTCCTTACGAGATGAGTCATGAAATACAGAGAGACACACACCCCAGTCAGACAGTTGAGTGTGGTGGTAAAATTCCATCCCAGACTACACAGTCCCCTCACTTCCCCACCAGTTTTAAGAATGGAAACAGAAGTAGCTTGGAGGACACATAGATTGCCAAGGTGCTTATGGGTCACTTCCATTTAGGAGTGAGACAGGCTGTGGCTGGGAGGTTTGTATCTCAAAGTATTTTTACAGGTAAGTGGAGTGGTGCTGTGTTTCCAACACGAAGAACATGAAAGGATTACCAGGTAAAGGTCTTTCAAAGGAGGAATGTTCTGGAGAAAAGAACTAAGAATGGGGGCAGTTTTTTCCAGTCTGCCCTTCAGGGAAACTAATTTACATTCCTCAGTTCTCAATTTAAAGGTGCAGGAAGATGTGGTATATTTACACAATGGACTACTACTCAGCTATCAAAAAAGATAAGCTCTTGCCATTTGTGACAATATGCGTGTAGCTGGATGTTAAACGAAATAGCTCAGAAGGAGAAAGACATATATTGGGTGTTTTCACTGATCTGTGGAAGTTAAGGAAGCCAAAGAAAGGATGAGATAAAGACAGACACAAAAACTAACCTTAGAAAGCTGACTAACAACTGAGTCAACCAGAGGGGGTGGGCGTGGGGAGGAAGCAAGGAGGGGAGGGAGCAGAGTGGACCATATTGCTGGACCGTGGGTGTCTCGCTGGTGGATTCGGTGTGGTTACAGCGCCTGAGGGGGGAGAACCTGTACTTTTAGAACTCAAGCAATGTTACGCTAGTCCTATAAATAAATAGAACTGCAGTGTCTGGTGGAAGTTTTCAAAAGTGTGTAGACATTAAATCAAATGTCTACAAACTAAACCTAACGTGAGTATGCTCACATAGACTCGTGATAGCTCATACCAACAGCAGTGAGCAAAATGGGCTTTGCACAGCGCAGTTTAACTGGTGCCCAAAGTAAGGATGGAAATGAAATTCATAGACTGTTTGATTTTATCGGAGAATTTTTATTTTATTTTCAACGTTTTTCCTCTTAGACAATTTCTAGAAAAGAGAAGTTAAATCACTTTTGTTGACATTCAAAAGAACAACAGAGAACAAGATCAAGCAATGTATATCTACACTTTTCCATAAAATATGACATCTGCCATAGATAAAAATGAGAACAGTGAGGGTGCTTTCTCCCTTCTAATTACCTGTGACACCCCCTGTCATACTTAGCACAGTTTATTGTTTCACTTGCTTTTTCCTGCTTACTGATGGAAAAATCCTGTCCTGCAAAGGCCTATGTGGCAAAGGAAGAACACAACTGCACATCTGCCTGCAGCTGGAAACCCTTCGAAGAGACCGCCCCACCTCATGACGGCTTTGCTAGCCAACAGCTATTTCCCTCCCAATTCGAGAAACAGGGCTGGTCCTGGGCCAACCTCACTTTGAAATATTCTGACTTTTTGCGTGCTTGCTGCGGACAGTGTGAAGACATAGAGCCCAGCTTGTAGGGTCCAGCCCCCCCTTTCTCTTTGCTGGAAATGAGTGAACACAAGCCATTTAAGAGACAAGCTAGAGTGTATAATAATATCACACATCCAACCGGAAGGACAGTCACGCCTTGTCCCCTCACAGAGGTGTTGCTAGGACATAGGAGTGCCTTGCCCAGCCTCCTTCCTCTGGGATGGCAGGAAGTAGCCTTGCTCTGGAATTCCACTACCCCTTTCCACGGCAGAGTGCTCCAGCTCCTGGGGATCTGGGGCTCTGTGATGACAGGTTTATTCTTTTTCTTTTTTTATTTATATATAAATTTCACAACATTGTAATCCCCAGGGTTTACCCCCGACAGGTTTATTCTTGATGCGTTGGAGCACTGCCCCTCTTGGGGCGCTGTGACAGCAGGAGAAAGGAATGGAAATACGGCCAACTCTTTTTTTTAATTTACATATATATATAAATATATATTATATTACACATCTTTGTTTTCCTCGGGGATCACCCACCTTCTTCCCTCCCTAACCGTTCCCCTCATCTCCCCCTTCCCCACTTGTGTACTTCAGTTTGGTTCTTAGCTTGTTTGGGCTTTTCCTCCTGGTCTTTTGCTTGCTTTTCCTATGTCCCATATAATTAATGAGACCATTTGGTTTCTGTCTTTTTACGGCCACATCTTTGCATGACAAGTGAACTTGCATGGCTGGCCTGGGCAGGTTGGGCAGGTTGCTTGTCTGTCTCATGGAGGAATTGACTGGCTCTTCCTTGATGATGATGGATTCCAAGGGGCACAAGCTGATCCAGGGACATTTGAATGTGTCTTCAGGCCGTTACGGGCTCTTGAGTTTGTCTGCCTGGGTTCAGATGTGCCACCCAAGTGCTGCGAGACTTTGGACAATGGTGAAGTGACCGGCGGTCACTTCAAGCCCTCCAAGCCTCAGTGGCATCTGTACAAGAGTGTTATAAAGAGTTCGTGTGATGAAGCTACTGTGAAGATGAAATCGCCATGTCTCATTGAATCGAACATGTTGCCAGTTATAGGAGAGGGCACTGTTTTACATGCCACTAAAAAGGGAAAGGGAAACCAAGCTACGCCTTAATCCTACACCCCACTGATTTGAAGACACTCAGGCTTCAGAAACTTGTGTGCATTTTAGCGTCGACGAAAGACAGTTGACGCTGACAAAGTGCTTCAAGCCGTGCCTGGCATACAGCAGGTGCTTAAAGTTTGCTGTTAGAGCAGCACTGTTTCCCTGAAGGGAGGTCATAATTCCCTAATTCCCTGGGAGATGGAGGCCCATTGCCAAGGAAAGATCATAGTCCTCAGTAGGGAGAGCAAAACTAGGATCCAGGCTGTGTACTGCGAGGACACCTTCCTGAGGCTCATTCTTTCCTGCTCCACTGTGCACCTTGGCATTGCTCTTGCTCCCTACAGCTCCCTCTAGGGATTGAGTCTTTCTACTCTCCTGTAACGTGGGCCACTGAAACCAGGGGTGAGCTGCCAAACGCGTGGGAGGGATCTTAGCCCAGAGAAGTGGCTGCCCTGAGAACCTCTGAGTGAGGAGTGATGTGAAGGGGGGGGTGATACCTCCTCAGGATTTTAGAAAAAAATGTAACTCCTTGGGGTGGCGGACCTGATTGTAGCCGCTGTGCCCAGAGGACAAGTTACACAGTCTGGGCCATTCATCACTGACTCAGATCAATGTCGTGATTTCCTCAATTTTTAATAGCGCAAAAACCTGCTTGCGTTTCCTTTTGTGTCGTTCAATAGCCATCCTGGTGCCGCTGCAATATGCCCTACTTGACAATGAACCTTCTAGATCAAGAAAACAGGTCCTCACTTTTACAAAGCACATTTTTCATATTTTATTGTTACTAAATCAGAATGTTTGATTAAAGCGATAGTGATGATGATGATCGTGGCAAACATGTGAGTACCACAGAATGTGTGCTCGTTGCTATTTAAGTACTTCATCAACAGAAACTCACTTACAAAACCTGAACAAGTACACAAAGATTAAAATAATACCAACCTTTTTCTCCGATCATAAAGGCATCAAATTAGAAATCAACAATGAAAAGAAAATAAGGAGAGTAAACACCACATGGAGACTGAACAACAGGCTTCTGGAATATCACTGGGTAAAAGAGGAAATCAAAGAAGAAATTAAAACCTACATGGAAGCAAATGACAATGACGACACAACGTTCCAAAATGTGTGGGACACAGCAAAAGCAGTACTACGAGGAAAGTTCATAGCAATACAGGCCCAAACAACAAGAATCGAAACAGCCCAAAGAAATACTCTAATCTCCCAACTTGAGGACTTAGAAAAAGAGCAACAACAACAAAAAAAAAGAGGAATAAGAAAAACAAACTTTGCAAATAGTGACATAGAACACGTGAGGGACCAGATAAGGATCCTGCCAATGCAGCTGGGCAGGATGCAGGAGAAGGACTATCATAGAACATAATGGACTGGAGAGACAATCATGATGAAGACCTATCACAAAAGTACGCCTACAAACTCGTCAGGAGTGGATGAACCAAGATCCCATTTTGGGATATGCCACCCAAGAAAACAAGGAGCCCTTCCCCACACCATGGGAGAGGAAGCCCACAGAGTTGGGGAACTGGTTCCACAACAAATCTGCAAAGGGAGAGAGTGGAAATCATCCACAAAGGCCATTGGTGGATGCCTACTCTCTCTCTCTCTGAGAAATCTCATTACAGGAAATGACTTGGATCAAGGTCCCCCAAGCCAGAAGGCAGCACTGAGGGGTGAAGAGGCAAAGGATATACAAAGAGAATAGACTGGAAGGGGCAGCCAGCAATGAGAAGACATTGTTAAACCTCAAATGAGCATGGACAGGCTGCCCAACGCAAAGCTAAGACTACAATCCTTCACACACAGAATGCTGTGTACCAGGAACATAGTCCCTCTCCTGTCAAATAGACACAAGCACAGAAAAGGAAGAGAGACCTATGGACTGAACACAAACCATCAAACAACGAGAGAGGAGTCTGAGTGAAGGGACGGACCATAGGGGGGATGGGGGTGGGAGGGAAGGCATCCCAGCAATCATTTATCTGTGTAAGAAATTTTTTGAAATGAATTAAAAAAAGTGAAATATCCTCAATTAAAAAAAAAAAAGAAACTCACTTACAACCCAGTGAACTAGGGACAGTTATTACCCCCTCCCTGACAACTGAAACTGATGCACAAAAAGTTTCAGCAAGGGCTGCCAGGTGCCACATATGCACGCCTGTCAAGGGGCAGAGGTCAACCAAGTTGTGACCCTGATCACAGCTCCTACGATTCCTTAGCACTGTGGGATACATACCCTTTCCCAACCTCGCTCTCTAAACTGATGGTGTCACTTAAGATTCTCGATGCTATGTCAGGACTGAGGAAATTCAAGGGGCGGTTAAACGATGTAGAACAATTGTAGCCTCCCTTTAGGCACAGGAACCACAGCCCTCACCACCCCTCACAAACTGCATCTGAGTTCCAGCCGTACCGCTTATCAGCTGAGTTCAGCTTGGGAATGTTTTTAAATCTCTCTGATCCGCAAGTCCCTGTAAAATGAGGATGATCATATCATTTCTCACAGAGATACTGTGAGTATGAAAAGAGAAAAGTTATGAGAAGGCCTTTGAACCCAGCCAGTGCTCAAAAGATGGCAGCCATTTTCCTCTTTCATTAACTTCCTGGTGTGCTCTGATGAGGGGCCTTTCCTTCAATGTTCAGTGAACAGAAAGGTTCTCCTGTATGGAAGATTAATACTTCTAGGTAGTGCCATGCTTCAGTTGATTCAGACTTTCTAGACTTTTCTCGTGGTATTGGCATCCCCAGCAGTGTTAACCATCACACACTTGGAGAACTGCTGCTGATACAAGCCAGGTACAACTGCTTCCCATTGGGAGTGTGCAACGTTTGCTAACTTAAACCTGAAGATGACTTCTTTGACAGTTTCAAAGCTAAGATTTGTGAGATGTCCCAAAGAACTTTGTTCAGAAGAAAAGGGACACATAAAGGAACAAAAATCAGATGCTGTCATCTTGAAGCAATGGATGGCCATGTGCCAAGCATAAACTGGAAACGAATGATGCAAGGGCTGAAGTGACACCAAATTAAGGAGTAGGAAAGATGGCAGGGGTGAGCCTGTGATAATCAGGCAAATCTCCTGTTCTTGATAGAAGCTTGTTTTCTCTTGTCCTTTTTTTTTCTTTTCTTTCTTTTTTTTTTTGAGACTAGGTCTCACTATTTTTGCCTGTGAAAACGCAGACTCACTTTGCCCGGGGTACCACAGGCTCAAGCAGTCCCCAGCTTCAGCTTCCCAGGTAGCTGGGATGACAGACGCATGCCACCATGCCCAGCTATATTTTTTGGAACTAGGTCTTGCTATGTGCCCCTGGTGGGAGTCGAACCGTGATCCCTGGTCCCGGCCGTAGCTTCCTAGGTTGCCACTTAGAGGCAGGCACCACCATGCCTGGCCTCTTGTCCTTTCTTATGGGTTATTATAGAATCAGTGAATTTTACAAAGGAGGCAATGATGAAAAGTATGATCAACAAAAGTGTGGAAATGTTCCAGGGGAAGAAGTGGTCAATCTCTGTGAAGAAGTGCTAGAATATCTCTGTAGGAAGGGGATATCGAATCCAAGGTTGCAATGTTATGACTTTTCCCTTTATGGGAGACACCTTGAACTTGACCTATACATGATGGTAAGTAAGTACAAGTTAGACACCTATGTTCTTGGGACTGTTCCATCCCATTTTGCTACAATGACATGAAACATGCCTTTCCTTGTCCCAAGTGACTCGAAGCACACTGTTTCAACCAGCTAACCAGGCACAACTAAATCAACTACTTCATCAATACAACTATTTTCCCTAAGAGTCCAGGATTCCTTACTATATATGACACAGCTCTGGGCTTGCATTCCAGTATTCTGCAATGTTTTGCTTTCGCTTGGAGTTTCTGAGAATAAAGTCAGTCATCTTTGAATAGCAGAGTGTCTGCCAGGGCCATCTCTGGGCATGGTGCCCACTCAACTCATAGTTTCCAGATAATACTATGGTGCCCACTTGGGCAGAAGTTTATAGCCTTAATTCTCTGAGGAAGAAGTGGGTATGGAAAACACTTGGGTGAAGTGTGTGGGTGGGTAGCAAGTAATTATCAGCCAGCTGGTAGATGTTTGGTGAACTCTTCTTCCAGGTGGTTTGAGTCCATAGAGGCTAAGTCATAACCTCCTGTCTTTTCTGGCAGTAGATGAGAAGATAAATTATACATGAATTGGGCACCAGAAGCAAGGTTTCAACAAACACACCCGAGCAGCTGGAAACAATGCATTGTCACACAGACAGTGGAAGAAGCAGGGAGGGCAGAAGAGCTAAGGAACAGGCAGGGGAAGTGGGCTGCCGACAGTTGGATCCTACCATGCCATTCCATAGCGGGGCAGGGCATATTAGTTCACTTCCTTGGGTCTCACTTTTTTAATTTGTAAAATGAGGGTAATAGCAAGATAACTACCTTATGGAGTTACTGGAAGATTAGATGTTTTTTTTAGGTAGAAAATTATTCCACCACAGGAATACTCAGCACAAGTAAACTCAGGTTAAGTATTATATATTATTCTTGATGAGTTCTAAATGTTTCTAGAATGTTCTGCAGATGTTGGCTGCTTTACCAGTTTTTTGAGCAACGAGTAAGGACAAAGCAAGGAGAGAGGTAAGAAGAATGCTGCTCTGAGTAAGACTTCCACCTTCAGGTCACTGATTACCACCCACAAAATCTTGTTCTTCTACACACCCACATTCTGGGGCCAGGGGACATGTTTCCACTTGGAAAGTAAAGACTGAAGTTGCTTATTTTGGGAGAAGCAAAAATAAACAATATGGAGATACAGATGGGGCCGTCCCCACCTACTTCCCAGGTAGCTTCATAGGAAGCTGGCATTGGCCCTCTCGGCAGTGCGGGGTCATCTGGGCCTGGTTCTGTCCCACACCCACTCTCTCCTATTCCACCATGTAACAAAGAACCAAGTCACCATTCTTTGGTTACCGATCACTTTGATGAGCGCAACTCTTCATTTCCTCGTAACCGTTTCCTTCCTCATTACTAAGCCCTACCAACCGAAGGCCTCTGAGCTCTTCCACTCTGACTCAGAACAAGAAGCCCGCCCGGCAAGCTGGTCGCCATGAATCAGAGCTTTTCCAGTGTTTGTTGATAGGAAGGGAAGAACGCAGGTATGGCAACAGTGATCACAATATCTATGGCTTTGGAAACCTCGCAAACCAATTTCTAGTCACTTGTCATCTAAAGATTGTTCCTGAGGGTAAAGCACCTTGATGTGACGGCGGAAACGATGACGCAGAGGCTGTGAAGTCTCCCTCTCTACCTCGCCTCATTCTCTGACCCACTCAGTCCCTTGGTCACCATGTTGCTTCATCCCCTTGTATGGAGAGGAAAAGGTTTTGAAATTAAGTTCACATGAAATTGTTCATAGTGGTGAACGTGACTCCTTGACATTTTGACCCAGCTAGAGTTCTTACTCTGTCTCTAATGGTGGGTGCAGAAGCCCCATGACTGTAGGCCCTAAGCCCCAAAGTAAATAACCTCTTTTTGATGCAATGTTTCTTAGATTATCCCAAGTAAACCATTTCCCTTATCCTGGTTATTCTGAAGCCGATCACCCCATTCTTTTCCTTTTAACTTCTTACTATCTGAAATTGTCTTGCTAATTTGCCTGTTTAACTAATTATTGTCTGTCTACCTTCTCAAGAATATAATCTACATGTCTGGCATGTAATAAATGCTCAATAAATATTTGTGAAGTGAATGAAAGTGAAAAGAAGTGATTTTTAGGGAAATATTCCTGGAAATAAATCATTCATTTCCCCATAACCTTTGACAATTCAATCCTCCGTACATTTTTTAACGGCTAACAAGACTCTCCCTTTTCTTCCCTGTATGCCAAATAACATAAACTGGTGACAGTATAAAGAATGCCAGTTATTTTCCCATGGTCATTGTTCAAGGGATTTTCAGTAAGAGATAAGCTGGAGTACGGCTGCCAGAGTCCAGAATCTTCTCCTGGATAGGCACACACCAGCTTGGGGCCAGAAGGAAATACTCACATCTAACATAAGACACTGAAGAGGAGTTTGAAAGATGAAGATAACAGGTCTCTACATGACAACCCCACAGTGCTGAAAGTTCAAAGGTTTCCACTTTGTTAGATATACATCTTTTAATGATCCCCCGCTCTCTATGGCCTTTGCCTACTATAACCCTCATAATAGCAATAAGGTGTGTAGGTGGCAGGTATTATTAGGCTTATGTGCAGGTGGAGAAAGTGAGGCACAGCCAAGGGAGGGTGAAGCGAATCGACTACCTGTTCACTGTGTGAAGTTGTCACTCATTGAAGACTTACCTTGTGCATGTATAGTTCGGGAGCCTTATTAAGCAAAAGCTTTTGTTATTTATCTCACTCAAATAGGTCTGAGCTTGCTTGACTCAAGACTGGAAGAGACGTCTCTGACACTACAACATTCTAGCTGCTGCACTCAAGCACACAGCCACAAATGAACAGGGCTAGGAAGACCAGAGCCCTTGCGTTGACACCCAGTACTCAAGAGTGGTGGGTTTCCTGTGTAGAATAAAAGGAATTTTCTAATTGGTTTGTGATCACTAGGCTCTTTTGGGGGTCAGGTACTAGTTTCCCCTTTGTTTTCTTATTGGTTTCTTATAATCTTTCAGGTAGGAAAGATCTTTATTCCCCTCTTACAGATGAGGAATTTAAGCTGATTGACTCATCCAAGGTCACAAAACTATTAAGTGGCAGAGTTGCTTGAACATAAATCACTTAGGTCTTTCAGACTCTAGAGCAAACCTTTAAGGCATCTGTATTTCCAGTTAAACACATGCTAACCAGTAAGTTACATCATTTGGGTAAAGGATCAGGTAGACCAGAAAGCTCATTCAGCTAGAACCCAACACAGTCACCATTGGCATAAAAGACTAATCAATAGCACAAGCAATCAATAACTGTGGCGTGAATGCATGGATAATTTTGGCAATGTAGCCATTCATGCTTCCAGAAAATGCGAGCCCATGTTTTAGTTGAGAAGCAACATTTTTGAGAGATTTCTATCCAACAACATTCTAATTTGTAGGTTACCACACATAAAAGACTGGCCTTCACTGTATGGAAAATTAACTTTGCCGGAATTTTCATTTTGTTGGTCCTGGAGAGCTGGGCTTCCTGGTCTCCATTGTCTTTCCTTCACAAGCAGTGACAAAGCAGGTGTATATGTGCAGCAGTGAAGATGAGCACAGACTGAAATCAGACTGCCAGCATTCTGTTCTTGGCTGTTGGTCATTAGCACTATACTTTAGGCAAGATCTTCATCTTTGTGGATCTCCATTTTCTCAACTGGATTAAATCAGTTGTTATTTATAAGGCACTTGAAAGCAACCCCAGCCCTCAGGAAACAGCATTAAAGCTAATATGTTATTTCAAAAAGAAGTGATGCTAGGGTAAAAAACTCACCCATAAATGGGCCCTCAAATAGCTGAAGTAAAAGCAGCAAGTAAAGGGTTAATTCTGCATGTTCAAACTTCTGAACATGATTTCCTTTTTCTATTTCCATTGTTGTGTTGAGCTTTAGAGTTAGATTGTGGCCCACCAGAAGCCACATTCTGTGACCACCAAAACTCAGAATTGCCCACCTTTCTCTTTTAGCAACTCTAGTGCTGAGGTGACTCAGCACTTACTTTCTAACTCCTACAGGATCTGCAAACCCAAGGCTAGACTGAACCACAACAGTGGGTGACATTGGCAGTGTCTGTTGAGAGCTCCCTTCACTCCTCCTTTCAGCATCTTCTGCCTCCAATTCTTCCAGGTAACCACACTGTCTTTATAATGATCCTAGATGGGCAGGGTGTCTGTCTTAAGAAGGGGCATCCTTCATGCTATTGGCCTAGGGTGCTTGATCTTCTCCAAAGGGGATTCGTTTTTTTCTTTTGAGACTGGGTCTCGCTGTGTTATCTGGGGTAGTCCCGCTCCCACGGACTCAAGTGATTCCTAGCCTCAGCCTCCCAGGTAGCTAGGATTACAGGTGCCAGTCACTGTGCCCGGCTGTTTTTTTGAGACCAGGTCTCGCTATGTTGCCTGGGGTAGTCTCGAACCCGTGAACTCAAGTGATCCCTGGCCTCTTGCCTCTCAGTGCTTGGATTACAGGAGTGTGCCACCACACCCAGCATTCCAAAGGGGATTCTGATTGAACAAAATCTATTAAAAAAAAAACTCCCAGTAGAAAGTTGGATTCAGCAGGACATGGTGGTGCATGCCTGTAAGCAGCAGCCTAGGAAGCTATGGCCAGGGTCAGGGATCATGGTTCGAGTCCCGCTGGGGGTACATAGCGAGATCTACTCCCAAAAAAATAGCTGGGAGCGGTGGTGCATGCCTGTAATCTCAGCTACCTGGGAAGCTGAGGCTGGGGATGGCCTGAGTCTGTGGTACCCCGGGCAACGTGAGCCTGCGATTCCACGGGCAAAAATAGCAAGACCTTGTCTCAAAAAAAAAAAAAATAGAAAGTTGGATTCAAGGTGCTTAATTCCTGGTTCACAAAACTATGAACTCCAACCCAGAGTAGCCTTTCTTAGTGAACTAGAGAACTGATCCAAGACAATTTTGTTATCAAGAAGTTGTTTTCCCCCTTATGATATTTTCCCTCCTCTTGCCAAGGCACCCTTTGTAGCTATGCCCTCTAGGTTTCTAAGTCAGCCATATAGTAAGCCCAATGTTAGGAGCATCGGAATGAGAGGTCCATAACACCTATTTAGGTTCTCAATGGAAAAATGTTGATGCCTTTATATATTTTTAAGAATATTTAAGATAATCTGTTACTTTGTTTCCTTTAACATTAAAAGATTTAGAGAACTTTATAGTGGAAAACTCCAAAAAGTAAGTAAAAGGATCATGGTCTTTTTCTTGATTCAGAAGAACACGTTCTATTACTAGAACATATTATCGATTCATGCATATGGAGAGTTTTCATGCAACATTCATCTGTCTTTATGGAATGTTGGATTTCATGTGCATGGCACATGTTTTTTAGGATTCAATTGACAGAATTTTCTATCTGATATTGAGTTCTCTTACTTAACAAGTATTTTTTCATTTTACTAGATGGTTCTAAGACTTAAACTTCTTGCCATTCTTCTGTTCCTCTCCACTCCTTACCCCTACCTCCATCATCAGATGCTTGTCCTTAGAGTAGAAATAACGACAACATGTTAGGGGTTGAATTGGTGAAATTTATATGCTGAAGTCCTAATTTATAGGACTTCAAAATTTATATACTGAAGTCCTGATACTCAGGACCCCAGAGTATGAGCATACTTAGAGATACAACATCTTTAAAGAATTATTTAATTTCCAAAAGATCATTAGGATGGGTCCTAATCCAATATGACTGGGTTCTTACAAGAAGAGATTAGGATGCAGACTGTGTGCAGAGGGAAGATCATGTGAGGACACAGAGAGAAGATAGGCCTCTACAAGCCCAGAAGAGAAACCACAGCAGAAACCAAGCCAGCAGATGCCTTGATTTCAGACTTCTAGACTCTAGACAGCACATGCCTGTTGTTTGAGACAGCCACGTTTTGGTACCTTGTTATAGCTAATCCTGGACTTTTCTTAGTAGGTAAAGTGATCAAATAGCCCAGTTTTTAATGCCTGATATATGCAGAGGGACCTGTCCTGGGGCAGGACCCCGAGTCACCAGTGTGAAGTTGCTGGCTCTCTTAACCAGCAGTGACTACAGA
Source organism: Uropsilus gracilis (assembly GCA_004024945.1). Taxonomy (NCBI): domain Eukaryota; kingdom Metazoa; phylum Chordata; class Mammalia; order Eulipotyphla; family Talpidae; genus Uropsilus; species Uropsilus gracilis. The sequence continues at coordinate 67,984 of PVHY01000944.1, forward strand.
GCTCGGTTGTCTTTACTGCCTGGCATTCTGGCCTCAGGAAATTCTGTGCTGTGGTTTGCTCAGTCTATGGGAATGATGAAGCTAAGCGGGTCAGATCAATTTTGTGGCTATCCCTCCCTTGCTCCCTTATCAGGAAAACCCACCCATTCTGAGGCCCATCCAGGGAAAGAGATATCAGCCCCAATGGGGAACAGCAGGTTGGACTGCCTGGTCATTGGCGTAAGTCAGATGGAAAATCCAGAAGAAGGAAAAAGACCTCACTCGAGGACCCTGGTATAACAAACCTGCCTTCCTAGTTGTGTTCTCAAGGACCTCAAACAAATTATTTCAGTTTCCAGGGTCTCTCTTTGTTCTTGTCTATAAAATGAATGAATTATACCTCCCTGTCTCTAGGGCATCAGCATGTACCACCATCCCTACGTGGAATCAGCATGGGCTACCTGCAGCATCACCACCTGAGATGCTGGTTACCAGTGGACTCCTGGCCCTCACCACAGGCCACTGAGTTACAATGTCCTGCATGCTGACAAGCACCATTGCTCCAAGATCTCTTTCAACCCAAGACTCATGAGTCTATGACCTATTATCCACTCTACCCTAATCGTATCATGTGTTGAGTTTCTGGACTGCGTCCCTTGTTATTCTTAGCTTCTGTTCTGATCCTTAGCTTGGTGGGTGATGTCCTCGCATGTTACAAATGGCATATCTCTACTTCCAGCAAATGATGACCCATGTCAAGGAGAAAAGCAAACATAAAGGTTTGGTGGGGAATAATTTTGAAACTACAAGTTTAACATAAACTTTTGATATTGTCTGGCTTTTAATTTTCCAGAACTTGTTTGTCCCTGAAGAACACAAATAATCAGTAGGCAACATCACTAAAAATTTCCTTGAGTTGGTTCCTTTGACCAAAAAAACAACGGAGACAAGGGTAGGCTCGCTGATCGGTTGAGCTCTACCAAACATCGCACAATTGTTTTGCATATCAGTATATTGGCCTTTCCTGCTAAAGGTCTTTCCTTGGGGTTGCAAACAGGAGTTTGAGAAGAGTCCTGGTACTGACTGAGCTTTCTTGGTAATGTCACAAAATTTCCAACCACAAAGTCAATCTCCATTTGAGTCAGAGCAATTAGAGGAAGACTAATGGCTGTGGACAAAACGATTGTAATATTTTATTAAGTCATTCAAAGGGGAAAATGTCTTTTTCTATTTTTTTTTTTTTTGGACAATGGTGGGATACAATCTGCCACTTTTGGAGCAAGGAAATATCCAGAATCCCATCTTAAAGAAGAGAAGAAAGGTACTCAAGCCTCCCTCTTGTAAGCTGTAAGGAATGGCGTTGGAGGTGCTTTTCCTGACTCTTGTGTGGCAGCTATTTTCCACAATCAAAGGATAAGCTTTCATTTCCAGAGAAGCTGACACTGCCCACATTCCAGTGGGGGGGGGGGAATTGGGGGGGTGGGGGTGGGTTGTGCCCCAGGGGAAGATGTTATTTCAATCAGTCCAGGGATACTATTGGTCAAGGTCATGGTGAGTTCACAAACACAGTCTTGGGATCAGTATAAAAAACACATTGCAGAAAGCAATTTTTAGCAAAACTGAGCGCTGGCTAGGAGTGGATTCTGCCTGGAAGCCAGCGTGGCAAAAGCCACCAAGTATTCAGATGCCTCTGCACTTGAGAGCCCACTGGCACTGGAGGCTCAGTAATTTCCTGAATGCCATGTTTTCTTCTTGGAATTCAAGAAACGAAGGAAGGTCCATACTCAAGAAAGTGATCCACAGTGCATATGATTAGAGCTGATAATGCTTGTGCCAATCAGCAGGCTGTAGTTTAGGATTTTCAAACATTTTGAAACTTTTATTGGTCTCTAAATAAAACTCAGGGCTGTAGGCTTTCAGTGATGTGACAATTGTTGTAACCCAGATCAAGACTGAAGAGTTGAGGTGACACCTCGATCAGCTGAGCAGCTGAAGGTTAGACAGAGTCTAACTTTAGGTTTAATTGACGCCCTCCAATATACTAGAATCTTGTCACTTGGTTACCACGGGGGAAAGGGTGTAAACCCACCAGGGCACTCTAGCAAAGCCACCAACCAGATTAAAAGGGTGTGAGAGAGGTTGCCACATACATGAGCCCCACATCAAGGCCACTGAAACAGCAGATTAGCTTAGGAGTAGGTCTTATAGGTGCCAATCCAGAATCTGAGTTTGAGGGTGGTAGACTTCGCTGAACATGACTCATCCTATGGCATTCCATCGCTGGCAGAGAGGGACCTGTTGCGACAGTCTTCAAGTCGATGCTGCAACTGCTTTGGGGCTCCAATCTGAGGGTCTTTCAAAAAATGGCTATCTCCACTAGAAAGAGTCAAAGGTCTCTGAAGGCAGCGGTCATGTCTTAAACTTCTTCACCCTGTACCTACTGCAGAGAAGTAGGAGAAAAATGATAATCTAAGAGTGATTTGATGGTATTAAAAAGAAGCATTTGATTTTGTTGTCTTTTAAAGCTGTTGTATGTGGAGGAACACACAAGTACTTATTAGGAATGCTGAAGTGGGGATAAATATGTAAAGGGAAGGACGTACTAATGACTAAAAGGGGGAACCCTTTCACGATGTTTACACATACCAAATCATTGTCACGCACACTTCAGATACCATACAGCTTTGCCAACTGTATGTCAATAAAGCTGCAAAAAGGTTAAATGATGAAAGCGGGATACCAGCATGATAGAGATTCTGTAATTGCAACCATGAGAAATTTCATATGAAGAAAAGATGAGATGGAATCATGATACCAGATAGGATAGAAAACTAAAGTTCATGAAGAATTTTGTTTTCCCTTCTGTTTTTGCTAATACGATTATATTATTTCGTACTTGGTAAGATTTTTTTTTTTTGAGAATAGGTCTCAATATGTTGCCTGGGGTAGTCCCGATCCCGCAGACGCAAGTGATCCCCAGCCTCAGCCTCCCAGGTAGCTGGGATTACTGGTGCCTGCCACCACACCCAGCTGCCTTGCCAAGACCAGGTCTTGAACCCGCAACCTCAAGTGATCCCTGGCCTCTGCCTCCCAGTGCTTGGATCATAGGCACGCGCCACCAGGCCCGGCTTCAGAAGAATTTGAAAAGAAAGGTTCCTCCCCAGTGATAAAATGAAGTTCATGAGTTGATTTTTCCCTTGCCTAACCTAGTCTTCCAGAAACCGAGACTCTCAGTGGGGTGAGCAATTCTTCATGTTAAAAATGTTGCCCAGGAGAGGCCTTGCTGCTCCATGACTAGGCCCAGAGAACTATGAGTCATCCCAGAACAAGAGTTTTCAGCCACACTCTTATGTGTTCCTCTAAATCAAGTTGGAGGTCAGGTCCCTGCCCGTTCTTCTGTGTGCCTGCCAGCAAGGTTCCCGAAAGCTGACCCTCCAGGAGGAGGGTAAGGAATGGCTGGTAGAACCCACGATTTCAGTGATCTCAGCTTGAAGGAATGGACCTGATATTCGGCAAAGGGAACTGGAAGAGAGAAAACTGAGGTCGTTGAGACCGGCCCCTGAGACCTTTCCCTGGTCCCCACAGATCAAGTGAATGACCACGTTCACCAAAATGCTTTTGGTGGGGGCTGCTTACTACATGGACCCAAAAGGTGTTCAGAACTTCTTTTGAGTCAGTCCAGCGGTTGTTTCTTGGGTAACGAGGAGAGCAGGACAGGCTTCTTGGGTAACAGGGAGAGCAGGACAGACGCACCACAGCACAGTGACAGTGCTCGGAGCTACGGAACCAAGGACTGTAAGAACAGAAGAGAGCTCCACGGCCACCACAACAACCTGAGTGAATCCTTCCGCTGCCCTCTGGGTTCTGGGGCTTCTTCCTCTGTGGACCAGATTGGGCACTTATGGTTAATGGAACACACCTCTGAGAGCCAGTGTTCCAATCAGCTCATTCATTTAAAAAATCCATTCTTAATAGGGACACATTTGGAAACCACTTAAAGAGAAAAATATTCACCCCCCCCAGTTAGTGTTCAGGGGAAAAGTGGGTAGAAAGTCATAGAGTCGGTATGAAGCTAGTGATGCATCAAGAATGTCTATTGACTTTTTTATTGAGAGCATATGCAAGCGGTGAGTCTAGAAGGAAATACTCCACCATGTTATCAGTGGTTATCTTTGTGTTGCGGGTGCTTTTTGTTTCCTTCTTTATATTTTTCTGCATTTTAAAGTTTCCCACAATGAGCGCTTATCTCTTTTCTCATCAGAAACCCAGAGCTACATCAGGCATTGGTGGGTGATGCATTCAAAAATCTACAGCTTTCCGCAAAAAGAAGATGGCTCTGAGAACCAATTTAAAGAAATCCCTGGAGAACTGAAAATGGATTCTTGACAGAAACCTCTTCGAGGTAAATTATTTTCCACTGAGATGTGTGTGAGGGGTTCAGACACTCCCACCTACCTGCTGTAGGAGCTCTGGATCTTGTCAGATGGCCCATGTCCTGAGAGAGCAGAAGCTAATGTGTGCCCAACAGGTACAGGAGAGACCTGGATTCTATCTGACTGCATATCCTCCAGCTTCTTCTATGGGGGAATCTTCACAGTCTAGAGGTGAAAAGCCCCAACAGAAGAACCAGACAGGTTTTGGTTTCCACTTTGTGGAGGTTATTGGTTTAGGCAAGTAACTCCATCTTTCCCTGCCTCCATTCCTCCTGAGAGGGACACACATTCCACCGAAGGGTTCCTATGAGATAAAACCTATCAAATCCTTCACATGGACCAGGCCTAGCATGAGTGCCCAAACCATGTTAGTCCCATGCAGATTCCTTCCCACCTCTGTCCCTAGTTCTAAATTGTTATAGTACATTGCTGGGTGTCAAAGAGGAAAGAATAGCAAAAACATAGAGACATACAAGGCAGTGACTGGAGAAAGAGGAGGCGGTGTGGGAGGCAATGAGAATATTTACTATCATGCCCTGGCCGGCCTCAAGAAGCACAGCTATATGTAGGGGGAAGGGCTGAGCGGTATGGTGGGCGATTTAGTTGGTATCAGTGTTTAGATCAAAGATGGAGTCCGTGGAGCTTCCTGGATGAAGGACAGCTCTTGAAGGGAGGCTGTGAAGGATACTGCCTTAGTCAAAACTGAGTGGGAGTGGAGGATGGAGGGGCGGGGAACAGAGCCTGACTGCTAAAAGGGAGGGGTTTCCTTTGGGCTGATGAAAATGTTCTAGAATTAAATAGGCTGAAAGCCACAGAAATTAGATCTCAATAAAAGTATTAGAACAATTACTAGCTCCTCAGGACTCACCTTGGATCCTGGCCCAGAGCAGAGGCTCAGTTGCTAGGAAAGAAAAGAAGAGGGATGTGTAGTTCAGAACCCTTAGCAACTGCAACAGTTTGTACACACGGAGGTAAAAAGCCCGGTGCCTTTGAGGTGCGGTAGCGAATTCATTCTCTGAAGTGCTTGGGTTTGGCCTTAGATGCCATTTCTACCCCTCCTTCCCTCACCCAGGATGTCCTTGATCTCTTCATAAACAGTTGAGATCAGACAACGGTGGCCCTGTGTTAAGGGTGACAGGTGTTAGGTTCCGGGTGCAGGTGAGGAGTTACTTGGTTGTGTGGAGAACTCGTGGTTTGGGAGCTTCTTGGGCAGAGGCTGAGGGCAGTTCCCTCCTTGCTTCTGCTAACATAGCAAACACTAAACACAGGTTCAGCCTTGCTGCTTGCCCAGAAGTCTTGTTAGCTTTCCACGGCCTTTTAAGACATTGTATGCGGTCCCTCAGGTTTCTTGAATGTAGCGGTAGGCTTTTGGTACAGTAGAACCTTTCCATCTACAGCTCTTTCTCCTTAGTTCTCTTTTGTTTTTCATCTCTTCATTCATTCCATGAAACAGACATGGCGCCTGCCCTTGTGGACTTCATCATCGAGGACAAGAGAAATTAATCAATCACTGAAGTAAGCAGAATTTTAAGATGGTCCCCAAGATTCCTACTCCTTGGTGTATGTGTCCTTTTAAATCCCCTCTCCTCACATGGGCAACATCTGTGGTGTGTGCCTGGTGAGTAGTGGAGCCAGGCTGTGAAGCCAGGGAGTATGGTTCTGAGGATCAGGTCAAGCTGATGAGGCCCGAAAAAGCCCTCCTTGAGTGGGAGTTGGGCGATGCTTCAGGGACACAAGAAGGTCAAGTTTAGCTCTTTGTGCAGCTTTCCCCTCTTTGGTTTCCCCGCCAGCACTGCTCATCTCCCCATCCAAAGGTTTGCTACTGCCCACTCTGATTCTCTGTTCTTGCGGACCCTCCTTTTCGCCTTTACCTAATTCCGGTGCTCTCCCAAGTTCTGGTTCCTTGCTCTCAGCCTACTTTTTCAAGTTCCTTCTTTCTGAAAGTACATTTATTTTTTAAATTTTCTTTCCTTTTTTAAAATTTATTTTGATTTTTTTCTAAATTCTTATAAATTCTTACATAAGTAAATAAGGTAAATGGTTACTGGCATGCCTTCCCTCCTCCACCCCCCACCCTCTTGTGTTCACTCAGTCTTCACTCTCATTGTTCTTTTTTGGTTTATGTTGGTCCGTTGGTCTCTTTTCCTGTGGCTGTGTCCATTTGTCGGATGAGGGACTGTGTTCCAGGACCCTGGCACATTGTGCTGATGGTTTGTAGTCCTTAGCTTTGTATTGGGCAGCCAGTCCATGCTCATTTGGGGTCTATCGGTGTCTTCTAGTTGCTGGCTCCAGTACGATTTGATTTTTTTAGGCTATGATGGAGCTATTTGGCTAATTGTTAGTAAAGAATCAAGGCTAATGTCAGCACCAAATCTATGTCAATTCGTGTAGAGGTAGTGTAAGTATATAGAACTGGGAGTGATCTCCTGACTCAGCTTGCAATTCTAGCTGCCTTCTTGGAAGCTATTAGATTCTATTGACTTGCATGGGGAAGCTGATTGGTCATAATCGTTAACCAGGGGGGTTAACATGAACAACTAAGCCAATCAGCACAAGCTTCCTCTCAAGGGAGGTCTTCGAGGAGGGTGGTCAGGAAGTGTTACTTTGTCTGCATAAGCTAGAGCAGCAATAGAAGCATTCTACATCCATTGGTGCAAATGAAAAGAACAGGAAAACAGAAGAATGACCTATCATTTCCCTTAGTGTGTTGCACGTGGTGTTCATGAGTGTTACGCAGGTGAAAAACTAAGCAGTAAGATGGTCAAGGGTATTGGGTGTTGTGCAATAACACTTTACGTTGACCTTATTACATCCCCACGACGCTGAAAGCAGATATTATTTACATAATTAGAAACATCAGGAAAGTGAGACACACGGGTATGTGACATGCCTAAAGTCATAGAGATAGTAAGTCTGGAATATTTCTCCTTTGTACTATGAATGGGGAATATGCCTATTCTTCTTCTTCTAAAGGCTTTACAGAAACCATACAACTTATTACTTTATTCACTGCCCATCACAGGTGTTTTTTTTTCTGTTAATCAGATTAATAGTTTTTAAAAAATATGAAAGATTATGCATTCCTTGAATGTGCCTGCTCCTGGAAGGCGTGAGTATAGTTACATATGGCTACTTTCCATCTACTAACCATTTATTTTTTATGTTTTGTCAAGTTTTTTTTCTTTTTTTGAGACTAGGTCTTGTTATGTTGCCTGGGGTAGTCCTGATCCCGCAAACTCAAGCGATCTCCAGCCTCAGCCTCCCAAGTAGCTGGGATTATAGGCGTCCACCACCGTGCCCAGCTGTTTTTTCGAGACCAGTTCTTGTTATGTTGCCCAGGGCAGTCTTGAAGCTGTGAACTCAAGTGATCCTGGGCCTCTTGCCTCACAGCGTTGGGACTACAGGCGTGTGCCACCATACCCGACTATGTCTTCAATACATTCTAAGTGTACAACACCGTGAGTGCAGAGGCCAGGTTGCACGGAAGATCTGCAGCGGTCATCCATCTTGCTGCCTTTATGCCTGTAGATTATTAGCTCCTCATTTCCCCACAGCCCAGCCCGGCAAGACCACGATGTGTATGCATAGGAGAAAGCACATTACCTACAAGGTCTGATGCTATCCATGGTTTTCAGCATCCTCTGGGAGTTCTGGGAGATCCCTGTGGATCGAAGGGGACTAGTTCATGTACGATGGACTACTGTTCAGTTGTAAAAAGGAAGGGCATTCCACAATATAAAATGACGTGCATGCAAGTTGAGGCCATTCTGCTGGATGAAATAAGACAATCACAGGACCGACACAAACTGCAGGATCCACCGCAGGAAGTATTTAAAATAGTCAAATTCATAGAGTCAAAGAATGGAAAGGGGGCCTTTAGTACATTGATCTCATTACTTGATTTTTGTTTTAGCAGGTTTTCTACTGCCTGATTCAGTGTCGGTAGGTTGTTTATTTCTAGCAATTTTTCCAATTTCTTCCAAGTTATCCGGTTTTCTGTTGTGTCATTGTATGTAGTCAACTCATACCATCCTCTGTATGTGTGTAACATCAGTTATAATGGCCCCCCTTCCATTTCTGATATTCTTTCTTTGTCTAAGGGTTTGTCAATTTTATTTTTTCAAAAAACCAACTCAATTTTTTTTCCTATTCATTGTTCATTTCCTTTATTTCTACTCTAATCTTTCCTTCTGCTTACTTTGGACTTAGTTTGTTCTTCATCATCTAGTTTCTTCAGGTGTAAATTTGCTGGGTTTATTGTAATCTTTTAAGATCAATATTATGGAGACTTGGCATGAAAAGAGAGGGAAACTTTTCTGCATTCAGATATTTGAAAAATATTGAAATTATTTGTTCCTTGAAAGTTTGGAAGAATTTATTCACGAAACTGTCTGGGTCTGATGCTGTTTAAGGGACTCAGCTATTCAAAAACATTCCTGGGTTTAAACCAGCCCAAAGAACTTCATGAGGGAGAAGACATTCGTTCTACTCCATCAGGCTTCTCACCCTTCCTGATCATTGACTTATCAGTACTATCCTTTGGTTTACTGGTAAACCTCTCTTCTTTTCATCTTATCCAAATGTGGATTAGTTTTACAATCAAATTGATGGTGAGGATGTCTTCCAGGTCATCTAGCTGCTTGCCCAGTATCATGGGCCCATGATGTTGATGCTTGATATATGCAGGCAACTTCTGAGCATGTTCTCATCTTCCTGAGCATGATTTTTTCTTCCTGAGCATGATTTTTCTTCTGTTTCCTCCTCTTCCCCTTTCCCAGCTATTAAATCCTATCTCCTCTGCTGGAAGAGGTGGTTAGAGAAGAGTCACAGAATTGGCTGAGGGAGAGAGTGTGAAAAAGTATGAGAAAATTTTATTGGGAATTACATTTTCCCTAACTCTCTCCTGCTACCCCAAAAGGCCTACAAGTTCTTCCAGTCCATGGTTTCAGTCTGTCATTCTAGAATGTTCCACAGTGCAACAATTACTTTCCTGCAGAGCTCGTGAAACGTAGATTTTTGGCTTTCCGGTCTTGCTCAAAGATCTTCTTGGTTTCAGTGAAATACCAGTCCAGAAGCTACTTTGAAAAGTGTCATATGCTGTCTCCAGCCTCAGTTTAGGAATAACTTGTGCAAAAAGCCACAATTGCTCTTCTTCACAAAAGCTCTTCTGTGGTTTTCGCACATCCCTGCTACCTTGAGCACAGTCTTTCCTCTTTCTTACAGGAGTAAGAGAAAGTATTAACACTAAGTCAGCTATGCTCACATTTCCGGTTTCGGGGGAGCTAACTCTGAAACTGTAATCGTTTTCATTGTTCACCATCTCTGTGAAGAACTCTCCATGGAGAGTTCCAGATCCACCACACTAGTTGAAAACTTCTGTCTTGAGCTGTGAATGAACAGTTTTCTCCATGCTGGGAGTGGATTTTGAGATAGATTTTTGTTAAGAAGAATGAAAATAGTATCGTTAACTGACACAATGCATTAGTTGCTGGACTCAGCTACATGAGCGATATATCCTAGATGGGCATTTTGTACCTAGCGACTGCTAAGGCTCCAGGCTTAAAGTGTTAAATGCAACATTGGAGAAGAAAACACTGTCACGACTCCCCTCCCACGCAGCTGAAAGGCTTGGGAGATTGCCTTCCCCAGGACGCACATGGCGCTTTCTGTGTGCAGAAATTTCTCCAGGTCTGTGCTGTCAAAGCTGCACACTCCTCTTGTCTAGTCAGGAAAGGGCTTTAATTAAGACCGAGGTGTGAGAGCATTTTCTTCTAAGGCAACTTCCTGACCTACAAATAGTTGGCCCCTAATCCTCCTTAAGCTTCCTCTTCCTGACCTGGGTGTGTGTGTGTGTGTGTGTGTGTGTGTGTGTGTGCGTGTGTGCGTGTGTGTGTGTGTGTGTGTGTGTAAAGGTCAAGGGAGGGGAAAGCTGTGGAATTCTACAGGGCCCCCAGAGCCCTGATCCATAACCCCAGGGCCCAGAGGCCCTGCCCCTGCCCCCTCTCCAATTCCTTCACTTTCTCTGACCGATGACTTCTGACCCTGAGGGGACACACTCTTCTGTCCCTGGCAGAACAGAGGCAGCTTTCCAGCTTCCAGAGAATTCCCTGGGAGGCTTTCTCAGCGGGATTTGAACTTGGAAAGGAGAGCTGGGGTAGTAGATCCACCTCTCTGTATAAAGTCTGCTTTTGTATACACACACACACTAACACACACACACACACACACACACTCACATGGCCTCCAGAGGAAGGAGTCAGCTGTGTGAGGGATGAAGGGGGATGGCCTGAGAGGTGGCTACCAGAACCAGATGTTGAGCTAAGGTGACAGGTGTGTGTGGAGGGGGTATCCTCTGCCTCTCCCATCCCACTTCCTTTCCCCCATTTGTTTCACCAAATCGTGCTCTTTGACCTACTTTGGCCTTTTCTGCTCTTCTCTCATTCTGTTTCTAAATGGAGAAAATGCTCTCTGTCTCACTACCATTTTCAACAGCTTCAATGCTTTCACAGCATCAGTGCTGTCAACATTTCTCAGTGTGTTCTGTTCTTCGTCTCAGAACTCAATCAATCATTTCGGGGTTGACAGCAAAGCTGATCCTTCCCTTAACCCTGGGTCTTTTGACTGGGTGGCACTGTTTGGAGAGGAGAACCCTTCGTAGACTCAACTTGAACTATGCCTCCCCCTGCCTCCTTGGTGATGTGAAGGGCAGCACTGACCTAATTTTTGCCTGGGGGTGGGGAGTGGAGGAACGGGTGTGGGAGGGCAGGAATGGGAAGAGAACTGGGCACCATCAACAGCCCAGTTGTCTTCTGCAGGTTGATCTGAACAAAAATGTTGCAGAAATGCTTCTAGCGTGGCACTTGCTTTTATCATGATCGTTTCAATGGAACTGTAGGTACTGATCACCATCTAGATGCAGGTACCATGCCCTGTCCTGGGGACACAAGTGCTTGGAGGAAAAGACAGATAAAGTTCTGCCCTTGTGGGTCTTACTTCTTGTGAAGGGCTACTGGGTCAGATGTCAGGACCATGAGTACTAGCTGCAACCCCATGAGTTGGCCATGGACAAGTTCCTTAACAACTCTCTGAGCCTCAGCTTCCCTATCTGTCAACAGCCTGAGACTGGATGAGCTGGTGGACATAGTCATACTCTTGGAAGAACATCAAATTCCATGTAAATATATGGTTTTATTTTTGTTTACCCTCATCCCCACCAGAGCTTTGAGGGAAAAGTTCTTAGCCTCAGACCTAGAAAAACTGAAGGTTCTCTGGGAGTAGTTCACTTGGAAGTTTCCAAGAGTGCATGAGAGTATTTGCCACTGAAGACAAGTAGATGGATGAACAGTGACAAGTCGATCACAATAGCTATTTTTTAAAACACAAGCCATACATGTCCAACATGGGAAACATAGAAAACATACAAATTAAAGCAAAGGGATACTAGAATGGATCACCCAGAGAAAAGTCTTGGGGTCCTTCAGGACTTGTTTCTTTGAGCATGTGTAGACTGGTGCTGGCTATCAGAGGGGCCACACAGTCCTGTGCTTGAGAATGTGTCTTCTGTCGATGAACATTGTTCTCCTCAGGTCACAACTGGATTAGCATTTCAGATGATGGGCTCAGTTTTTTTTTTTTTTTTCAGAGAATTGTGTTCATTTCCAACAGCTGCCAGAACAAGCTGGATGACTCAAAACAACAGAAATATATTCTTTAACAGTTCTGGAGACCACACTTCTGAGATCGAAATATTGGCAGGGCCAGGATCCCTCTGAAGGTATACGTAAGAACACCTTCTTATCTCTTCCAGCTTCTGGAAGTTGCCAGCAAGCCTCGATTCCCTGACTTGTAACTACATCACTCCAGTCTCTACCTCCATCATCACTTTACCATCTGTCCATTTAATGTGTCTGTGTCTAATTTTTCCTCTTTTTAGACCAACACCACTCAAGAAGTCTGTGATCCAGAAAGGACCCCCCACTGACCACACTAACATCCTGATCTTGAACTTCCAGCCTCCAGACTATGAAGTTTAGCATCTCAACTTTACAATCAGAAGACCTGGTGACAGAGCATAAGCCAAGAAAAGTATTTGTAACGCTTTTGTCAATGATTCTTTTGTTCTTTTCCTGGATGAACCATTTTTTTTCTTATTTTTGAAAATCTCAATGGCAGCTTTGTCGTAGGGTCATCTTCCATGCAGCAAAAATGCTCACTACTGCTCTTGTGATTCTCCTTATTGTTAGATGCTGACGTGGGTGGAGCATGCTGAAAGTCAGAGGAGTTGATGTAGATCTCCCCAAGTAGAAGAATCATGGAAGTATGGAATCGAACAGGTTGAAACTTAGGCTTTCTCAATGGAGAAACCAACAGGGAAAGTCTATCTGTAATCTTATCAGAGACCTAGAGATCTAGGCCTTGAGACCTTTTTAAAGTCTTTTGGACGTTTTCAAAAGTTAAAAAAGTTCTTCTACTTCCAAGTCACATCAATTTATAGGTTGCTGGTGGGCAAGAATTTTGGGGTGATGCTATTCAATCCAGTGCAAGTGTCAGCCCCACCAATTATTGGAGCACACTAGATGTGGCTGGCTGTGCCATGTCAAGAGGGCTGCCTCCAGACCTCAGTGACCCTGGAACATTAGGGGTGCTGGGCAGAAACATCTGGATATCCGGATCCCCTGAATGGATACAATTCTGGTTTCCATGTGGGTAGTGCCCATGGGAGTTGCTCTGTGCCCACACTTTACAAGATGGTGCTACTCACTGGGAAATATTGTGAAGGAGAGAAATTCTCAAAAACCGAACACCTGTGCCCCAACAGTTGGTAGTGGCCAGTTTTTCCAACTCTCAACCCATGGGCAACAACTTACAAGACAGCAGAAAATAGAAGAGAATCTATAGCCACTTTCTAAGTCTCACTTGCATGCACTGTGGGGACACTCTCCATTTAGTTTTTCACAAGTGAAACTATGGGTGTGTTCTGTTTTTGCCAGGATATTTGCACTAATAGTGTATCACAGGCGTCCTTCTCAGCCAGAAAAAGTTCTTCTGTACCAAAGTTTATTGAGCTAGTTGTCCTAAATCTTTTGATACAGCCTTCCACTCCACACCCTCCCCCGTGAAATCCTGACTTGGGGACCACACTGCCTCCTTTTGCACTCCCCAAACTGCCAGAGACAAAAATGCTTTCTGCCCCTGATGTTTCCTTACTCATACGCAGACATGGATGGATGATCTTGTTGGGTTGCTGAGTCAGAAGCCTGGACGGGCCAGCTGCAGTGTTAATGCACCAGCTCAGGAAGGAAGTGCTGAGAGATGGGTGCGCAGCGCAGTCAGTGGGTGGGAGCTGAACCAGCTGAAGACCTGAACCTGGGGAGAGGCAGCCTATTCCTGGGACAGAGCAGGGACCAGAAGTCTGGTGGTCTGGACTGGTCTCTGCTTGCACTAACCTGCTGTGTGGCCCTGGTAAGTCACGACCTTTCTCTGAGTCTCACTGACCCCTGTGTAAAGTGATGGGATGATAATTTGGGAGAACTAGAGGCTTCCTCGGTCAGGTCCCCACTAAAAAGACAGCCTGCCCTAAGGACACCTGGAGTTGAGCTGGGAAAGCAGGCAGGGACCCAACTCAGAAACATCCCTACGGGGTAGCAGATCCCAGGAGGGCACAGAGAGGGCCTGTCCGAGCTGTGGTGAGAATTGAAGGGGGCAGCCTCAAGGGCAGCACAGAGCATGAACAGTGTTGGGGGGAAACAGAAGAGGAAGAGAGAGTTGGAGAAAGAGGAGGAAGAGCAGAAAGAGGTAAAGGAAGAAAGGGAAGGAAAGAAGCAAGGGAGGGAAGGAAGCAAGGAAGGAAAGGTGGGGGAGCCGTGCCTGAGCAGGTTAAGCCAAGCAGGCTTAGAGCAGAGATATATGGGGAGGGGGGCAGGAAAAGACTGTGTGGAGGGCTTTGGGTGAACAGGAGCTAGGGGCCAGCCTACCAGAGTTCAGCAGCCTTGAGGAAGACACAGGAAGCAGACTGAGACTAGTGTGGGGAGGTAAAAAAAAAAAAAAAAAAAAAGAGCTAGAAGCACCCAGCATTATATGCACAATAATATCAGGCTGATTGTGGAGGGAAGTGGGTGCCAATGTCTCGCTGGGGCCTCCAAAAATGTTGGAGAGTAACCTCTAGACATGGAACCCAGTCCGAGTTCTGATTAAATCTCAAAGTTTTATTAGCTGGCCAGCAACCGTCCTTCAGGTGAGGGAGCAGCCCTGAGCAAAACTTAGCTGGGGGTTATGAGGGCAAAACCCTCATAGCTACAGCTGCCAAAGCCAAAGCAGGCGGGGTACAGAAGCAGAAACAAGCCACGAGGAGCAAGGGGGGTACTGGAGCATGTCACCATCTCCTGGTCTCCATGTCCTGGTCTTGGTTACCAGGTGTTGGTACCTCCTGTTTCTGTGGAGGAACTTGACACATGACTTCGTGACTGGAAATCACTCTCCCGCTGACTCATGGAGCTGGTTTTAAGCTGCTGGAGGGAAAAGGGGTCTGGGGTCTGTTACAATATACCCACCTGCAGCACACTTGATCCCCGAGCCCACTGGGTCTGGAGCAAAGGGGTTTTGTTACTAGACAGTTCTGCTATTTTGTGCTCCACTATAAGTTCCCAGTGGAAGAGCGTCCAGAATAAGGCTTTGGTCCCGAGCAGGCCATCTCAACAGAGAGGCTGTGCCCTTGGGTCTCTGCACAGACTAGCCCCTGTCCCTGGGAGGTATTCTTCCCTCACCCAGGAAACTCCCTCAGGGCTTAGATGGACCTCTGCCGGGACACGTCCCTGGGCCTCTGGCCTCCCTTACTCCTGCTGGTGCTCCACGCTGGTGCTTCCCTGGCACACCGTGGTCAACTCTGCTTTTCTACCTGTGTGACTAGCAGTCCTTTTCCATCCCGGTCCCTATCAGAGAGTCCAGTGCTTGCTAAGTGCTGGGCTAATATATGACAAGTGCATGTTGACTATTTAGTGTCAATAACAGGTTCCATCCTGCCCTAGGGAACTTTCTGGGATTATCCAGAAAGATGCGGTAGGATTTGTGTCTTTCTGCTGGAGACACAGCATTGGGCGTTAAGGTCATGAAACAAGTACAGCAGCATCCAAGAACCTTGCTGTAGCTAGAAGATTCCTTCAAAGCACACTGTGCCTGCTGTGTTCAGGGAGGGGGCAGCAAGGATCCTGCCTCCAGGACTCAATGCTGGCATTTCCCTGTCCTGACCGTGAGAGCTCACAAGAAGATCAAGATCAAGATGAAGGTTCATCAAGATGAAGGTGGAGGGAGAACCCAGGGAATGTAATGATGTGATTTATTATTTATGTGTATTATATACTTTGCCTTTCACCCTCAGATACTTAACTGTTGACTGCCTCAAGGACAACCCTCTCTCCCTTGCCTTCTTGTCAGGCTTTGCCAGAAGGGCAAGAGGGAACACTCATGAACAGCCACCTGTCAGCCTCAGAGCCAAGACCTCACATAACTTCTAGCCCTCAGGACTACCCTAGGAAGCTGGAACTGTGTTTATCCTTATTTTATAGACAGAGCAACTGAGGCACAAAGAGGTTAGTTGGTCTGTTTGAGATTCCACGACAAGTCCAGAAATTCTACTACCAAACCCTAAGTATTCCCTCCACCTTACTCTGCCTGGTGGTGGAAGGACTTCCGGTATGCTTTAGTTCGGTTCAGCAGCACTATTAATTCCAAGCAATAACAAAATGACTTGATTCTATAATGGGGGAAGATGCTAACACCGGAGAGAACATCTGGATGGCAAATGAGTGCAAGCAGAGGTGTCTACCATTTATCAGCCTTTTGGGAAATGCAAATCAAAACCACAATGAGATGACATTACAGACCTACGAGAATGGCTAAGATAAATCAGACAGATGATGGCAAGCACTGGTGAGGATCACTAGAATGCTAGTCAGAACTAATGAACGAGAACTCTCAGTGAAAACTAATCTTTGGTGATAAAAGACAAAATAGCGGTTTCCTCTGTGAGAATTGGAAGTGATTGGAAGGAGACAGCGGGGGTGGGGTGGGGCTTTAGTCTATAATCTGGGTGATGATTACAATCGGTGTGTTTAAGAAAATTTGTGAAGCTTATGAATTACCTAGTTTTCTGTACTTAAAGGTTGATGTCAATAAAAGTCTATCAAAAGTTATTACAACAGTAAAATATGCTCATTATAAAAATAACACAAAAGGTACAGAGCACATAGGCTAAAAATCAAGCCCCTCCCTCAGCTCCAGTTCTAATGCTCAGTGATAACCACTGTGATAACCAGTGATAACCACTGGCTCCTGTTGGCTCCATTTCTTCTTCATCTGAGAACATAAATACATCTTTTTTTTTTTCTGATGTAAATGGGAAGCTGAGTCAGTGACTATAAGTCAGAAAGAGCGGGCATTTGCCGAAAAAATTGACACTGGGGAACTGGGATGGAGGTGCGCAGCTGAATAGAGGCTGAGGATCCTGGCCACGTGATCAAAACGAACACCTGAAACCAATAAACATGATCCACACGCTAGCTATCCCAGACCTAAGTACACCAGTCTAGGCTGGAGATATTTATCCCCAGCCCCCACGCTCCTATTCCTCCCAGCCTTCCGAATGTCAGAGTAAATATAACCAACCAGAAGATACTACAGAATGAAAAGGCATGGAAGATTCCAGACTAGAAAACCAAGGACACTGGATTGGGGGTTTCTCATTCAGTAAGCCTTCCTCCAGAATGACCCCACAACATTCTGGGTTTAGCTCTACTCTGGTGCTTGTGTTGGTTGGTTTCTCTGGGAGTTACTGACCTGGCAGGGACTATCATCTCAATCTCAGTATCTACAGCATCTGGCCCGACACCTGGCCCACAGCAGGTATGCTAAATTTTTTTTTGAGACTAGGTTTCACTATGTTGCCTGGAGTTATCCCGAACTCAAGTGATCCCTAGCCTCAGCCTCCCAGGTAGCTGGGATTACAGGTGCACACCACCACGCCCAGATATTTTTTTAGAGCCTAGGTCTCATTATGTTGCCTGGGGTAGTCTCGAACCCACGGACTCAAGAGATCCCTGGCCCCAGCCTCCCAATGCTTGGATTACAGGTGTGCACCACCTCAACTGGCCTAGGGATGCTAAAGGTTGATTGACCCAAATGGACTGATTGAAATAACTTAACAATCTAGCCAACAAATGCAGTCTAGTACATGGAGACCCCAGAGATCATGCCATCTGTTTTCTGTGCAGTCCTACCTAGAGAATTCAACACGGTGCAACTGCAGTCCTCCAGACCAAGAGAACACTGGATTCTTTAAGATATCATGTCTGACTTTGAAGAAGGCATGCATAACATGATCCAATGTCTGGAAAATCAGCAATAACTTGTATGTGATCGTCCTCTGAGTGTGATGTGTTTAGGTTAACATGTTGATTGGTCAATGTTTAAAAAAATGTGTTTATAGTAAGGGTTTTTCACTGGTATTATTGGAAGTAGACTTTTTTTTTCAGAGTGTGGAAGATTTTTAATATGTTCAACATAAGAGATTTGGTCCAAAGAAGGGCTACTGAGGCCCCAAAGCTTGTCACAAGTCCAGAGTACCTTCTGGTGGGGAACACAGAAAGAGGTTAGTCAGATTCCAAGGAGCTGGAACAGAAAGAGAAAATCAAAATGTACCATGTAATTTAATCTGAAGTTAAGTTAATGGCTGCCACTGCCTGCCAAAGACCATACACAATCTCTCCAGTTGTCCTGCATCCACATCTTCCTTCCAAATATCTGTCTTTTTTTTAATAGATTTTTAAAAATAATTTTTAATTTTTTTTTTTTTTGAGACTAGGTCTTGCAATTTTTGCCTGTGAAACTGCAGGCTCTCGTTGCCCGGGGTACCACAGACTCAAGCCATCCCCAGCCTCAGCCTCCCAGGTAGCTGGGATTACAGGCATGCACCACCATGCCCAGCTATTTTTTTTTGGAACTAGGTCTCGCTATGGACCCCAGGTGGGACTCGAACCGTGATCCCTAGCCCCGGCCGCTTCATAGGCTGAAGCTTACAAGCACGAGCCATGGTGCCCGGCCTAAAAAATTTTTTGTGGGAAGAAAGCAAGTTGCATAGCTAGGTATACATATTACAATACCATAATTACAGAATCATAACCATGCAAAATAATATATTATTTACTGATGTGTGATTTTAAAGTTTCAAATACCACTGTAATGACAAACATCAAATCCAATGTACTAATTATTATTTCTGGGACTGTATAATGGGGAATAGGATAGAAGAGATATTCACAGAGAATGTCAACTATCTCTGTGATGGTTGTTCTTTTTTTTAATTTAACTTATATTTTTAAAATTTGCATATATATGTATTTATATTTATATTACATTATTGCATTATTGTGTACCCTGGGGCTTTCCCACTTCGCTAACACCTGTTAACCCTCCTGATGGAAGTAGACTTTTTAAAAGTTCACTAGAGTTTAATAAAAATTGTTAATGTTGAAATTCTCTTAATTTTATTTCTAAGCTATTAATTTCAATTTTCTTTGTGTTTAACTGATTTAGTTTGTTATGTCTGTGGTTCATCATTGCTATCAATTGTCACAAGTGATACCTAATACTTTAGGACTATTACTTATATAATATACTAAATTAGTACACTACAGTTGCATAGATGGGAAAGATAAGGCGAAGTAATAATAAAACAGCATGTAAATTGACTTTGAATAGTGAGCATTGGTACATGTAGCAGATAAGAAATTGGTATCATTATTATATACATAAAGTGGGAAGGATTGTGGGTATGCACTTATAGTCAAAATTTATTTCTAAGAATTTTAGGAAATCATGGAGATTTTTCTGTAGCAAAACAGGACTCTGCTCATCCAGAGCTGGACAGACCAACATCACTCCAATTCGTGCATAGAATTGCAGCAACGAAGAATTCTGGAACTGTCTAGTGTGAGTGATTATTAAGTAATACCTACAAAGCTCACTAGAAGCTGATGTTGGGATCTCTGTAAACACAGTTTTGTTCTTAGTCTTTCTATTATACAAATGATGTACTTTGAAATGCTAATGTATAACAAAATGGATGTTTACTTATGTTTGGTTTTAAGTAGAAAATAAAAGGAGAAACAATGTGATTCTCAGTCTTTCAGGTCCCATGGAAATATCTGATCAGAAACTTTAAAAACATGAAAAGTATAAGGTTCTTTTTTGAAGCATTGTTTAATGACCGGAAACACCCGAAGTATTCATCAATAGGGGACTAGTTAAATAAATTATAGTGTGTCATTCAGAGAATGCAGTTTTACAAAAGAATAAAAAATCATCTTGCTGACATGGATAATCTCCAAAATACACTGTTGAATAAAAACAAACAAACAAACAAACAAAGAACAGTGTACTGTGTACTACTATGTGCATAAAATGGTGAGAAAGAGTGTGTATGTATTTGCTTCAGTGAACACAAGACTCTCTGGAAGATACATCAGAAAGACATTGGTTGGTGTTGGAGGACTGTGAGGAAGATGTGGAAAGAAGACCTCACTAATGTATCGTTTATGTTTTTAACTATGGGAATGTATTGCTTAGTCAATAATAAACGTGAAAAGAAAGAATCACAACCATGGGCAGTAAGAGGTGCCATTAATGTGAGATAAATTTTGAGGGATACCAGGAAGCAAGAAAGTCAATGAATTTGGACTAAGAGAAATCAGAACAGAAAAACATTGCGATTCAAGAAATAAGAGATTAGAGAGGATTCTCCCAAGAAAACATCAATTTCAGAGTCAATAGATGCAAAGAGCAGTGGTAGGCTGGAAGGCAAGCATCATGGTAACTCACGAGAGAGCTACAGTGGGCAAAGTTAGGACAGATCCTTCTCCCCCTCTCTTTTCCCCCAAGGACCTATTTCAGCTTCAGCAGTGTTTGGCCTTTGCCCAGAAAGGATTCTACGGAGAGTGCTGAGACCTGTACAACAGATAGAAAAAGAAAACAAAAGGAAAACCAGCACCAGTCAAGAGCGAAACCCTCTAAATGCTCCACCCCCCAACCCAGAGAAAAGCCCTCCTTTATCATTGTGGGGGTCCCTGGCTTTCCTGCCTCTCCACCCACACAACCTAAAGGGAAGCCTGTCTGTTGACAGGCTCCGCCTACTTAAACAGAACCCACAGTCAGCAACCCCCCCCTACTCCGCAGTTCTGGAGAGTTAGGTTTGTGGGGGAAGCAGATAAACACAATTGCAGAAGAAACCATGTCATTTACCCGTAAAACTAGCATAGCTCTTCATTCATAAATATGTCCAGACAACTAAAGATCATCAGATATTTGGGGAAAAAATATGAATGTGAAAGAGAGGGACTAAAATGAACAAATGGAACTGACCCCAGAAGAAAGAGAGATAATTAAGGGCATCAAAAAACATTTAAAATAAATGCGGTCTGATTTGTCTCACCAGAGAGTGGAGTCAGTGTTATTCTATCAGGTTAGAATGTTTTACAATGTCCCTTTCTATTCCCTTAAAATAAAATTTAGTAATTTAGCAAAGATTTTACTAATGCCTTACAATATGTCAGGAAGAAAGGAGTCTGTGATTTTTTTTTAGAAATGTGTGTCTGTTCTCTAGTGGCTCATGGTAGGGAAATCAAACAGCAATGATGGTGGAATGTGGCAAATACGTGGATGGATTGTGCACAGAAGGCAACTTGTCAGCTAGGATGGCTGCTTCTCGAAGGGGTCACGTTCTCATATTAGTGAGCAAGAGGGAAGGAAGTCTGCATGTTCACAAGGAGCAACTTCAACAGGCAAATTCAGGAAAAGAAAATCAACTTGACATTTTCAATGCTCAGAGTTGGGCAGGAGTGTGTTGTGGGGAGATGAGCACAGAAAGGTGGGCAGCTGTCAGTCAGACGCTATGCTAAGATTCAAAGAGCTGAGATGCTATCCCTGAGGCTAGGATTTTCCAGACGTGTTCAAGGAAAGGAGTAGAACAAACAAAATGCTGATATATTTATCTCTGTCATATGTACTGGAAACAATTTTCCTAGCAGAAACTATGACTGTTCTAGCTTATCAATATAAAATCACAACCACAAGCATAGTCACACCAAAAACAAGCTGCTGAAGTATGATCCATTGCTTTTTGAGCTTGTCCCTTGGTACTCATTTGCTGTAGATCAATCACTAACTACCAGAAAAGCAACAGAAGAAAGGAGCAACAGAGATTTAAAAAGGTGCGTGTAAGAAAAATGGAAAAATGGAACAATCCCATTCATTAACGTCATTCTGCAAACTAAGAAAAAGATGGTCAGTATTTAACTTTGGTTGTAGACACTGTCATGTCCTCTATGGATCAACAGATTTCTTGAAAATTAAGCTTAAGAATCACTTTATGTATTAAGCAGATGAACACTCTTTAAAAAGCTCCAACACCAATATCAAGTATCTCCTTGTTGAGAGAGAGACAAAGTTGGGGGGGGGGCTCCTCATACAAAGGATGTCTGATACAGAATCAGAAGTTTGTAGAGAGCAAAAGATGTGAAACTTGGAAAAGTTGTCAAATGTCATGTCCAGCCAGAGGATCAGACAGAAAGATGGTAGAAATAGGAGGCTTCAGGACTGAAGTGTAAGCAGCGTCTTCTGCAGCTAATTGCACT
This sequence comes from Uropsilus gracilis, assembly GCA_004024945.1. Lineage (NCBI taxonomy): Eukaryota > Metazoa > Chordata > Mammalia > Eulipotyphla > Talpidae > Uropsilus > Uropsilus gracilis. Next base: position 90,077 of record PVHY01000944.1, read on the forward strand.
CAGGTTGAGCATGTCTGGATATTGTTGATTTGCATTGCCTATCTGGTGTAGAGCCTTGGGGGTTTAAATCAGGCTCAATAATGCCATCGGTTATAAAAGACAACATTCTGCGGGCAGTATGGAGGCTAGATGGGGTGCAGCAGGAAGGGAAAAGATAATTTAGAAAGGTGCAATTGAGTAATCAAGGAGAGAGGGGATATGGGTCTGGACTAGGATGTTGGTGGGAGAGATGGAGAAAAGTGATGGCAGTTAGGAAGCTTTGGGGAGGAGGGCTTGGGGGAAGGGAAAGGCATTGGAGTTGGGAGGTAATCTGTGTAAGAGGGAGGGAGGACTCATGGATGACACCCAGGTCGTTGACCTGTATAATTAGGTTGGTAGGTGGTGGTACCAGCTGCTGAAATAGGGAGACCAGGTCTGGGGTGGAAGTGGAATGGGGAGATCATTAAGTTTGAGGCACTGTTCAGCATGAAGTAGCTTTAGGATACGCAGGTGGAGGTATTCAAAGGTGGGTATACTGACAAATCTGATGCTCAGGGTTGTAGTTACAGATCCGAGACTTGTCACAATGAAGCTGATAGCAAAAATGAAGAAGATAAGTGGGAATCACTCAAGGGAAACATGGAGAATGAGACAAGGGAAAGAGAGGGGCGAGCAGAAAGGAGAGGAGGGGAGGGGAATGAAGATAATGAATACTGAAGTTTCAGTAGGTACAATGAGAGAATGGGATCACGTGAATAAATGTTCTAAGAGTCAAGAGGGAAAGCGCTTTCAGGAGGATGGCTACAGAATCACAGGTCAACAGAATTACAGAATGAGCGCCAGAATTGGTGTCTAAAAAGTCCGCAGCCAAAGTTACTCCTGAGGTAATCATGGTGGGAGTAGTTTCAAGGAATGCTGTGGGCAGGATCCCCAAAGCAGGAGGTGGAGATCAGGAAGCAAAGGCGGGGAGATAGGACCACAACTCTTCTGAAAGTTGGTCATGTGAACAAATGCCAACATTGCCATCATCTCTGTGGTCCCTTCAGCGTCCCCTCCTTTGGGGCAGGGCTGAGCTGCTCTCACAGAACCCTTGAAGTTCTGGCATCCTGTCATTGGATGAAACTGACCCTAGAAACATCCTTGACTCGCACGATCATTCTCCTTGAGTAGAACTAAAATTATTTGTCTAAGCCTGTGATTTCACTGATCAAAGTTTTGCACGTGCACTGAAGCCACCGACCCAGCAGATGTAATAAAAAGCCACACTGAGCTTGGGGCCAGGACAGGATGCTGGGGCACAGGAGAGGAAGAGAGCCTGCAGGTCGAGCAGTTTGTAGCATTTCCTATTTGTCTCTTAAAACATTATCATAGGAATCCCCAGAGACAGCTTAGCACGGTGTCTGGGCCATGCTGGGATGAGGGGCTGAGATTCCCACAATTTCTTTCATTTCGAAGGCAATCCAATAACAGGATGCAAAAACTCTCTAGAAATTCACAATCCTGCACACCTCAGCGATATAATTCACTGGCTAAATGGGGGTGTTTTTAATGTTGTTACTGTGCACTTGTATTTTACTGGTGTATAAAGAGTTGGCGATTATTTGGAAAATATCTTCGGTGAAATAGATGCTCAAAAATGCAGGATGAGAGCTGTTAGCCTATTGCTGTTCGCATTTCAACACATATCTTTCACGCACACCTTAATTCTCACAAGCCCCTGTAGGATCAGCAACAAAGGTACGACTCTGGAAGTGAAGAAACTGAGGTCCAGACACGTAAAGCAATTAGCCCAAGATCCACAGCCTTTCACCCACTAATATTCTTACATGACCCTCAATCCAGAACCTCTGGTCTGATTTCTGTCAGGTATACTTTTCTCAGGTTGTGAGAAATTGAACTTTCTTGAGTTATCTTTCCAGTTAAATTTTATATAATGATCATCTCCACTTTTTAATTTGATGTCATGTGCACTAGACTGGAAAAGGCACTGAGATTTCACCATTTTAAAGGGGAAAGACCTCGGAAGGAGCAATTAGCTAGAGCACTCCTCTTAAGAAATCAATCCAAAGTTTTGTTGAAATTTGTTTCTGTCCGCTAATACCAGGTTCCCGGTTTACATTAGTAAGATTGAAATTGAAATAAGTCTGTTGCTGGTGGATTCATTTGTCACTTTCCTTGAAACTGGTGAACACAAAAATTAGACAATGATAGGAAAATACAACCATTGTCTGTTAAGGAGGCTATGACATTTCAAGGCAAGAATGAATGTATGGAAGAAGAAACGTCTTTCTTCTTTACTAACAAAAGGGAAAGCCTGGAAGTAAATGATATGGGCATGATGTAAAAAAAAAAGAAAAAGAAAAAGAAAAAAAAAAACAGAAAAAAAAAAAAACCCTTTACGTAACATTTTTGCTGGGAGAGAAAACTACGAAGCACATTTTCCAGGAAGTGTGGGCTGCGTCGATTGTGCGCCCTTAACTAATCCTGAGTAAGGTGGCCACTCTTGACAGTTTTCTCATGCTGCCTCTGCCACCTTCTCAGCCAGAAGCTATCATCTCAACTCGAACACAGCATGATCGAAACATACAGTCAACCTTCTCCCCGGTCTGTGGCCGCTGCACCACCGGCCAGCATGAAAATTTTTATGTATTTACTTACTGTTTTTCTTATCACCCACATGATTGGGTCGGCATTTTTTGCTGTGTATCTTCACAGAAGATTGGACAAGGTAAGTGAGACCCTCAACTTTTATTAACCAAATATGGGGGTCCTTATCGATCTATGTCGCTTGACTTCAGCTCTGCGCAGGCAAAGGAAGGACACCAGATAGATAACTGGTCTTGGGGCGTAAGGCTTGTTGTCTGCTTAGCTAGGTCTGTTCTTGTCCCTGGTTAAGAGTTTGGGTTCTAGTCAGACTGGCTGAGTATGAATCTTGATTGTGTCTGTGACTAGCTCTGTGCTCCTGGGCATGTTACTTTAGAGTCCTGTGCCTCAGTTTCCACATCGGAGAAATGGTGATGATAATGGTATCCACCTCAAAGACTAAATGAATTTCACCTCGTAAAGTGCTTAGAAAAGAGCCAGGTACCAAGGAAACCCTCTGTTGCCATCAGCTCTAAGTATTTACAAGAGTTTTGCTTAAAAAGTAAGCAATGTTTGTTCTGAGGGAGACAACTGTTTTCAATTTCCAACCAGAGAAGGGAAGCCTCTCTGTGATCTGAACCGGCACCCCAGGTTCGCATGGGTGAGCCCACAGTTCACAGTCTTTTAGAACTGTGGTGTTCTGGGCCATTTTTCAAATGCTGATTTAGCTCCAAAAGGCTCCGCTTCCCTCTGAGATGGTTTTTCATTCTTAAATGGTTGGACTGATGGGAACAAAAGCAGAGAATAACTTAGTAGGTTGCTTTGCATGCTTAGGAAAAGAGAGCCATTAGGATTTATCCTGTTTTTATCCACTTGCATTGAGGGGCATTTCTGGCTGTGTAGACAAAATATCAATCATAGATGAAAAGGAGATATTTAGTCAGTTAGTTGGCTGTTCCTAGAAGTCTGGAAGTGGGAATTGGGGATGTACATGATCAGACACTGCATTTTCTCAGGGATGTATGAGCATCCTCTACAGAGAAGCCCACCTAGAAATATGGCCATCAGCTTTTCCAAAGGGTAAGCTGGGCTGGTGATGGCAGAATCATGACTCCTGGCAAAGCCAAGTTCAAGGCTTCATTGCTGAGAAAAGAGACAGGTTCTGGGTCCAGTAGGTTGTTCATTTGTGTCTGGCCTGATGGGAAAATCAAATGCCTGGACATAAGCCTGGCCTGTCTAGAGGGGAAATAGCAGCTGAGAGACCCAATGTTACCATAGTAGCGAGGCCAACTTGTGCCGATGATGAGAGCCACCGGCTCACTGGATGTGGTCTGGAATCTAAAACTTTAATGCTAAAGCAAGAATTAGTTGACTATACAAGTGAATTCCATACATTGAATTATTCTAAGACATTGGAAAATAAATAGCTCATTAACACTGGGACCAAAAGATGATTTCTTGAAAAATGCAAATATTTTCCACAAACACTAAAGTGAAAAAGAGGGAGATGCAATTAGAACTCAAGTTAATTGACATACATTGTAAATTAACTCCTTTTTATAAAGCACTTGCATCACAAACACTGACATGAAGTGGGCAAATTAGCACCAAGGAAAACTATTTTTTTATCGGCTGAGTTTATAATGACCAATCATTACTGGGGCAATGGGAAATAGGACAATTATAGAACGTTGTTGCTATCATACACTGAAAAAATGTACTTTTGTGATAAAATTTTATTAGAATAGCTGTGATTTCTGAGTTCTTTCCAGAGATTCAGATAATACAACATCTTAATTGCTGGTTTTTGTAGACTTTGTAACTGCAAATGCCAGATAGCAATAGTCCAGTATAATAACGTTTTATTCCCCATTTATACCTGCAAAGTCCTTCCCGCATTGTGATGCTTGGGCATGAATGTGTAGATAGACATCATTATCGGCATTGTCCTTCAGAATTACATTCCTCATGTCTCTGTTATCTCACGAATAGATAGAAGATGAAAGGAATCTGCACGACGATTTTGTGTTCATGAAAACTATACAGAGATGCAACAAAGGAGAGGGATCTTTATCCTTACTGAACTGTGATGAAATTAGAGGCCAGTTTGAAGCCTTTGTCAAGGTAAGGGGTCAGTGGTTGGGAACAGTGGCATGGAGAAGTTCTGCCTTTTCTGCTTGGTTGAGAAACTGAAATCTGACAACTGCCAGGTCTAAACATTTATAATATACGTGTGTGCATGTGTGTATAGTTAACAGCATATTAACTATATGGGGACACAGATACACAGAATGCATGTGCACGCATGTGAGTATGCACACACATATACACACAGACATGGGTGTGTGTATCCAAAAACCAAGGCAAAATCAAGCCCAAAGTCCTGCCTTCCAAGAGAAAGGGAAGTTGGGAGCATGCACATGGTGACTTGAGAAGCACAGGAGGCTCTGCGGAAGCACGCAGGCTGTCGTGGTTGCGGGCACGCCACCTCAGACTCAGCACTGTTTCTGAGCAAATTTAGGAAGCACATCAACTTTGCTTTTTGTATTCCTTTATCTTCCCATCAAACTGTGATGACTTCTCTCTGTGAGTCCATGGTCTGGTCACCGTTCCCCAGGGAAATGGTAACCATTGCTCACCGCCACAGGTTAAGTCGGTGCCTCTACCAGTGTCAGCACAAGTCGGCACTTGTGAAGATGGAGACACTGTGGCACACGAGGGAATGCTGCTCTGATGATGGCGTTTCAGGTGCTGTGACAGCAAGAGCTTTTCCTTTCAGTGCAAGGAGAGCTGTGGGGAGTGGCAGGGGGTGGGTGGATTGATGTTCGCAGTGCTGCTCAAACCAGACTCTAGCTCATACCATATACACATGAAGGCTGGCCGCTCTGGGGCAGAGCAACACAGGTGGGGACAGTTTAAGCCTCTAGCCCAACAGGCTGGCAGCCAGCACCAAATCACCACAGTGGGCTCTGATGGGTACTGAAAATAAGTATTTCTAGGCCACTTACTGAGACTGCTCCTACAATATTCATTCCAACCTTGAGGACAAAGGCTGCAGGAGTCCTTTCTCCTGAAGCAGAAACTGGAGACGTCTTCCAGTCCATTTTCCTCTCAGAACACCAAGTCAGACACCATGGCTCTCAACTCCTTTTGAGTCACGTACAGGAGGCCACACTCCACGTTGAGGTTAGCTCCGTACCATGGAGGGGGCTGCCAGGATAAACGACAGGGTTAGTTCTCACATCTATAGATGGTGTGAGATTTACCTCAGGAGCTAAGGATTTCAACTCTGTTTCTTAACTTTCCGCAATCCTCCTGTCCAGTCTTAGCTCTGAGGCTTCATCCAGTAGCGAGCTCTCTCGAAGGGCTTATTCCCCAGCCACCTACAGGAATACAAATCCAGTTCAAATCTTCTATGGCTTTTAAGCTCTTTATACCAGGTTTCACAGGGAGATGCTTAAGTCTTTATTTGCAAGGCTTGGCAATGCTTTGAGTCTCTGTTTCTTTGGGGATTGTGGTTAGTATCACAGGGTTTTGCAAAGAGTTGCACATTTAAATGTAAATAAAACCAGGTTCAGAATAATTGTTAGTGATCTAAGTAGCTTGTTTAATGTGCTTGGCTTTGCGAGCTTGTGCAAATATCTCACTTCTCTGCGCCTCAATTTTCTCACCTATGAAATGATGTGCAGGTTGAGGATAGCCACAAGAGTAGTACCAACCCCACCCTTCCATCATTGTGTGATCAGTCTTCAAGGGCATCTTCTTCAAGGGCATAAGGAATGCCCACCCCATTCCTATCCTTTTCTTACCATTTTACAGTTGACCTGTCAGTTCCTCATGACCTTATTTTGCATTGGACATGGGAAGCTTCCCCCATCAGCTACCCAGAATAGGAATAAGGAAAACAGTTGGTTTGGCCTCTTTGGTTATGCTTGTGTGAAAAAAAAAAAGGTCTCAGTTTAAAAAGGCAGCTCTCAAGTGTATCAACGAGGGTTCCTTACATGTGACCAAGTGAGCCTGTGCCTCAACAGCAGCCGGGGTGGAATCCCTGTCTATGTCATCCATACCTACGCTTCACAGAATGGTCAGGTGCAATCTCCCTGGAAGCCGACCCCTTGCCAACACCCATCTCCCCAATTTCTCATCCCAAAACATTATTTTGAACTTTTTTCTTAAGCCAACAGGCCAACTGTAGAACCTCAAATTGTATTTTTATATTCTTGACTAATGTTAGTAGACTTTCTTTCTGGGTCACAGTCTGACTAATTCAGAGCAACTTTAGGTTTGGATTTGGGGGCTCCAAATCACAGGGTTTGACAGTGTCTTAGAGATCACCCAGTCTGAATCTCAACCCAGAACTTCAGTCTTCTCTTCACCTTGCTTACCAAACCTGGGACCCAATTGCTCACCTCGCTGGTGAGATTGGATGATTAGGATGGCACCCTCTGTCTGCAGGAACACCTCTAGTGACAAGGACTTCATGATCTCTTGTGGCAGGTAACACTAAGCTCTCACTTTCAGGAGAGATGAGATTCAGGGCTTAGGTTAGGGTAAGTGGAGGCAGCATTTTGTAAGTGTGATGTCACATCTAAAGCTACTTCCCCTCCCCAACCTCTGCTAGAAACATCAATCCCAGGATTGGCCCAAAGCCTGAGATGAGCAAGACAGCTCATCTTGATAGGCTCAGAGCTGTTCCCTTTGTTAAGTTTGTTAGGTTAAAGGTCACACATCGAGTTCCCACTAATCCCAGATCTTCTGAGAGTCAACCTGAAAAAGTCTTTCCGTTGAAATGGGGAGTAAAGCGTGAACAAAATGAGGCTCCGGGGTGCGGGGCTGGGGGAAAGTTCGCAGAGAGGCGAGGCTGGGCGCATGAAAGACCAAGCTGCTGACTTCACGCTTTCATCTTGGCCAGGCCCGACACCAGCGCGGGCACCCCGCCTCACAGCTCTCGATCTTGAGCGTCACACTCCATTTTTTGAAAAGACACTAAATACTCATTTGTTTACTGGTTATCTCACAAACATTTTCCTGTCGCCGCACTTTCACAGCGCGCGCTTCAGCTCAAGTGGAAAATTGAAGCTCTGCAGCGTGTGTGAGCCCTCAAAGGCGCAGCTTCCCCTTCGAGCGCAGCCTCCGCCACCCTCCCCTCGGGCAGCGAGCTGAGCCTCCTCCGCCCACAGCGCCCACACTAATTCCTGCCAGAGGAGGGCAGAGGGGTGGAAGGAAGGGCCCGGTAGAAAATCCAACCCTGTCATGGGGAGGAGCACGAGGCTTCATCCGGAGCTGTGAAAACGCAGGACTTGGTCCTCCTCTGTGAGCTCTGTGTGCGGGTGTGAGCTGAGCCTGGTCGATGAGTGTGACCTCACAGCTTCACTCCTAGCTTCAGCCTCAGACACCCCGACTCACCTCACTGGCCAGCCTGTTCATCCCTCCAGGCTTTTTATTCGGGATCTCTAAAATGGCGGCAGCAGCTTTATTACCTGCATCCATCTGGGACAGCTGCTGCTAGATTCTTTCAGTGGCTCCAGGGTTGCCTCAGTTGCTGACTGAGAAGAAACCCCTTAAGGACTATTTGCTTTACAAAAAAGAAGATAGTGGTTCCCCGAAGGACTAGGGAAAAGGGTGTAGGGGTTGGAGAGGCAGGCAGAGAGAGTGTGGGCAGAGGAGGAATAAAAGAAAAATGTTTCAAAAAAGTGAGAAAGCAAGAAATTCAGTCCACATTGTTCAAAAGTCTCTGTATCCACGAATAAGTGGCAATAATAAATCTCTCTCTATATAGATATACATATTTAGATATATATGTATATATAAAACGGAAGAAAAGAAGTGTTGCTTTTGCCTGTGAACACTGACAGCTTGTAGTGGTTGACACCTGTAGTTCCTCAGTGCTGACTATTGCAAATAACCCGCAGCCAGACAGGGTGACTGGAAGCAAGGAAGCCCTTCGAACCTCTGAAAGGGATAACAAAAAAAGTTGCTGACTGTCTTTCCACACACTGGGAGTCCTCCCCAGCTCACATTTATTACTCACACCACTGTTATTCTAATAGGTAAATACCATGATTAATACCACAGTTTATGGTTAATAATATTCTATATGCCACTTCCCAGTGTAGATTCATCTCTGCACTCAGCATTATTCGTCAATACTTGTCAAAACCAGGAAGGTTGGGGGTCACGGGCAGGGTCAGGACAGCAGTCTCTGGTCCGGAGACAGCACTGGAATGGAGATAATCAGGCCCAGCGTCTGCTTGCAGATGCAATCCCGGGGATCTCGGGTCTGTCAGCTCATCTGTCAGATTCACAAGCTTCCAAATGGTGTGGCGGAACAAGTGACAGGAGGGAACCCACAAGATAATCCTCACCAGAAGCAGAAACAGAGTAGTGACACATGCCAAGTGGATACCTCTGAAGCCCCACGCCCAGTTCTTAATATGACGTTTTGCAATTATTCATGTTTCAGGATATCATGCTGAACAACAACGAGGTGAAGATGGCTGAGAAAAACTTTGAAATGCAAAAAGGTAGGTTTTAATTTACCAGTTCCTCTAAAAATTTAGGAAGGAAAAGAAAACTTTAGGTTGGTTATATTGAAGAAACAGTGTTGAATCAGGAATTTGATTCCAGTTCCTGAGATAAAACGGAAACAATTGCCAAATTGATACAGTCTCTGGTGCCTGTGTTTTGGAAGGACTTTCCTCATACAGATGGATAGGGAAAGCTATGTTCTTTGAATGCTGACACTCCCGAATCTGAAGAAATCCCATTACTTTCAATACCTGAATCAAAGTGGCTGTACAGCCTGGTACCATCTACAGAGGATGAGATGGCAAGGAGGTCATCCCTGAGCAATAAGGGCACTCACGTCCCAGTGATGACAATCATTCTTTGGGGAGCATCAGCCGGGAAGCCACTGGGAGCAAGGAGTGATTGAGCGTGATGTTTTACTCTTTGCCCTAGTCTCCATATTGGAGCACCTTGCACATCTCAGGCTTGGGAGGAACCTACACAGCCCTGCAGTCCAGCATCATCCTCAGAGCAGGCATGGGCGGAACCTCCCTCCTCAAGCAGCCTGTCCTGTCTTCAGATAATCATACCAGGATGACTTCCTGCTTGAGAGAAGTCTCTCTCGGGGTCGGAAATTAGTCCCAGTAATCTCTACCCCCTGGACCTAGCTCTCCTCTTTCGGGTCATACCAGAGTATTTCATTTCTCTTCTGCACAGCAGCTGTCCAGATGTTGAAGATGGCATCCATAACCCCTGAGCTTTTTATTCAGCAGGCTCACCAGCTCCCAGTGGCTCCCCCATTCTTCCTAGGACCTTTTCCAGGTCTTTACCTCTCCTAGTTATGTCCTTTTCTGCACACATTCACTTTCCAATCAAACACCACAACGCCTGAAGTGGTCTGAGGGGCTGAGGATGCAGACGGTGGAGTGTTGATGAAAGACTTAGTGAAGATGTAACTAATGGCTTATGGAAATTTAATGCACACCAAAAAAAAAAAAAATCCAGAAACAAACTGTGGCAGAGACTACCAGAGCTTGCTTTGTCTGTGACTCTGGACTCAAAGGTCATCTGCTTTCCATGGAAATCTTGTTTCAGAATGAACATACGGTCTGTTGCGTGCCACTGGCTGCCTGTGAACTGCAGCAGCATTTAAGGAAAGCGTTGGTGTGCATGCTGCCGATGAGCCTTTGGGAGAATGAAAAACTGACACAACTGGGACCTGGGGTCATGTAACCTGACTCCATCTTCCAGGCCACTACAAAGTGTCCTACCCAGGCTCATGACTGCAAACAGAGAAACCTCCACACAGTCTGTGCATTTAGGACATCAGCATAGGTAATGAATGAGCGAGATTTTCCCACCAGAAGCAATTATAGAAAGATACCAGAGCGTGGCCAATTCCTTGACCAAACCAGGCACCAGATGCAACTTACTTGCTAAGTGAGTTAGACAGGACTCAGGGACCCCCAGTGCATGGGGGCTTTTCCCTAAGAGCGAACTTCAAGATGTTTAAGGTAGACCAGTGTTTTCAGCCCATGTCAGTCTATACATGGTAGAGTTGCGTACTGGACAGCTTTTAGAAGAATGGCATCAGTGGCAATTGAATTGACTTTTGCCACTGATTTTAGAAACCCACTTCTACCTCCAGGAATGGGATTTCTGACCGTTTGCTTCTTAGTAAAGTTCAGTCTCCCGGGTATAGCTGCAGAACGAGACTAAATCATTCTGGGGACAGTGTGCGGTGACTCTGGCCTCAAGTTTGCTTTTGCTTTCATTGTAGGTGATCAGGACCCTCAGGTTGCGGCACACGTCATCAGTGAGGCCAGCAGTAAGACATCATCTGGTAAGTCCAAAAGCACCTGCACATTAGCCCCACCAAGGGGGAAGGTTGGGATGCTGTGGCAATGCAGCCTAATGATCAGGCTGCGCGCTTTCTCTCTCTCTGGGGCCCATTTACAAAGTCGTGTGTGCACCGGGATGGGAGTTGGAAGCATGGAAGTGGGAGGAACACACTCCCGATGCCTCATTATACTCTTGCTCAGTGGCCGATTCTGAGTAATGGACAGCTGAGCGGAGTGACGGTTCTGATAACACAGAAGAGATGGCAGGTAGTGGTCTCCTGCCTGGGAGCACCCCTCATCCTAACTCCCATTTGCTATGTGGAAGTGGCCTCAGGGGAGATACCCTGCCATCTGTCAATCCCTGTATGATTAACCCCAGCCTCAATGGGGCCAACCTCAGGGAAATTAAAGGTAAAATCATCCTGCAGAGATCAATAGGTGCCAGGATGTTAGATTTTCCACTGAAGTAACAGCAGATGACATACTCTTGTCAACTCCGAATGGTTTTATTTCCATGTCTGTTCTGCCGTCATTCTAGCCACTAGATCTTTTTTTCCCAAACCTGTGCCTCACCATGGCTGGTGCTGGAGAATGTGTCGCATCTGGTGAATGCATGGAAACATACAGGCCAGCATAAAACCCCGATGTGCATCAGTAAAGGCAGTTGGAGAGCACCAGAGTTACCTGAACAATTCGGCACAGTGCCCCAGAATGGAGTGTGTGTGTGTGAGTATGTGAGTGAGAGTGTGAGTGTGAGTGTGTGAGTGAGTGAGAAACAGAAACACAGAGAAGACAGAGACACAAAAGAGAGAGAGGACACAGCAGGGCTGACATCTCCTTCGGGGTGACATCTCATCTCCTTCAGGGTGACACATGTGCAGTCCTCACGGGTCGTGACTGCAGAGGATATTGGCAGGACATGTTTCAGCACAGACATTCCAGGCCCATGAGCCTCACTGCTGGGAGGCTCTGAGCAAGTCCCTTTACCCACACAGCAGTTTCCTGCCTCACTTCGCAGGATGACTGAGCATCCAGTCAGCTCAGGTGGAAGAAAGTCACACTAACAAGCACTGTCCAGATGCCAAGCATCACGACTTTGCTTATTTCACTGGCATTTAGCTGTCCGAAAAGTGCTGTAAAGCCCTTCATTAATACCAGCTCTTTAATAATTCTGCCAAGTGCCCTTCTCTCAGAAAATACACTTATGGGAAAATGTCATGATTCCAGGCAGCTCAGGGTGGCTCAGGGTGGCAAACCACACGACCCTGTCTCACTTGGAGTAGATAACAGCAACGAGACACCTCAAAGAAGAACAGCTTGCCACTGGTCTTTTGTACACCTGTGTCTAAATCCTCTTCTGGGATATAATATTTCCTGCTGCTCGGATTCTGCTAACAGGTCAGGATGGCTGTCTGCCCTCCCAGACCTTCCAGTCCACAGCAGAGTAGGCTCACAGAGGCTCAGGGGGAAGACAGTATCTTGCAGGCTCCACTCCAGCCCCCAAACTCTAGTGCCTACCTACCTGTTGCTCCAGACTTGTAGGAAGCAGCCCAGAGCAGAGAGGGGAGTTAGGCAAAGACTTACAAACTCAGTGGACTGAAAAATAAAGAACCCAAAAGTGAAACCATCCTATGACATGTCATTTCTGAAATGGTCTAGAGCCAGGAAATGGCGGCTATAGGGGTTCCCTTGAACTAAAGCAGGGGTCTCAACAGGTTCTATCTTGAGCTCTGATGTGCCAAAAAGCACCAGCCAGGACGGTGTTTAAAAACCCAAGAAAGCTGTGCTTGCTTCAGCAGCACATATACTAAAAACCCAAGAAAGCAAATGCATCAGTGCTTTCACTTCTCTCTGCCCCCCCCCCCACCCCTGGTAGCCTAGCTCTGTGAGAGCTGAGATTTGAAATCGGGTGCACACACTACTTTGAACCCACTCAACGTCTCAGCTGGGAAATGGCACTGTTGGTGGGTACTCTGGTGTAGCCACAAGACGACAGCTACTTTTAAGTTGGTGGCGCCCACTACAATGGGAGATCAAAACACGTGAGATGACAGATTTATTTTCATACTTCCTTGTCTCGTTTGAGTCCTGGCTGCAGCAGGCAGGTCAGGTTTGCAACAGCATGGTCTGTGGGAAGAAGTGGGGTCTTTCCTTCTCGCTGAGCTGGGCAGATTGGCAACTCTGACTCGGTCAGCTGCAGAGAAAGCCTGCTGGCCGTGGGTTTCCCATTAGCAAAGATTTTGTTGGAATGTTTTCTCACCAGAAGTGATGGTGTGGAATTCTGAGACACCCCCCCCCTCATTTTCTGAAGTCCAGCAGCAAATATCTTTAAGAATGTGGAAGGGTAAGCCGGGCACGGTGGCTCGTGCCTGTAAGCTTCAGCCTATGAAGCGGCCGGGGCTAGGGATCGCGGTTTGAGTCCCGTCTGGGGCCCGTAGCGAGACCTAGTTCCAAAAAATAGCTGGGCGTGGTGGCGCATGCCTGTAATCCCAGCTACCTGGGAGGCTGAGGCTGGGGATGGCTTGAGTCTGTGGTACCCCAGGCAACGAGAGCCTGCGGTTCCACAGGCAAAAATAGCAAGACCCAGTTTCAAAAAAAAAAAATAATGTGGAAGGGAGAAGGCAATTCATTGGCTGGTTCCTATACTGAATGTGCACAACCCCTCTGCAAGACATTGCAGCCTGAGCGGGATGTGGCAGATGGGGCCTTGTCTGAGCTTAAGCGAAGCCCAGGGTAACCCCAGCTCCCTCTGACTGGAAAGCCCATGATGTGTGTTGTATGTTGGAATAGCTCCATATCCTCAGGGTCGGGAGTGGGAGGGTGGGAGGAAGCTGGGAGGATCCTTAAGAGTCCCCGGCCCCCCAAACCTCCATTCACTTATGGAGCAGTGCCCAACGCTCATCTCTGCCCTGTTGGAATGGGAACCATGTTCTGCCCCCCTCACCCTACATCTGCCTCTCTCCCTTCTAGTTCTGCAGTGGGCCCCGAAGGGTTACTACACCATGAGCAGCAACCTGGTGACCCTGGAGAATGGGAAACAGCTGACCGTGAAAAGACAAGGACTCTATTACGTCTACTCCCAAGTCACCTTCTGCTCCAACCGGGAAGCTTCGGCTCAAGCGCCCTTCATAGCCAGCCTCTGCCTGAGGTCGGAAAGCGGCTCTGAGAGAATCTTACTGAGAGCTGCGAACTCCCACAGCTCCTCCAAACCCTGCGGGCAGCAGTCCGTGCACTTGGGAGGAGTATTCGAACTGCACCCCGGCGCCTCGGTGTACATCAACGTGACTGACCCAGGCCAAGTGAGCCACGGGACCGGCTTCACGTCCTTTGGCCTCCTCAAACTCTGAACTGCACAGCCTGGCCCTGCGCCTGGGCTGGTGCTGGCGGGCTTCCAACACAGCAGAGCAGTTAAAACCACCCCCTGTCGAACTGCCTATTTATAACCCCAGGATCCTCCTCAGGAGAACTATTTATTACACACCCCAAGGCATGTAGGGCTGCAGTGAGGAGCTACGGGTGCTAAGAGCCAGCAGGCCCGGCTCCATAGAGCTTGTATCTGAAGCAGCAACCCCACCCCTGCGGACACCCCTAGGGCTCTGCGAAGACAAGACCTGGTGCACAGAGTGAGTTCCGAGCAGACAGCAGCGAGGTAGCCGAGGTTAGCTTTGTTTCTTTGCCCGCAGTGTCTTTCGGTGGATAATGGTTTGATCCAGAAAGATGTGGAAGGGAGACAGAAAGACTCAGCTCACATTCAGGTGTGCTTGATTCTGGGTCCCCGTGGCCTGCTGGAGGGGCAGGCTCTGGAAAGTGTAACTCGGTGGACAACTGAAAAACCCTGCCCCTACCTCCCCCACCCCCATTCTCTCCAGTCTCTCCCTCTCCCCCTTCCCTCTTTCTCTCTCCTCCTCTATCTCGCCCCTCTTTCCCTCTTTCTTTCTCTCTCCTCTTTCTCCCTCTTTCTCTCCTTCCGTCCCTCCCTCTCTCCTCTCTCTCTTCTCTCATACATTGGCTTTTGCTCATCATTCATTTTATTTCCACCCTGTCATCTCTCCCCTACCGTGGATGGGAGGGGAACTCAGAGTGAATCTCTGAGCTACCCACTCCTTCTCCCCAAACGACTGTATTTAAAGGAAATCTGTTGTATCTACCTGCGGTCTCCATTGTTTCCGGAGCGAACTTAGGATTATCTTGTTATTTATTTTTTGAGTAATAAAGATTTCTTAACCATACTGTTGTCACTTTGCTCCTAATGCCTCAGATCACGCTGGGAGAGGAGGAGGCATCTGGAGGGAATTTTCCTAAGCTTTGTGATGTTTTCCTAAACCTGCTTCCCAAGTTGGAAATGCCTTGGTGTAGCACCCACCCTGCAAAAGGATGGAAAGGTGTCAGGAGTTGAAGAGAGAGTGGTGTTTTTCTCGAATGACCACCACCACTGTGATGAAATCAGAGGGCGTTTGAGGGGCTGCTTGTTTTGGGGACAGGTGTCTGGCGGTGGCACCTTAGGCAGGAGGAAATGGAGCTGGGCCATCCTGAGAGGGGGTATGGCCCTCTTAAACCCCCACTGCAGTCAGCAGAGCCATTGCTCGTCTGCCAATTGCGGGCTATTTGATGTAAGAAATCCACAGTGGCTACGTCATCTGCACTGGTAGAATGTCGTTGGCTACAAGGACCTGCCCTCTCTCCCCACCTATTGAGCAGGGCTCCTTGCTTTCTACTTTTCTCATTGTTTTTAATTCTTAATTGCCCTCCTTTTGGTGCTCGAATGTCCCTTTCCTTGGCCAGGGGAAGTTTCTTCAAGTGAGCGCCTGCAACCTTGTGACATGGCCCGATTGTTTTTTCTTTTTCTTTTTTTCCTTCAGCATTCTGTTACTTCCTGGCCGATGTCTCAGGCTCATCTTCTACCTTCCCTTCCCCAAACATAGAGTCAGTCATTTCTCCAAGAAGCCCTGTTTCCCTTCAGCACAGAGAATAGTGTTGAAAACCCAAGTTCAAGGCATGAGCTATGCTCATTATTATTCCACTCTTAGGAAATACACACACCTCAAAGTTGTCACACGTAGCGAACAAAAATCCAGGATATGCAGTTATATTTGAATTTTAGTTAAATGTAGGAAAAAAAATAGTACAAATATATCTCATATACAGTATTTGGAACATGAGCTATACCAAAATATTACTTTTCAGTATAACTTGAATTCAAATATATTTTGGCATCTTCTATTTTATCTGGCAATCTTTATACAAATATATGTATACCACATACATACAGAAATAAATGTACATGCATGTACATATGGATATGTAGAAAGCATGAGTTCACATAGATACTTGAACTGACTCCAAATGGAAAGAATTTGGCTGGGCATGGTGGCTCGTGCATGTAAGCTTCAGCCTATGAAGCGGTGGGGGCTAGAGATCGCTGTTCGAGTCCCACCTGTGCCCATAGTGAGACCTAGTTCCAGAAAATAGCTGGCCGTGGTGGCGCATGCCTGTAATCCCAGCTACCTGGGATTAGTCTGTGGTACCCCGGGCAATGAGAGCCTATGGTTCCATGGGCAAAAATAGCAAGACCTAGTCTCAAAAAAAAAAAAAAAAGGAAAGAATTTGCTTAGTGGACAGAGAGGCAGAAGGGATTCTAGGCAGGGTAGCCATTTTATATAGGACTTAAGCAACATTCAGTGAGGCAAAATTTCACTGTCATGTGGAGTAGCAAGGAATTAAGTTTTTAAACAGATGCATGACACCATCAGATATTTTAGATATTCGTTGTACTGGCACCAAAGAGGCTAGATTAAAGAAGATGATCCAAGAAGAAAGGCAATGTAGTACTCAAGGGAAAGGAGACAGAATGCCAAAACCTAGGCAATGCTCATAGAAACAGAGAGGAATTCGGGGGACCCAACAGAATTAGAGTGGGAAGATCTGATGATTAAATGCATAAAAAGTTAAATAACTTTATATGGAGCTGAAGGAGAGGATGGAACGAAAGTTTAATGTCCATTTTTTCTAGCTGGGGTAATTAAGATACCAGAGTTGAGAGTCACTGGGATGTTTCATTGGAAAAATAGATTTGGAAATAGAGGTGAGCAGTTCAGTTTTAGGAATGTGTTTGAAGTGTTGTGGGCCATCCACACTGAGCTTTCTAGAAGGTAGTTGCATCCATGGGTCTGGAGCTTAGGGGATAAAGTAGAATGAAAAATACAGATGTAGAAATTTTCATTGTGATAAATGAAGACATGGAGTAGACAAGTTTGACCTGGAAGAGATTATGGAAGAGATGAGGAAAAGAGTGTCAAAGGTCAGCTGTGTTCAGTGAACAAGCAAAAGAGGCAGATCCAACAAAGGAGACTGAGAAAGTTTGATGGAGAGCCAGGAAAACATGTCACCGTGAAAGCCATGGAGCAATATCCCAAGGAGGCCAGGGTCAGACTCTGCAGAGGTATTAAAGAGTGTCCCCTGGATTTGTCAAATAAGAAGCCAGTAGTGATTTTGCAGAGTGAATGGCAGAGGTAGAAGCCTAGCTAATGAGTGAGAAGCATCACGGGTAAATGGGGTAGAAAGAGCATGGATCCAAGAGGCAGACAGCAGAGACTGAAATTCCAGCTCCACATATACTAACATTATTGATCAACATCTATGTCTTTGTTCACATGTAAAATGTGGCTAGCAATCGTGACTATATCAGAAGGTTGTCATTAGGGTTAACTTAAGCTTAACCATGTAAGCCACTTAGTACAGTGCCTAGTACATAGAAGGTATGATACCATAGCTATTGGTTCAGAGTAGAAAGCATAGACTGTAGAAGAGATCTCAGACAAAAAGGTAATTAGATACCCTAAAATATTGTGCTAGAGAAGTGGAGTCAGGGGGTTACCATTAGACTTAAGGCTTCCAGATCATTGCCCTGAAATGGTGATTTAAATCTAGTTGCTAGATAAGTCAAGCTGTACTGTTGTTACTACAGTCTCATCCACAAACCTATGAATAGACACACTGGAATGTGAACACAGAAGCCATAAGCCTTCGAACTCTCTGCCAACCACCAACCCCAGGAAGATAGCCTGCACCTAACTTGAGCATTCCAAACCTTTCACAAGGGCATCTCATTGGTGGAATGGGAAATGTGTCAGATTCCTCATTGTATTCAGAGGGAGTCTGCAAGGGTCTGGGATATGTAATTTTTCCTTTTTCAGCTTTCCAGGTGAAACATAAAAAAGGAATGGATGCCGAGAAGCAACAGTTAATCTCCATCACATCTATCTTGAGGTGACACAAATATCTTCATTCTGTTGATGTCAGTATTGCAACTGTGACCAAAGTATAGGATATCACTGACTGACAAATTCTTGGAAAATATAAAGAGGAACGGAGTCAAAAACTAAGAAAAAGGGTTAAACTCAAACAGCAAAATATATACATCTTTCTTTAATGTCAGAAGGAAAATGGTGTGAAGAGGTATGGGCAATGTATAGGTTGGAACAAAAGGAGAGGTGTAGAGAAGTTAAGGAAGGTTTTGTCTTATGGTATTATCTACGTAAAATAAGGAGCAAATGTCATCTGCCTCAAGTGGAAAAGGTCGAAACTATAGGTGGCCTGATGAGAGGGGATAACTAGTGAAATAAAAGGAAACTAACCTGATGAGACAATGTTACAAAGCAATAATAATCAAAACAGAATGGTATTGGAACAAAAAACAAAATGTAGACTAATTGAGTAGAATAGATGGCTAGAGATAAACTCACACGGATACGCAGTTAATCTTTGATATGGGCACCAGGACCATACAATGAGTTGGGAAAAAAAGAAGGCTTTCTGACACCAGCTAGCCAAAAAGGAGACACAGGACTTATTTTATAAAGCATCATTATTCTTATTTATTGAAAATGTCAATTTTAAAAGTCTTCCAAATAAAAACACGTTAGAAAATCTGAGCTTGTGTAAGAAGGGACATAATAGAGGAGGAACTAAAAGGCCTCAAGAGGCAGCAGTTTCATTACAGAGTATCAGGAACCCATTTCCAGAGTATTGTAAACAACACAACTATGGAGATGCTGCTTTCAGGTTAACATGGCTTCATTTCCTTTATATGATTGTTGAGTGTGGGGCGTGGACATCACTCTGCCAAGCTTCATTACCCAGAGTACCGAAGGCCTCACGTCATAAGGCCCAAGTCCCCAAAACATGCATATGTACACGTCGCTTTAAAATGAAAGATCTTTCAATAGTTTAAGCAATCCTATATCTTATCAACTAAAGTATTTTTGTAATCACAAAAAAACATTTCCTATGGATATAGTTTGCACATGTATTGCAAGCCATTGAGCAACCACAGACAGAGCAGACACTAAAATCGGTGTTGTTTCAAATTTTAGGTGAAGAAAGGCATATCTAAGCTGCTGAGCTGAAAAACAGAACAGCAGGTGTTTCTAGAAATCCTCTTCATGCCTCAACTTGCAAAGACATTTGAGTGTGGTTGGGCTGATGGTGGTCTGCAGGAATTTCCCACGGATGGTGTTGCTTCTGCCATACATCAAGCAGTCAACAGACCCGTACCATGGGAGTGGCCATGGCAACTTGAGACCCTCAGCCCTAGAAAAGAGAACGGGCTTCTTGGCAGGCTGGGGATGTCAAGCTCCGTGGTTTGGTTTCCAAAACAGCCTTTGCAGAATGCACATTTACAGGCTTTGCTGTATCGACTGTGCTCAGTCCAATGGCCCTTTGCCTCTCTTTGCCCACTTGGCCAAATTCCGCCTGTCTCTGGGAGGGAGAGGGATGGGTTACTGTGCTCTGTCTCAAAGCCCTGGGTGGCCTCCCGAGGCTCTCCTAAACCTGGTTTCACACAGCTTCAATTTCTGTGATGCTTACAAAGGTGAGGGTATGCTTGGATGAGTGTCTTGAGGAAACCAGTTCCGGATGGTCAGCCTCACTAGCCACCAGCATGTAGCTATGAGAGGAGCCTTTTCTGGGTATACGAACGGGACCAACAGCACACTTTCACACGGAATGCTCAGAGTCCCTCTCAAAGAGGCTCAAACGTCTCACAGCGCGTGTGGGAGAGCAATGAAATGCATTAAGGTGTTTGCTAGGGCACAGTAGCTCCTTGAAGCGGACTGTTTCGGACGAGGACTCACGAAGCAACTGCTCAGTCTACATTTGTAAAAAGTAAGTGAAGCATACGCATACCAGTTGACGCACCACCTGGTATGAGTGGCGAGACACCCTGGGGAAGTAGAACACTTACACACGAGGCAGAAGACCAGGGGGAGAGCTGACGTGCACTGGGAAAAGAAGGTGAGCTGTGCGGCTGAAGGCGAGGCTGTGCAGCATGAATTGCCCATGGACTCAGGGTTTGCACGGGTGACCCGAGTTTCTGCTCCACACAGTCAGAATGGAAAGCGACACGAAAGGAACAAGGGTGCTGCTGTTGCCTTGGCCTTATACATAGCAGACGGCAGTGACCTTCTAAAATGTGGGCATGGAGGGGGCATGTGATGGTTGGGGGGCAACTAGATCATTGGGCAAAGGTGTAAGTCTCCCTCTAGTCATCACTTCAGATGTTTTGCTTTAGTCACTTAGGTACTGAGGTGCTTCCGGGTACAGCAAAAGATTGGGGGGAAATGAAGTTCACATTTAACAAGTCATAGGCAGCTACTGTGGGATAGTAGCCGGCCAGTGTCACTTCCCTTTTCTTAATGAACAGAATCGACTTGAGGTGACTTCTACCGGCCCCTCTTGCTTTTACCCTTGTTAAAATATAAACAACCAACCAATAACCAAACAGCTACAAACACTCAAGCAAACAGGGCATTGTGTGGAGAGAGAGAGAGGCAAAACAAACACCAAAGAAGTGAGCATATTAAATCATATCCTTCAGCTGGACTTTTCAAGATGCCCGGAAGACACGCTCTGCCCAGCGGCACAGTGATGGTCACGGGAGGACGGCGGTCTTGCTGCTGGACTCGGCCCGAATACACTCATCTGTTTGCTTCAACAGCCTCCGGACCAGCTTTTCTAGGTCCCTTCTTGATTTCAGTTCTTCTTCCAGGCACTGCTTCATTCTTTTGTTCTCCTGTGGTGGGGGAGACATTGTTAGAGTGACGACTGCTCAGGCCTCCAGACGCCTCCTGTCCTGACGCCTTCACTGCTGACTAAACATCTCTTTTTCAAACACCCTCACTCGGCTTCAAAGACAAGGCAGCCACTTGCGTCTACTACCTCTCTCTGACCAGGCCTTTGCATTGTCTTCCCTGCAACGCAAGCACTTGCTAAGGCCCTGGCCAGACTCCTCTTTGAATTCAATACTCTGTTTACTGTCTCATCCAACTCAAATATCTGTTCAGATAAAGCACCCCCCTGAATCTGTCTGGTAACAACCTCAACCACTCTCATGAATGCAGGGTCCACGGCCCCAAATGTCAACTGGATGTTTTCACCTGAATGTGTTAGAAGCATCTCCGATTCTTTTTGTCCAAAGGTGGACTGAATTTATCCCTCATGACCACAAATTTCTCCGCCTCCTGGGAATCCTGTTCTCTGTGACCAGCGCCACTAAACCATAGCACGTCAGGTGCATTTAAAGTCAAGGGTACATGCTGAAATATGCATCATCTGGTGATTTTGCCACAGTATGAACATCCTTAAATGTCATTACACAAACCCACACAGTCCAGCCTCCTATTCTGGGCTCGCCAGGACCTAGCTGGCAGCCATGACACACGCGCTCCATCTTTGACCAAAATGTTGAGGGACGCATGACCGTAGATAACAAATAAGAAGCTTCTCCTTTAATCCCTGGCACTTTCTTAATCCCAACCTCGTGGTGTCATTTTCCTTGCACTCAACCTCTGCAGCCCACCTGCCTTTGCATTCATTCTCCTCCTCCACAGCCTGAGGGCCCTGTCTCAGTTCAGGACTCATCATGTGTGACCCCGCTTTTGTGAGTCACCGCCCACGTGGTCTTCCAGCCTCTGGTCTCTCCCTCCAGCCCACCCTGACACTGTCACCAGGTGCCATCAGTGCTCAAACACAAGCGGAGTGTGTCTTGTGCAGCAGGGGCCATGTGCAGAGAAGCCCACAAAGTGCCACTTGTGGTACCGTTACATCTGTGCCCGGATGACTTATCTATTCTGGAACTCTGTTTACAACTGCCAGGAAATGTGCAAGTTAGCACTGAGTTTAGGGCCCCTTTGCAAGCAATCAGTTATCTACGTAAGCCTCAGAAAGGGAAACCCAAGGCCAAATGGTGCAACCAGGAAGACCTACCTTGACTGCCCAAAGAAAGTACAAATCCCCACCTCACTGCCTTGTGCTTGGACCTTTCTTGAGAACAGCTAGCAAGAAAGGGGGAGCGGCCCCACTATGATCTGAGGAAATGACCTCCATATTTCATCACCTGTTTCAGTTCTTTGACCTCATCCTTCAAGGCATAGACAGTATCGACAAGGCTCCTAGAACATAAAGATAAAATTCAGAAATTAATGGCTGAATTCTGTATTCTTAGTAATAATCCTAAAAGCAGTTTTAGAGAAATGCAGATTCTGACAAGCAGTGGACTGATCAGTCCTTGTGTTCCACTGGTTTACCAGTTAACAGCCACTCCCACATCCATTCAAGGGCCCCTGCAACTTTCCTGCGTTTTCCTCCTTTCTACTTGCTTCTCAGCTTGGGTGAGTATGAAATAGGAGACCTATGAAATAGGTCTTCTGCCCATTTTAACTGGGTTGTTAGTTGCTTTGTTGTTGAGTGATATGAGCTCTTTATATACTGAAAGATTTACAACTATCTTCTCTCATTCTCCATCCAGCAGGTTGTCTTTTCCTTTTCAGGATCCCTTTTTTCCTGTTGGTTTACTTTTGTTTCTCTTGCTATTGTTGTTGAACTCACAAAGGCATTGCTGAAGTCAAGGCCAAGTGGGTAGTTACAGAAGGGGAAGCATGTTGGGGTGTATGTGAAATAAATGGGTAAAAGAGGGTCGGTCAAGTGTCTGGTGGTGGATAGAAACCAGACTTTTGGTGATCACGATGTAGTATGTACACATGTACAATTATAATGCTGAGCACCTGAAATCTAAATCATGTGAAACCGAAATGATGCTACTTCAATACAAATTTATTTTTAAAGAAGAGAGACAAGGGCTGAACACACGGTTTGGCTTTCTCTCTCTGGGGCAGAAATGAGCATCACCTAATGTATAATGAGAGGTGTCACAGGCCCCACCTACCCCACAATATCTGTGCAATGCCCGTCTCTCCTGTCTGAGCCACCATAATGTTGGGGGCATTATTTTTGTTTTGTTTTGTTTTTTGTTCCACTTTATGATGAATAGATGGTAATTTTTTAAACCTTTTTTTATGGATGACATATATATAGATTTTACATTGTTGTCTACCCTGAGGTTCTCCCACTACCGTGTCACCTGTGAACTGCCGTCCTGCTCTTCTGTGCCCATCCCTCCCCCGATCTCTGCCGACCTCCCCTCTCTTGCTTTATACTTTAGTTCTACTGTCAGCTGGTTCTCATTCTTGGTTGTCCTTTTGTTTGTTTTCCCAATACATTATTTTTGAAGGATCCTATATAATACCTGAAAAAGGAGTACCCTGGCTGGGTTGTGGGAGAGTCATTTCCTCTCTAGCGCCCTCTCAAAACAAGGGATTCGGAGATATGGATTCCAGCTTTGATGTTGTCACTCACTAGCCCTCTAACCTTGAGTAACCAGTTTGCTGCTCATCTTCTCTTGGTCTTACCGTCTCCACAAACAAAATGGGGACAATACCACATTCACCGAAAACTCACAAAGTTACTGTCCGGCTGATATGGCTATAATAATAACCATCATGTACTGAGTGACTGTGCTTGTTACTTATTATTCCATTTTGCCTCACAAAATCCCTGAAAGTATCATTACCACAGCCATTACCCAGAGGAAGAAACTGAGGCACAGAGAGGTGAAGAGGCTTGCCTGGGGTCACACAATTAACAAGTAGCAGAACTGGAAGTTGAACCAGGGTTATTCTGTCTGGTAAAGTCCAAGTGCTTTACCGTTTTCTCACCCCCTCACACACCACAGGGGGAGAGGCTTCGACAATGCCAAGCACTTGAAGCATGTTGTCCTATGCAAATATAGGCCTCACTTCAGAAATGACTGGTTTGACCAAATAAATTCTTTGGCTACTTTGTGTTTATTTGGCAAGTTGACCTGATTTCTTCCCACTACTGTGACTCTGCTTCCTTGAACCCCAGGCCCCTCGTCTGGAAAAGCAGTGAGAGGTGTGCTTAGTTCGCTGGATCGCTGGGGGGGTGGGGGTAGGGTCAGTAACTTGGGTCAAGTGTGAAAGCCCAGTATCTGGTGCAGGACATGAGAATCTTCTCCTGGTCTCCCCAGGTGCCTCCTTCCCCATCTAGACATGACTGGCACAATCCCGAAGCCCCTGACTGTATGGGGAGCCGCCCTCAACAGAGCGCTCCGCCCCCCTCTGCCTGTCTTCCCCATGTACCTTCCTGGCCCCGCAAGGCTCCCAATGCCCAGTCAGCAAAGACGGTCACATCTCCAGGCCGCGCAGAGGACCGTCCTCCAGGGCAGGCTTCTTGTGAACCCCACTGCCCTGCAGGGACCTTCCATCCTGCCCCAGGGAGGCTTAGGCCACTCTACTCACTTCTCTTCAATGATGGTCTGGCCGTTGCTTCTGGTTTCTTCGATGATGAGTTTCTCTTCCTCAGGGAGCAAGACTTGCGGAACCGAATCTTTGCGGGTGTCTACAAACACAGATCACAAGATGGTAGAGAAGGCAGACTTTGGAGTGTTGGCTCCTTTCGGCTACCATAACCACAGGGTCTTTGTTGATAGCAGGTTCCCCCCACGAAGTTGCCACACATTTGACAAGAGTTTCCTGACGTAAGAAATTCCAAATGGCCAAATACACAGCTTCTATCTTGGAGGGGGACTGTTTATTCAGGAGATAATGTAAAGGGTGGCTGTGATGCCCGGCCAGAACCAACACTCCAACCTTTCCTGTTTTGCCTCCTCCAGAGCAAAGAGGTGGGCAGTAATCTCTAATCCCTGTGCATCATCACTGAGGGACTGGCACTCCTCACCCATGCTGCCATGTCACGTGATTTTGGTCAAATCACATAGGGAATTGCACTGCTTGGAGAGCCACACGTGCTTTGAGGGCCACAGAAGAACTGCTCACTCCCGTGTGTTCTCCTTACAGTCCTATGGGGTAAGGCAGGGGCAGTCAGGGCATTCTGATCATGTGTGGAGTGGGGGCTGGGAGGTCGGCATGCCTGCAGTGAAGAGGCAGGCAAGCGTCGTTCCCCTGGGATGGCAGAGGTGACACAACAGACCTGGGACCTGACCAAAGAGCTCTCTTGTGCCTCCAACCTTCTGCCATAGACTTCTGGATCTTTCTTTGAGGAGTTCGAACCCTTAATTAAAAAGTCCCCTTGAACCATGGGTTTCTTCTTTTCTAAGTCAAATTCCCTCATGCTCTGTCCTCAAGCTATACTCACTGTCTCCATTTGCCCACCTCTCCGGTTTCTTAGCAATCATGGGTGCTTAATAAGTGGATGGTTGACTGGCTGACTGGCTGACTGGCTGGCTGGCTGGCTGGCTGGCTGACTGACTGACTCACTGACTGACTGACTGACTGACTGACTGAATACAGCAAGAAATGATAGTTGTCATGTCTCAGGAAAGATATTTAAAGCTACAGAAAGACAGCCAGAGGTGGTTTATCAAGACACAAATAGCCTTGTTACATGCCAAGTGCTGCACTGCGCACTTTCTATATGGAAAAGATGGGCTAGGGAGGAGGAAAGGAAAGGTGGCTGTTTCTTCTAGAAAGATCCAGAAGTCCCCAACACCCTCTTGCACTTCTGAGCAGATCTGTTGGCTTCTGATGTGAGAAGTGGCAGGGGAAGGAGATGGAGTCAGATTTTGCAGGAGGGGTGTTTCTTTCATGTCTCCCTGTCCCTTCTGGTTTTCAACGAATGCTACTTCAGTGAAAACAAAAAACAAAGAAATCCTGCTCTCACTTTCTTTTCCTGGCTCCTTGCAATGTGCTGCTGAGCTGTGCAGGCCCAAAGCCACAGCTTGTGTGGTTTGTGAAGCCGGAGGGTGGTGGCTGTCCTCTCTTCATGTATCTGCTTTCACATTCTCCTCATGAGCCTTAGAGACATGTTCCTTTGAAAGATGATACACCGGCACACTCGTAAATCCTGCCTCCCATGCACAAGAATGGACCCGTGGCTCCAGCAAGCACAGGGAGCATCCATTTCTCAGCAGGTGGGAAAGCCTCACATGGCATCCTGAACATCAACAAGCATGGAAGACACGTGGCAGCCCCGGTGTGACCTCGCTGGTGCAAACGGTCACTGATGCATCAGAAAGCACAACCTCACAGAAAGCTGCATGGGAAATACCCTGCCCGAACAACTCCTTGGAAAGGGGTCTCCATTCCAAAGAGCCCAGGCTGAGTGGCAGCTTTCCAGATTTTCAGAGCAACTTTGCACCTAGGGCAGGTGAAGCACAGCTCGCTTAAATATGCAGCTGATCAGAGATAGTATTTAGACTTCCTTCCCGCAGCTGCCTATACAGGAGATTACCATCAGTTCACAGACACAGGAAAGCTCTGGCCTCTTCAATTCCTGACTAGTGTGGCTGAAGGTATTTGTGTACTTCAAAGGAGAATGACTTCAATTTTTTCATTTCTATCACCTCCGACTTTTTTACTCTCGCATCTTTCTTTCTCTCTGGTAAACAAACCACTCAAGTAGGTGAACCACCTGAGAGACAGATCTGGGCCGTGCACGCCCTGCAACCCATCTGGGTGACTTTTCTCTTTTTCTAAGAGGTGGTGAGCAGTGAAAGAAATGAATGTGTGTGTGTGTGTGTGTGTGTGTGTGTGGAGAGAGAATGAAATAAGAGAAGGGGAGGGAAGGGGGAGGGTGGGGGGAAGGAGGGAGGGGAGGGTGTGGGGAGAAGGGAAGTTGTTCAAGAGACAGAATGCTCTGGGGACACCTACTTGAGCCATGGCTTTGTTGAAAGTTTGCGCTGGTGCAATAGGCTTCGATCACTTTGAGAATCTGAGCATCCTCTTCCAGAGCAGCAGTACCTATCAAAGTTAATTCATCATGACTTTTCCCACAAAGATGTACCCCAAGACCCTCCAAAGGATGCTGCGGACTGGCTTTTCTGACTGGTGCTGTTTTTCATGGCAGGAGAAATGGCTGCCCAGCTCTCTGAAAGCTGCAGACATGACACTATTGTCCAGGGTTCTGGGTCAGCACGGGGGCATTCAGCACTTTGGGGCCTGCCCCTCAAGCCCACCAGAGTTCTAAAACTGGGGAGTCCTGCCAAGCATCTCTAGGTGGACACAGTTACAGCCCTCGTTGACAGCACATCCTTCCTCTCCATCAAATTCAAGGCTCCCCTTCTCTAGGAGCTCACAAGCTCCACCCATTTTTCCAACCAGCCTGCAGAGTCACTGATGCTACCTCCTCCCTCCAACTCACTCTTGAAATGACTGCATGACAGCCAACTGCTGATGCAGACACTGGGTGGGGTGAGGAGTGGGGGGGTGGGGTGGGGGGGGTGATGCACAGAAGCTAGAGTCAAGGAAAGATTTATCCAGACTGCAGAGTCAACCAATATAACCCTGGCCAGGTCTTTGGAGACATCCTTCCTCCCTGGTGTCCAAGGCTGGACTTTGTGGTCTGGCTCGAAATCAAGCCCCGTTTATACATCATGCCTGGGCTAACTGAGGACATGACTGAGCTTTAGACTTCTGGAAGGAGCTTATTAGCCTTCTGATCTATTCTGTGTATCTCAGTAGAGGGCAAGCTCTCGGACATCAGAAACTAAGTGGGGGAAAACGGAGCCAGAGCAAATGGGTCCCTTTAGCGGTTCAAAACCCAGTGAGACCAAATATTCGAGAGAAAAGTCATAAAGCTCCTGGCTATGCGGATGTGAGTGAAGCTGGCATGGCTTATCCACAGTCTCAGTGGAGACCAAATCATCCCATGTACTTTCCTCTAGATAACACATGAGGCCAAGAACAAATAGCTCCAATCATCTGCTTTCTGTCAGTTCATCCACAACCAACTTTCAGAAAATACAAACCACGCACTTTTCCGAATCACGTACTCCTCCTCCGATGGCTTTCTTTCGGTCTTTCTTTTGTGAAGAAACTTCTTCATTGTTTTGGGGCTTTTACTAGACTCCTGTAAGGACAGTGGTTACTTAATGAATTACAATTCTCCTCTCTCCAAGGGAAACAACAAAAAAGAAAAAGAGCAAATGAAATGAAATAGAACACCTCTCTCTTACTTAAATAGTCTCAATCAGGAGTGCCTAAAATTTAATTTTATACACAATAAAAATGGTTCCAATAAACTCTGAAAGGTTAAATAAAACAGAGGTGATGGCATTATCCTCTCAATTGTCATGGAGATGGGCATGAACATGGACTATGCCCACTAACGGTGTGGCAGATTCTCTGGGAGGCCAAACGCCTTTTAAGTGCCATCTGCAGAGGAACTGACGGAATAGCGGTATCCCTAACTTGATTTGTGCTCCCCACTGAGAGCTGTGAGGGGACGTAATGGCAATGTAGCTACCTAGAGTATACAACACTTTCCAAAGAGATTCAAAATGACTTAAATAAATTTTCATTAGCAACTGTCCCACAAAGAATATTAATTTCCATTTTTCATATGGGAAAATTAAGGCAGAGAAACGAATCCCTTGTAGTCAGAGAGAAGGGCCAAATGAAGGATTTCTCTTGGTAAATGTAATGTGAAGTACATTAACCTAACTGCTAAGTTTAAAGAGAAGTCACATCTTAAATTAGTAGATAAAGGTATAAATGACTGAATTTACTTCTGCCATATGAATGAGCAGCAGATCTTTTAAAAAGCACTCATCATCAGTAGCCAAGTAAATGGATCAGAATCTTAGCAAAAGCCTTCACGTTCATCTTCTACCAAAACTCCCTAGCACAGATAAAAGTGCCTTATATACCTTAAAATATACAAAACAAAGAAAGTAATTTCTTCCATTTAGTCACTGCATTTCACTTAGACTTAAAGACAGAGACACGAAAAACTCACATGGAACAAAAAGCACAGGGCAAATAACATTTAAAAAGCAGGCATTTTATGGCATTCTGAGATGACATTTTCACATGTATTTCCACAAAAGCCTGCTTTTTGAAGAACGTACTTACATGTCAGAATTGCCTCTTCATATTTTAGCCACCAATTATAACAAAGGACAAAACAAGCATAAAGGAAAGCTTCATTCATCAAAGGTTACAGCACAGCATTATGATGTCACTGTAAGCCAAAGATATTGTTCTACCCTTACCTTTAAGATATAAGACATCCTCTAAAGTGAATATGTAAAGAAAGAGAAGATGAGCGTGAGAGGTCGATGGTTATAATGACCAAATCCATTTATCAATAATTCTAAAACAACATTTGAAATGTTAGTGTTATCACAAATTACACAGAGAGTATATCACCATGTTCCCCACATTAGTTTCAGATGCAACCCCATCATGCAAAAGCCCAAGGAATACAGTTCTGTGCAGCTTAATCAATGTGATAATCACCAGAATACATACTCCATAGTAAGAATAGATTAATCACTCTCCTCTCCCAGCAGAAACAAAGTGATCATGCCTTAGTTTTAATGGATTAGTTCTGTGCAGGATTAAGTCACCTTTCCCCTCCAAAGCTCACCTTTATTTGAATTTAGTAACTGACAGTGACAAAATATCCACAATTAAAAGGAGACCTAGATAATTATGAAGTGGCACTCCTGGTTTTAGGTAATCAAAGAAGAAATGGAAGGATGGTAATTATCATTGGTCAATTTCCAAAGCAAATCTGTGGGACAGGTTCAAGGCCAGTTTCTGAACAGAGGTACATAACCAAGATTCAGCTCATAACCAAGTCTCTCTCATGGTGGGCTGAAGTGATCAACCCCCCCCACCTCAGTGTCCAAATACAGTTCTATTTTTATTGCACTAAGAGTTGGAGGCAACAATTTATGGAAACAGTAGGATGGTGCTCTAAATCAAAACTCAAAATTGAGCTAAGTCTGTGTCACTCATCAAAACACATGTCCTATCTAGAAGTGTGCACTGTCTTGGCACTCTCCTAGGGTAGGTCCACTCACTGTCACAAACTTAGAGCGTTGTCAATAAGACCTATATAAAGAATTGTTACTCATCAATGAGGTTCTTTTCTGAAAGCTGAAATGATGATGAACAGGTTAGGGAAAAAAATCACTGTTGCTGGAATGGGACAGATTGCACTCCACACAGTGACGGAAGCCAGTGACCGACATTTCCTGCCTGCAACTTTTAGAGGAAAAAAAAAACCTTGAAATCCCTACCTTACCTAAATATCAAAAGTCCTCTAAGGTTTAGAAGCTTCTTTTTCAAAGGTGTTCCTTTCATTCTATTTTTCCCCCTTTGCAGCTACAGTAAATTAGGCAAACTGTCCTCTTTGGACTTCTGGGTTGGTCCCTCACACCTTTACTGATTCGATTCAGTAGATGAGAATGTTCCACATGCAGAATTGGGTCTGCTTGGTTGGGGATCAATCCACTCTGACAAAGTGGTCCTTGTGGAAACTTGGTGAATGGTGTCTGTATCTTTACCCATTTATAGAACTAAGCCTGCTGCTGTCAGGGTAAAGCAGCACGCTTCAGGGAGGAACCAGGAAAATCAGGCAGTGTACATAAACCCACTGGGTCCACCTTAAGTATTTCTAGAAGAACCAGGGGGAAGTGGGTCATTAAGAAAAAAAAATAAAAACTTCCCAAGTCTAGCAAGGCAAGATTGACTGACACGTATGACATGTATCACCTGTCACAAATTCCCACAGAACTATGTGTCATCAGCTACCGCACCAGCTTGTCAGAAGCATTTTATACCGTATGTAGCAAATTACCTCTTTATAACCTAGTGCTGCGGATGGTCTAAGTGGAGGCGCAGGTCGGAGGCAACTTAAACTCCACGGTTTTATAATGTGAGGAGGTTCCAAGGGTCCTCGGGGCTGTCCGGTAGAGCTAAAAGACTGGGAAAATGTCTGATGAGATGTTGGCAGTCTGCCCTCTGAGCCCGACCTTGAGCCGCAAACGGCGAGCGAGCACCGCCTCGCTTCATGGCAGCAGCCAGGCCAGCCGCAGAAAGGGAAAGATGGGCAAACGAGCTTCCCATGGGAGAACTGGCCCCTTCCGGTCAGGGTGGCAGGGCCGGGGAGGAAGGGCACAAAACTGACTCAGGACCCTGTGGCCCTATCCTCCTCTCTCTCCTGGGATTTCACTCAAATCCGGGCTGCCCCCTGTCAGGGGAGAAGTGGGGGGCGCTGGGTGTTCAGCGAGTTCAGTGCTGTGTTGGGCACGCTCTTGGGGGGGCACGCTCTTGGGGGCGCACGCAGCTTATTTCATCAGATGGCCTAAGACCTAGGCGCAGCAAAGTGCAGGGACTGGGCAAAGTCAAGATTCGAATCCAGACCCGAGGCCGAAGGCTGTTCTTCCCACCACAATGCACAACGCTCGAAACTGGGCACGATGGGTCAGCTTAACCGCCCACACTGCGGACCTTCGATCTCACTCATCAAGTACAGTGAAATCTCAGCAATTCAAATTCCAAGAATTCTAAATTTGGGCTAAGGTGGAAGAAGGTCATGCTTCAAGTTTACCCCTGAAGGTTACTGAATGAATGTGAGTGTGAATGAGATTACATGAAGATGTTTAAGTGCTGGTGATGGCAAGCTATGTCTGATGACTTAGAAAATTAATAGGAGGATAACAGTTGCTAATTAATGCATCTTGTTTAGCATTAAAACATCTGAGCAGGACTGCTAGTTAGAAATGCTTTGCCGGCAGTTAGTTGGAGTCCTAAGTCCCGTCACACAGAACTGCACACGTTCTAGACAAAACCTTGGATTAATTTGGATGGGCCCTCCCCCTCCACAAAGAGAAATCAGAATTAGTGAGGTTTAACTGTACTTCAAAGTCTACAAATAGCAACTACCCACAGGTCAAGGGCATGCTGACTGCTTCTCGAGAGTCCTCAGCAGACAGGATTCGACTAGAGACTGGGTAACACCTCGCCGGAGCGTGTGGGCCACTTACGGAATGAGCGCTGCACGATGACGACGATGTTTTGGATAAGGAGCTGCAGGAGGTAGGTCCTCTGATAAGTCTGTACAGCTGCTCCAGCCATTCTTGGAAGTCCTGGCTGTTGTTGCAATGGACCACAATTCTCTCTATTAAGTTACCTGCGTCGCCGACCGTGAGCATTTGGAAAGAAAAGGCAAGGAGACACTTGAACTTGCCGCACTCCTAACCATACTTCATGCAACTTGGACAAGCTAGGCATCTTCCCAGGAGTTCTCGTATCTACGACAACCCCACTGAAACTTATAGAAGAGACAAGCTGTCATAATATGGTGCAGAAGTAAATTGTCATGTCACATGTATAAGACTTTTCTCGACCTCTACTGCTTTGGGAAGCAGCAGTCGTATATAAAACTTCTCTCTCAACAAACTTACAAAGAATTCAGTTTGCAATCCAAAAATGCAAGCACCTAGTCTAAAATAAATTTCTTATTTTTGGCCTCATTTAGATTGTTTCTCTTCATGCTCTGATAGATTATGACATACAACTTTTATAGTTTTTAAATTTTTAATTTTGTGGGAATCGGGTGTAGGTTGGAGGTGCAGGGGCAAGCAGCAGGCAAGACATGACAGGACTGCCGACTCAACGACATACACTCTTAGTTTAAAAGTTAAATCTAGATAGTGATGATTTGGTGACTTTAATAACAGTTGAACAATTTTATTGATCGTTTCAAAGAAACAACTCCTGGTTTTATTGATTTTCTATTTCATTCAATTTTACCTTCATTCTAATATTTTCTTTCTTCTGTTTACTTGGGGCCTTGTTTTCTATCTCATGGTACAAGCAGAATTCATTGATTTGAAATCTTTTTTTAAAAATCTTACCAATATAAGCATTTAATGCTATAACTAGCCTCCCTTAGCATTTGCGTTAACAGAATTAACACATTCTCATCTATTGTGATGTTATTGTTATTACTTTCAAAATACTCTGTACCTTTCCATTTTACTTCTTTGACCATGCATTATTTAGAAGTGCTTTATTTAGTTTCTAAATATTTGGAAATTTTTCAAAGAACTTTCTGTTATTGACTTGCAATTTACTTTTGTGTTGACCAGACAGTGTTCTTGGTATGACCTGACTCTTTTAAAATACTGAGACCTGTTTTATAACCTACACAATATGGTCTAACTTGGTAAATGTCTCATGTGTACTTGAAAAATAATAAATATTCTGTTGTTGTGTGCAAAAAAAAATAAAAAATAAGTCTAATAGATTAACCTGTAAATCATATGTGTGTGTGTATATATATATACACATATATATATGTCAGCTTTATTAAATTCAATATGGTTGTATAGATTTAGGGTTCAGGTTTATTTATAAATCCAATTTAAAAAGACACACAATGTTAATGTTTAACATTCACCTCTTAAATGCTATTAAGTTTCCTAGAGAGTTAAACAAAAATAAACTCATAAAGTGAGAACACTGAACTGCTCTACCCAGTATGAAAGTTGAAACAAGAGCCGACTAGGATTTAGTCTTCAGGCCAACACCAGATCACCTGCTCCCCATTGGGGAAGAAAGGGTAAGGCCCAGGGCCATCTTCCCAGGGTGGACCAATGCACCAGATCAGTACAAAGAAGCAGCCACAGCGTGGCAAGTCACGCTGGCTAGAGAGACCCAAGTGACTGTCATCGAGGCCTGGCTTTTGAGCACGTTTTAGAAACACAACCAACTCTGGCTGATTCCTAGACTGATGATAAAATTGCAGCTAAAAGACCACATCTTTGGCTCTTCTGCCACCAGGAAACAGATGACAGAAGGAAGAGAAAATTACATTTACATCAGTCCATTTTGTTATTAGCTCTAACAAGTAGCTCTTTTGCAAGAGAAGATTGAAACTAATGGTGGAGTGGAGGCTTTTGAATGACTAGGAGACTTCTCTGTTCTATCGCCACTGTACCTTAATTATGCCAGAAAATGGAATATACTTTGCTATGCCATGTAAAACTTGTGTCTGTACTGTATAACAAAAAATAGTAGCATTTATTTATTTAAATCCCACTTCATTCCAAAAAGGATTTGAAGTAGCTACATGAAAAGGAGAAAATTACCTACCTGTGATTTCAA
The DNA here is from genome assembly GCA_004024945.1 of Uropsilus gracilis. Taxonomy (NCBI): domain Eukaryota; kingdom Metazoa; phylum Chordata; class Mammalia; order Eulipotyphla; family Talpidae; genus Uropsilus; species Uropsilus gracilis. The sequence goes on from PVHY01000944.1 coordinate 124,260, forward strand.
ATGTGCAGTCATTCCCTTCAATTTCATCTAATCTAGTCACTGCCATTCCTGTTACTGGCATTTTTCCCTATCAGAGAAAGAAGATTCCCATTAATTCTGTGGTGATACAAGTCTTCTTATTTCCATTCGGTTTGCTGACCCTCTCGGGAACTGCTGGTGAATTATGGCTTAGGTATATTTCTCTGGTCTGTCAACAGATAATCTGCTTCCCTGCTCCAAATTTGAATCAGACAAAAAAGCAAAAGGAGAAATGTAGGTTGTGTTTTGCTAAACCCCTAAAACCATCAGGTCAGGATTTATAGTTTATTTTTCTAAGATCTTTTCATGAGAATCCATGAACAAAGTAAAGACTCAATATTGATGAAAACTAGTCGTTGTCATACCATGATACAGCAGGCAACAGGAATTTATAATATTCTGTATTTTGGGCACTGCCCAAAGGAAGTTTCATTTCCTAAGGAGTTTAATGCCTTGCATCTCAGAAACCCAAATCATGTGATGGGATTGTAATAACCCAACCACAGCAGTCAGTCCGCGATCTGTATTTTCTCAGCAATAAAGATAGCTTTGGGCTTGTAAAACGCTGCTGCTCATTTATCTAGTTGCAGATGAAGATTTCTATTCCTAACTCAAAACCTAGCTCATAACCAGAGCAGTGGACAATCAGATGATTTAGCAATACAAAGTCATACACTGCATTATAGTAACGCAAAGGTCTTTGCTATAAGGAACATCTGCTCTAATAAACTATTTAATTACAATGAAGGATCAGAACATTCTGTCTTGACTGGCTGGAACTTTTCATGCCATGGTGGAGATACAGCATCTGGATGGAAACCTTTTTTCATTATGGACCCTGGTATTTGTTTTATATGAAATCTACTAACCTGATAGATAAAGCCACTCATCCGAGGACTTGCAGATAACATTATCAAGACACTTGAAAATAACATAAGGTACCGCTCCTCTTTTTCCTAAAGTGGGATGAGAAAGATTAAATGGAGAATAGAAAATGGATATTTTGTTCACTAAGAATGTCTGCCATCAGTTTCTGTAATAGAAAGAGGATGTTTCTAAGACACCCGGTTGGAAAGTTATAAAATGGCAGAATTGTACTTGGAAATCAGTACCAGCAGGCAATGGATGTGCTCCTTGCAATAAGCAACAGCTCAGTGCAAAATACCGCATTGTCTCCCAGGTAGCCGAGCCTGCCGAGCACAACGCACACCTCCCTTCCAAGCTGCAGTGACAACACAAAATTAGTCTATAGGTTCACAAAGGAAAAAATCATTTCCCCTGGAACACTGGCAAGACACAAAAGGGTTTTGGTATAGTTGGAAATGTTTGTTCAATTCTTATTCATGATTAATTAATTAAAGGAAAGAAGCAAATGGTTTTTAAAGGCAACCTCACATCTGAAGGCTTCTCTGAACTCCCAAGCAGACAGGCCAATCAGACGTGGAAACAAGGTGCCAACTTGCACTTGCATGTGTCAGCTTAGCCGCGCTGGCCTGGCACCCTGCTTGTCTCCCTGCTCACACACGAGCAGGGCATGCTCTGGAGACCACCCGCCCAGCAAGGGCTGTGTCTTCTCTTGCCTCTCTCTTGTGCTGAGCTGCCTTCTCTACACATCCTCCCGCCTCCCAGTAGCCACTCCTGGGGAAGGAGCTGCTACTATTCGACCTGTGAGCTCCGCCCAGAGCCTGTCCTGCTAGGCTTCACAAGCTCCACAGGATGCCTTGTCTCCTGTGAATGACATCTCATTCATCTTCACTTTCTCTGCAGCGCTTCCTCCCTAACTGCACCTCTCAGTCATGTCAGTGACCGCTTTCCAGTGAAATCTAGTGACTTTCTTGGTCTCTGTGTCTTGACCTCTGAGCCTTCCGTAGCATTCAGCCAGCTGACTGCTCTCCAGAGCTCCTCCTGCAGTTACCAGGTCATCTCCACACAAAACTGTTCTCTTTTTTCCTCTCTGTCTTCTTCTACTGGCACCAAGTCCTCCTCTCTTTACCCAGGAGGCTTATCTCTAAGTTGTGAAAGACAAGCAAACTTGCTGCATTCCCCTTCCCCAGGGTACCTGCACTTGAAATGAGATTGCTTATGAACTCGGAGTAATGACTCTCTGACAGAGGTTTGTCAGGGAGGGTGGGAAATTGTTTGCAGAGGGGGAGCATCCGATAGATGGGCCCAGCGTGACATAATCAAGCTCCTTCCTCTCCCCTGCCCTCTTCCTAAAAGACACGATCCATCTCCAACTCTGCAATTCCCTCTGGCTCTGTCCCTCCTGGCAGGCACATTCAAACCCCTGCCTCCACTGACCTCACTCCCTCTGCCTTAATACCTTATTACAAGACATCTCCACCATCATCTCCTCTCCTATGGGTCACCACTTCCTATAAACTTCTTCCAACCTTTCTATAGAAATTCACACACTGCCTGCAGGTTTTTCCACCTGTGTCAGGGAGATGGACCACTTCCCAAACATTTGGCCCCTTCTATTTTTTAACCACATCACCCCCTGCAGTTTATCCAGCACACGCAAGTCAGAGTACATGCCAGGACCCCCACGCAGAACTGTTTCCTATTGTCTGCCGTGTCAACCTGAGCCCTTCTGGCCCAATGCTCAAGGTGCTTCATAATCTAAGCCTGACTCAGTTAAGCTGTTTCTTGCCACCCAACAAGCTTCTTCCACTCCTAGGAGATGGGCTTGTTTCCTGTCCTGCAGACAACATTCCTGTCCTCTCCAGAGAGAATGACCTGAACCTCCTGAAACCTGCCCTTGTCTCTTCACTGCCCCTCGCCATGAAGTCTTCTTGCTTGTTCCCCTCTCTGAGCTCTGGGAATCTGCTGTTGAGGAGACACCATCTGGCATGCGTTTGAGGGACTTCCTTTAAGGCCAGGATGGTTGCTTGCTTTTTTGTCCCAGCTCCCACAGCGCTGAACCCGGTGTGGGGTTCAGAATATATTTGTTTTTTTTTTTTTAAATTTGAATTTTAGAGGGTTTTGACCTTGATGGAAAAAGAAAGGAAGTAAAACAGCAAAGATGGAAGAAAAGGTGTGGAGATTGAAAACAACTTACCTCGCATGCACCATACTGCACCATTACTTGTGACATAAAAAGCACATTTCCCAAGGTTTTAATGTCCTCCCCTTCCCAGGCCTGAATAGGTTCTGAAAGTATCTGCAACTCTAGCTGCTTTCTCTTTCTTAGATCTTGGCACTGTCCCTATAGAACCAAAACAGAGCAGAATGGAATGAGGATTCTTATGAAAAAGACTTAGAATAAGACAAAGCATGATGTGGCATTTGACTCTCAAATTTCTACTGAGTCCTTATTCCTTAACATGAACCCCATTCAGACAGACAGAACCACTATCCTGTCTTTAGCCTTGGACCTTTAAGAGTTTGATGAAGAAGAGCTATTTTTCATTTTACCTCAGTATCAAGACAAAACGGTAGAAAACACTTGTTTCTCCCTCTTGCAAAAATTGTGGGAAACTCAAAATCAAAATCACCTCAAACAGGGCAGGGGGCAAATGGCAGATTCAGATTTGTTGGGGGGATCTTGGCTCGAGTTCTTGGGGGGGATCTAGGTCCCCTGCATAAATAGCACCTTACTTACAAAGCAGTTTAGTTTTCTAACACATGTTCAGTTTCCAATTAAGCGATATCTTAATTTAAAAAAAAAACCCACAAAAATGTCTCCAGGAGTTATACAAAAGGAAAAGACTAAATTCCTTATGCCACAGTGAACTGAATTAACATATGCACATAATGTTTAATGAGACATATGCACTGCCCTATATTTTGTTTAGGGGCTAGTATAGTAGCATGCTGCTATGAAAAACCATGAAATTCATACCAATTTCGAGAATTAGGAAAAACAGATACAACTGAATTTCAGGAATGCAAACTTAAAATACAAATCAAGAAACAATATATGGGGTATGAGTACTAATAGACTGACAACCAGACAGACAGGGAAACAGCAGGCAGACAGACAGACAGTCACTGCTTCAGAAACTGTGAATTATTCTTACAGTAATTTAACAGTTTCATTCCAAATTAAATATGAAAATAAGCTTATGTTTAATTATGTTACGCTTTCCAAATGAATATCGCTTTGGGAGTATGTCTTCTATAAAATATCTGTTGCCCCTTTATTCAGCTAAATGGAAACTTGAAAAAAATGGATTCATTGTACAAATTTAGAAGCATGTACAGTGAAAATAAACATATAACTCTCAAAACAAGCCATACACGTGAAATCATCAGAAAGAAATAGGATCATTTAGATTCCATTTGTATGAGAAAAATAAAAGGAACACATATGATGGTAAGTGCCAGGTTTGTCAGGGGGCCATACTACTAGCCTTGAGCTGATCTTCAAGTTGTGATTTAATGAATTTCAACAACAAGTTGACAGTAAATATTGCATTTCAGCCTTAGACCAAGAATCAGTAATTAAATGTGAATCCCAGTTACTGGGAAGGCAACAGAAATGTCTCAAATGAAAAGGAATTGAATCCATCACCCCAAATCACATTTTCTTTCCTCCTAAAATGCCACCAAGTGGTTTTTCATCAGTGGGTTCAAGAAGACCCACTCACCATCATGTTCAGGATACAAGACTACAGGGACTTTTGATAACAATCTATCTCATGTAATTGCACCGTGGCAGGAAAACCTGAAATTGTTTTCCTTTCAGGTTTGATGAAGGATTGATTTTTCACTTGCAGAGAATAAACTCACACCTTTGGCATCAGAAGATGATGATGAAGCCAGTATTGATGCCAGTCAGTGAACGACAAGCTGAACAGACAAAAGATGAGCAACATGGGGGTAAAGACAAAGAGACAAAAGGAAACCCCCCACCTACACAGCAGTGCTTAATGTGGCAGAGACTTCAAATGTGAGTGCTTTATACCCGCGCCCTGGCAACCTTTCATAGGCGAGCATGATTTTTGGAAGCCAAAATTAAATGAAACAATCACTGCGATACTGTCACTAAAGCTTCTTGTTTCCACTCTGAAGACCTTTGTACAAGGAAAGAAACGTTGCGCACAATTACTTTTTCAGGAACGAAGCATACGAAATGGAAGAATTTTAATTTTAGAGTCTCACCTACCATGAGAGTTTTGAATGCTACGATTGCTTTCAGAATATCCTGATGGTCTGGATGTGTATCCTGTGAAGGGAATCATTTGAAAACAATATTAAATGAGAATAGGTCCGTGATTGCCAAGGTGGGAGGAGGGTGTGGCTGCAGAGAGATGGAGAAAGGGGGTGTGGGGGAGAGGGTGAAGCAACTGTTCTGTATCTCATTTGTGGTGCTGGGAACAAGCATCTATTCATGTATTAAAATTCATAGAACTGTAGACCGAAAGGAAAAAGTCAAGTTTACTGTATGCTAACATGAGGATCAGAAAATAAAACATTTTTCCATTTGGAACCTCAGCACTTCCTCTGGTTGGGGAAATGAAGAAATTATAGCATCAGCAACACATCAGATGTTTGTGAAGGACACACTAGGTGTGGATTTCCAGGCTAGAGCTACCATCACCCTTTGTGCCACTCACTTTAGATAACAGTAATTATGATTCAGGTAATGTCCAGATCATTAGGTTGGGATTACTGGTTGTTAGTAAATGATACATGGTAGCGAATTATGGACACAGTTGTAGTTCGAGAAAAATCAGTCCAGTCTCATTTCCGAAAGTGTCTGCATTTGCCTTTAGCAGCCTCAACATGGCAGCTCAGAGAACATTCCAGGCTCCACACCATGTGCTCCTTCAGCAAGGTTACTAGGATGTCCACACTGTGCAACTGCATGGAAAGCAGAGCTCTGAGGTGCAAAATGGCTTGGCTGAAATTCATCTCTAACTGTTTAAGATGGGAAAAGAAAAACTCTTCAGGGCAGATATATACCAAGAAACAGGGCACAAAGGATGCAGGTGTGCGTCTAACCTTGGAGGTACATGTATACCTGATGGTTGGAGCTGCACTAATTAAGCGGGGGGTGGGGGTGGGGGTTCAGTAACAGCACTGGTTGTGAGAAGAAAGGTACATTCTTTTATATTTAAATTGATCCTTACCAAATCCAACTGGTAACAGAGAAGTTCAAGCTATACTCTACCATTAGCCAGCAGCCACACCACCCCAGCCAGAAAGCTGGGCCAGTGCCTCACCAGCAGTAAGAGAGCATTGATGGGCTGTGTTACCTGCTGGCGGCAGGCAAAGAACTGGGTTTCCAGACAAGGAAGGTCAAAAAAGCCCAGGCAGCAGGGGCATCGGGGGTTTTTCTCCCCAAACGAACTGCATATTCATCCTTCGGTGCTAAGTAGAAACAGAAACTGGAGCCACTAATTTCTGGATTTTTGTAATAAGCAGGGGAGGGCAAAACCTCAAACACTTCAGTGAACCAGTTGAGCTTTTGGAAAGGCAACCAGAGGTCAACACCTTCCCGAGCCCCCCCTGGAATGTCATTCGTATAGGCCTCCCTTGTGAGGTCCCACAGCCTCCGGGCTTGGGCAGGCCACCTATGCTGAGAATGTAAGGTTTTGCTCAGCACAGACTTTCACTCCTTTCGACTGCTGGCAAGAGCGGCAGTGTGCACACTTTGCTTTAAAGATAATCAAACCCTTTAAAACCTCAGAACCTTTCCCCAGACACAGAAAGAGCTAGTAGGGTAAACGCAGTGCCTACCCCCCCACCCCCACCGCCCTCCTCTCTCACCCACACCTCAGTCCCCTAGGCAGGATGGTGCAAGAACTAGCAGGAAATGTTCACCATTGATTGGTGTTTAATAGCAAGATCTGGGCCCTTGGTGAAAAACAGCCAATTATCAGGCCCAGTTACACCTCTTAACCTTTGGGAAACATGATCACTGTGCTTCAGCTATTGAAAGTGAATTTACAAACAAAAATGCAAGGGTTGGGGTGGAGGTTGCTGTATATGTGTGGAGGCATAGATAAATTTATAGAGGGCTCATTTATTAATCTTGAAAGAAATGTCAGGATCTTTCATTGCAGTGAATCCCAAAGCTGAATGGCCACCGTGTTCTAGAGATACACTTTCCTGTTCACAGAGAAAGTGTCTTTTGGATATCGTTTTACTCTGTTTATCTCCCACAATGCAGTTCGTTAATATGCCAGAACAGAAACGTGCGTCTTGGTTTTAACTAAAGCATCGTCTCTGAGAAGGCAGAAGAAAACCCGAGTCAACAGTTCACAGACACTTAAGGAAGGACAGAGGCTAGAGGACAAGAGGGAGGGAGAAGGATCGTGAACCCTTAGCACTTGTAGATGGGCTTCCGGTTCTAAGATGAGCAAGTTCTGGGAACCTAAAGCAACTAGACTTAGTAACTTATCCTTGAGAGTCTCTACTTTAGTGGGTCTTTAGTGTTCTCACCACTATGAGGTCATGGCCATGTTAACTAACTTGATGGTTATCACAGTGGATGCATACAGTACGTCATCACAGTGGATGCATACAGTACGTCATCACATCGCACACCCGAAAACAATCACGTGGTGTGTGTCAACTTCATTGGTCAACCAGACCTTTACAGAGCTGGGGAAAAGTAAATGAAAATGACGAAAAGAATAAAAAAAAATCTTAAGTGTGGAAAATAAAACTGTCCCATTCTTATTTTGCTACATAAAGGGGAAAACTAAAAAGCTGGGAAGAAGGAAGCTTGGATAAAGGAAGCCTTGAAAGCTAGTCTTTTCCCAAAAGCATGGGCCAAGCTTGTTGGGAGGTCGTGAAAGCCACTCCCCCTTACCTCCATGTGCCGCTCCAGCTCCTGTAAGAGGGTCACATACTTCTCCAGGCGCATGAACGGTTTGCTGAGGCTTGTTGTTAAAATGAGGATCCCTGGGCTGGCTGCACCTTGGTTTTCCATAAACTGCTCCAGCTCATCACTAGCCAGAGAGTAAAGACCATTGTGTTACTACTAAATACTCAATATCAAAATGAGTAACAGAACGTGATTTTATACAACCAGATTAGAATGTATTTCAGCAAACTCTAGACAGTTCGATTGAAGAGTCCAGGGTAGCAGAGGAAGGGGGTGAGTGGGAAGGACAAAGAAGGGGGCCCACTGGTCGTGGCAGACTAGGGCACCTTGGTGCTGGGGGTGGTGCGGTCATGTGCATCTGAAGAAGTGTGACCCTATGCCCCTGGGACTCACACAGTGCTCTGAAGCTATGAGACAGCCATTAAGAACCATTAAAAACAATCGAATCAACAGAAAGCAAAAATAGGTTCCAGGGGTCGAGCTGCTGGCCGGTGCCTTCCAGCTCAGATACTGCTGCCCCATCAACTGGCATTGGCTCAGCACTGAAGCTACAGTTGTGATCCAGGGGCTTCCTCTGCTCATCCATCAATCATTTGTTGAGTGTCCACTGAGTGAATGAAGATACAACAGCACCCTGACTTAGGGAGCCGGCACCCACGGGCCGCGGAGCAGCCTATCTGTTGGGGTGACCTAATCACCCTTCCTAATCACCGCCAAGGTTCCAGTTGTTGCCTGGTTTGACACCCAAGGCGGTCACTCACCACTAGCTCCCCGTCCTAGTGGCAGCCACCTACAATGTCCCAGAACCAAGTTCTAAAGTCAGAGAGCAGCATTTCTGTGTGGCTAACCATGACGTCACTAAGATCTTAAGCCAGGGAGCAATTCTGACAACCACTTGATTGGGAAAAAAATGATTGTGTTAATATCTTACAAACAGTGGCCTAAAATGTCTAACTCGAAGCTGGTGCTCTCTCTGCCCTTAAGGATGTTCTGGATTCTTTCCACCCACAGGATATTGTCCTGGGGCTACAAGATCATTTTCATATCTACTTACACATAATGAAAGAGGAGACTACTGCCTAACTGACAGCACACTTTGAAGCTTCTGCCTACCACTTGACCCTTGACCTGACTTCTCCAGTCAGGCACACATCTTCCTACCTCTGGTGACCCCTCTCCATGCCTACTGCCACCGCCTTCGTTCAGGTCTTCCTTTCCCCCCATCTAAGCAGTCCCTGCTCCGCCAGACTTCATGTCCCCTGATCCATGTTTCCTGCAGACTGCACTTCAGTCCTGCTCCACTGTGACTTCAGAAACTGTGATTATCTACCAGGTCAAAGCTTAACTTTTTAGATTCCTACTGGCCCACCAATCTCTGTCACTGGTCTCTGGAAGAAACTACTACTACTACTACTACTACTACTACTACTACTACTACTACTACTACTACTACGACGACGACGACGACGACGACGAAGTAAGCTATCTCTGGAAGAAACTACTACTACTACTACTACGAAGTAAGCTATCTAGTCTCCCTAGAACACATGTCACAAGGTGGTTCGTAAAGGTGGTATTGCAAGTTGTGAAAAGTGCTGCAGGAAACTTCCTGGCAGGAATCAAATAGTAGGGAGGAGCTGGGAACAGTGTGGGTTGCAGGTTATACACGTTATCCTGATGAAAAGACAGTCTCTCGGGCTTTTGTGAGCAGGACAGAATAGGATGGAGTCAGAGCGTCAGGACCAGCAACCTGGACTATCCTGAGTCTTTCCAAGGAGTTAAGGGCTGGAAATGGCCGCCTTCAAGGAAGCTAGCCCTCGTCAGGGCGGTGGGTGAGCGCTAACACTCTATCCCCTTCTGCAATCTAGCTCCAGGATCGGCTGAGAACAAAGTGCCCTGGACCTGGGGTCACAGAATCCTGGGGGGAATCTCCTCCAGCTTCATCTGACTCAGCAGCGAGCTAAAACCTGCTCCCACCAAAACTTGCTACTGTTTCATGCTAAGCTCTCCGCATTCCTTCACCCTCCTTGAAGAGTCACGTTTCCACACAGGTGCTATCTTCATTTCTCAGTTGAGACACCTAAGACTCATCAAGGGTGGGCAATAGCGCCTCAATGGTTGAAGCTTTTCAGACCCCCAATGGTTGAAGCTTTTCAGACCCCCACGACCTCTGAACTGGAAAGTATTGTGTCCCTTTGAAAGGAGTCGGGATGCATTTTTATTAGGATTATTATTATTATTCCAAGGAAACAATGGAGAAAATAGCAGCTTTAAAAATCACTAAGCTGTGATTTCCAGGCGAATGGAAATTCAATTGATGTTTAATTTCCAATCAGGAGCATAAAGTGCACAAAGAGATTTAAAAATTCATCGTGTATAAAATATAATTAGGAAAATAACTCAAATTTGGAGAGTGCATTTGAGTAGAAATGCAATTTAGAGAAAATCGCCTTCCTAATTTCTTTTCAATTTGGTAAACAAGTCTTGTTTTTCTTTCCATCACCGAATAACTGCTGGCATTCGGAAGGTTGCCTGTTAATTGATACAGGAGTTGCAACAATTAAAAGCCAACGCTAATGTGTGCTCTTTTACTTTCCATGCAGCGTAGGGGGTGTGTTAAATAGAAAAGAATTTTTAAAATTGTCTCTCTAACATGCAATCACCATCTTAGAACAACAACTGAAAACTGGCTATTGCGAAGAAAACAGCATTTTACTAAGAAAACAAAACCCTCTTAGACAGCCACTGCTCCTGGTGATAGTCTAAAAGAGTCATGTTACTGAGCCCAATAAATGTAATCCACAATGATGCTTCACAAAAATCACAGGTGATTATGTATCATCACGTCAAAGAACAATGGGTCTTCACAATCCAGTTGTAAACTTTATACGGCCTGCGTTAAACTTTCTAATGGCCGCTGCGTTAAGACTTGCTTTTCAGACTTAACATGTTCTATACACTTGATATGTCATCGAAGTTGTTCTCAACATACGAGGTGTCGCAGTCAAGATGCATTCATCTGGTAGAATGCACGCCGGATGGGAAGTGCGCTTGGGGGCGAAGCCGTGAAACAAGTGTCCTTCATGAGGCAGCACTTTTGTGGCATCTTTGCATGATCCACTCTGTGGGCAGGTAACTCTAGCTAGAGCAGTTCTGGAAAAGGAGCTGTCGTTTCCCCTCCCTCAGCCCTCCATGTCTCCCTGCCTTCCAGAAGAGTCTCTGTGAGGGGCCAAAGGAGAGGTGAGACTTGAGGGCCTGGGAGGCCTCTCCCACTGGGTTGGAAAGATCTGGACTAGCCTTTTTTCATGTATCCAGGAGTAGGCTGCCTGCCTCTTTTTACCCCTTCCCCTTTTTGTTGTGATCAGTCTCACTTGTTCCCTTCCCTGTTTTCTCAGAGACAGAGGGCTCTGGTCTCAGAATTCCCCCCCCCCTCCATGCTCCATGGCCCCAAAGCTCTCTAGTTTGTTCTCAAAATCTTCACCACCAACAGCCATGGTTTAACGACTACAACATGTGCTGTTTGTGGTGGTTGCTCTGAGGCAGTAAAGTGGGGCCAGGCCTGTCAGGCCGCTCAGGTTGCCTCTCTCTTCTCTCTCAACTCCGATTCCTTCTTCCTCGTGAAAAGGCTGGCGCCACACCGAAGCACGAAGCACGGGGGATTATTATGGGTATTTACGGGTATTTTTGTAAGGGAGAGGATCAAGGAGAAGGAAGAAACCAGAGCTGCAGTGGCAAGCGCAAGGGGAGAGAGAGGGGAAATCCCAAAAGACCTCACTCAGGGGATAGCAAAAGACTGGGACTGTTAAAATGTTAAAAGCCTGAAAATAAACTCTGCAGCAGTCCCTTAATTTAAGGCACAAGCAGTTCCCTCCCTAAAACACACCCTCTCCCTCCAAAAACAAAACAAAACAAACTAATAACCGCTCAAATGGGTGTATGTTAAGTAACTTTATGGTTATCCCAGCTGTAAACTTAGAGTATGTCTCTAAAAGCCCACCACATTTTACCTTTGTTTAACTTAAAATAAAATTGCAAATGTATAAATTAGCTTGTAAAACAACATAAAAAGACTTGTAAATAAACAAGCCAGGGCTGCCGAGTTTCTTTGTCTCAGTCCACCCTCAGCTAAGTTTCCCTAATACACTTTCTCTTTGTCTTTGCCTTTCAGTGTCTAAAAAGTCTATGCTGAGCAAGATTGTCCACGGACTAACAGGGACAGTCATGTAAATATATGTAAATATGGGGCATTCGCTAAGATGGTGGTCTGCTTATATCTCTAAATTCAGGTAACGAACGTATGATTCCATTTTTAACAGGATGCCTCCCTTCATCCAAACATGTTAAGGCGGCAGGCCCTCTCTTTGGCCATTGTCAGGAGCGTTTGTGGTGTCGTGGTGCCACCTGCAGGTCGGAAGGGAGAAGTGCACCTGTCTGGCCTGCTCAGGCTGGAAGCCATCTTCCAGCTTCCATACCTTTAGGTTCAACAGAGAAAGAACAGAAACCGACCGAAGTCCCTATTTCCACCGAAACCTTCATCTAAAATAGGGGTTAAATGGCAATTTTCTGAATTTCACTCAAATCTTTTGTCTCTACTGTGTCAGCATAAATTACCACAAAATTCATGTAGCACAGCTGAGATGACATTAGCATCTGAGGAAATACACCAAAATAGTTTCATCCCTTACAGATAGATATATGGTTTATCAAAAATTCAGTTCTATGGGAGTCCACTGAGTCTTCTATTATTTCAAGGGATATTATAAAATCTCAAAAACTAGACCTCAAGCAAACCACAGTAGAATAATTACCCCAAAGTTGAGAATCTTTAAATTAGCTATGTAATGAACTTTAAATCGTAATGTTTGAAGACACTCTTTGCTGCTACTTATAAGATTAAATTCCTAATATGGGCAAATTCAGGCAGTAATGTTTTAGCACACAGTTATATCAGAAGCTTCTCTAAATACTACAAGTCGGTCATTTGAAGCACACCTTGTCTTTCTGGCATTTATCTAAAAGTGTTATTCTCAGATCAAAAGGAGAAGAATATGTGCTCATATAAATAGTAAGTGAACATGAAGGAGATCTCTATTGGTATTAAGAAATTTACCCTTATTATACATACAGGATGTTTATCCATCCATCACAGGAAAAATATTTCTGAACCATATTTTTTCTACATTGACAATAAGTGATAAAAGCATTGAAGCATTCCTGGAAATTATAAAAAAAACTAAGACTGTTTTGCCATTTGTGAGGGAGGAAGAGTAAGGAAATACTGGAGCGTGTACTTTAGTCAGGACTCTAATTGCAACAATAATTTGTTTCTTAAACTAAAGGGTGGGTGTGTTGGTGTGCTTTATCTTTGTTCTTTGTATGCTTAAAATATCACTTTTTTCCCCTAAAGAACAACTAATGGCTGCTACAAAATGAAAAAAATATAGAAATAGGGAGTGGCAACTACTCTGTGTTACATGTTGGGTGCTTTATATACATTATATAATTTATTCTTTATTCTAACATCTCAACGTAGTTGGTTTTTTCTTTTCTATGAGTCCAGAAACTAGGGCTTAGAAAATGAACGAATTGCCTTATATAACACAGCCTTGAAGAACCAGAACTGTAAACTGAGCTAGTATAAGGTGGTAAAAATTTAGACTGAGATTTAGGGGTGGCATCTAGGGGGTTAAAAGGAAATAGTGGGGACTGTTACTGTCAGGATGGTGGCATGAGATGCTCCAATGGTCTGTCCCCCATGAGACAAGCATAGCTGGTGGAAACTATAAAACCATAGTTACAGTGTCTAGAAATTGTCCTAAAGGCAGATAGAGGAAAAACCTTATTCAAGAATATATTGTGAAACTCAATGAGAAGGCGGAGCGTTCATGGCAATTGAGCCATGACCTGGGCTTCCTCCCTTCCAGCTTCACAGAAGTACATCTGCAAGCAGATGCACCCAAAATCACAGGGCTCCCTCTCAGCACCCAGTCAAGGAGCACGATATGACACTAGCACATCTCCTCAGCTCCAACGCTGAGTTGAAGAAGCTCAATACCTGGCGAGTATGACTGAGAAGTTGAAGGTTCCCTTCTCTAGCCCCCTCCCACACATAGGGAGGAAGTCCTACCTGAGGAGTGACAGACTAAAAATAATGCAACCCATTCACCCTCAACCCAACTCACTTGCAAGGCTGAGATTCTGTGCTGGGAAAGTCAAACGCCTTCCCGGTGCCCTCAGTAGTGGCTGGAAGATTTTGCCCAGAGCAAGAGGCAGTCAGCAGGAATTGAGAGCTCTGAAGCTTTCCCAACAGGGAATAACTTTATTTGAAAAAGAATTTGGGGAAATTCAAGACTAAAGAATCTTGCAAAACACAAAGAGGATTTTGGTGATAAGCTAATAAGAGGATGCTGGTAGTTCTTCTTAATTAAGAGTAATGACCTAGGTTATAGGTCAATTAGGTCACTAGAGCAAACTAGAGAAAAATCTAAGAGGTGCTAAGAAAGGTCAAAAAACTTCAAAGTCTGGTTTCAGAAACTGCCTTTACCTGAGTTAAATTGGCTCAAATGGCAGATCAATGTATGCCCCAGGGAACTGTCTAGAACATTAGCACAACCAGATGGAAGTCACTGGAGCCTGAGTGTGACTGCCAAATGGGAGCAGACAGTTTAACAGAGAGATCAGGGTCTGCTAAAATCACTGTCATTTCAGGGTGACTGTGTGCGAGACCGCAGTTGTGGAGATATCGGAGTTTGCATACTGAGGTGGAAATAAGCCCCACTAAAATAATCGATTCTGGTTACTAGACAAATAAGCAAACAACCAAGTCAAACCCCAAAGAAAGGGGGAAGAGAGTCAGTACCCAGAGTTGTTAAATCTAAACTTGCATAAAGTGTCTAAATTACGTGGCACACGAATAAACAGGAATGAGTGACCCATATAACAAGGGAAAAAGAGAGAGAACATAAAAATAAATGCTAGATTTAACAAAGACTTCAAAGTAGTTATTATAAATGTGTTGCAAGAACAAAGGAAACCATGCTTAAAGAAATAGAAGAAGCTTAATGACAATACTTCATCAAATAGAGAATATCAGTTGAGAGATAAAAATGAAAAAATAAAAATAAAAGAACTAAAAGGAAATTCTTGAATTAAAAAATATAAAAACTGAAATTTAAATCTTTTCTACAGGTGCTCAACAGTAGATCTAAACTGGCAGAAGAACCAGTAAATTTAAAGAGGGATTGAGCTGGGCACGGTGGTGCGTGCCTGTAAGCGGCAGCCTAGGAAGCCACGGTGGGGACCAGGGATCACGGTTTGAGTCCTGCTGGGGCAACTTAGCGAGACCTAGTTCCAGAAAAACAGCTGGGCATGGTGGCACATGCCTGTAATCCCAGCTACCTGGGAAACTGAGGCTGGGGATTGCTTGAGTCTGTGGTACCCAGGGCAACATGAGCCTACGGTTCCACAGGCAAAAATAGAGAGACCTAGTCTAAAAAAAAAGGAAGAAAAACAATAAAACTGGACAGAATATCAAGGAAATATGGGTCATCTTGAAGTAAAACAACATATGCATGACAAGCATAGCAAAAGGGGAAGAGAGATAATGGAGAAGAAAAAATATTTAAAGGATTAATGACAGATAGCTTTCCAAACTTGAGTAAAATATTAATCTTCACATTCAAGAAGTTTGATGAACTTTAAATAGGATAATGCAAAGATCTTTACACAGAAAAACTAGAGTAGAATTGCTGAAAGACAAAAATCTTGAAAAGAGGAAGAGAAAAACAACTCATCATGAACTAGGGAATGTGAATAAGATTAACAGCTAGTTTCTCAAGAGAATTAGGGAAGGGAAAAAGATAACACACCCAAAATAATGACAGAAACAAAATCACCCATCAAGAATTCTAGACTATTCAAATTTTTTTTCAAAAATGAAGATGAAATGAAAACAACTCCAAAGAAAAATGGAGAGAATTCTTTGCTAGAAGACCCACCTTACAAGAAATACTAAAGTTACTTCAGAAAATTAAGTAAAACCAGATGTAAATTTGCATCTGCATGTAAAAAAACCACATTGCAGGTAATCATGTAAAGATGAAAGAGGATAAACACATAATGGGTATAAAAATAATCCTACAAATAGATATTATATCATGTTGTTGGGACTATAACATATAGAAATATATTGTACAACAGCAGTATGCTGGGAAGTGAGAGTACTCTACTAGAGTAAGGATATGATACCAGGTAGTAACTCTTCCATAGGAAGAAACAGAGATAAACAAATGGTAATGGTAAGCAAGAATGTCACTATAACAATTGCTATAAATATATCCTTGTTTTTCTTTCTTTTTTTGGTTTCATTAATAAATATAAAAAATAATTATGACAATGTTTGATCGCTTTTTCAATATATATGTGATGTGTATAATCGTGGCACAAAAAGGGCAGTGGAGCTCAAGCTATACTAGGAGTAACATTTGTATATCTCACTAGAATTCAGTGTGAATAGGAAGCAGATTCAAGCAAGTTCAGACATATATGGAAAGCCGCAGAACAAATGTTCAAAATTAATTCAAAAATGTATTGAAGAAATTCTGGTTTGAACTCTGACATGCAAAGAGCTTGGATGTAATCATTACTATCCTCCCAATGGAAAAAAAAAAGCAAAATGAATATCAATGAATTTTCTTAGATCACTGAGAATTGAGATTAGTTTTATTCAATTTACCAGTTTTACTGATAAAACTTACCACCTGCAATCTAGAAAGACCAACAAATAGAGCAAATTAGAGCAGAGGTCAGAAGTCCCTGGGACCAGTAACTTGTAGGAACATTTAAATGGTAAGTTTGATGAATTGCAAGAGTCTGAGTGTGGAACAAACTTGACAGTTAAAAGTTCCCAGGAACCCAGTCTTGGGGACCCCAAAACTTTTGTGGGTTTTGCAGCCAGGAACCCAAACACATTCTCATAATGAAGATCAGAGAAAAATCCCCTTGTGTTTCAGGAAGGGGAGAGAAAAATAACCATTATCAAATGCTGCCAGAATATTTCTCCATCCAAAGGGTTGCTTGTCAAGGGAATTGGTGTTGCAAACACTGACAAAACTGAAGGGAGAAATAGAGAGCGGTATAAGAATAGTAGGTGATTTACAAACTCGAGGGAAGTCACTAAGTTTTTTCAGAAGAATTATAATACACCATGAAAGAAGAGAAAATGAAATCATGTAAATATTTAACTATAACCAGAGAAAGCAGTAGAAGAGGGTAGTAGGGGAACAAGTGCAAATGAGTGGAAAAGTTACAAACATGGTAGCTATTAATCCAACTACATCAATAATCACTTTCCATGCAAATAGTCTATGCCAATTGAAAGACAGCAACTATCAGAGTGGGTATAAAAACAAGACTCCACTGTTTACCATCTACAGGATACAGATGAAAAGCAGTGGGCAGTAAATAGACATATTCACAGCATCAAAAATAGCTGGTAAAGGGGACGTATTAGTTGGTGGTGGATGGTGAGTGGATGTTTCGTGGTAGGGGAGGTTTCGAAGATGTCATCTTCGAGTTCATAGAGTGTTGTAAACTAATGTTACCTAGACGAAAAGTAGGTGTTTTTTTTTTAAAAGATGGCGTAAGGAACTACAGTAATTTCAGAAAAAACTGATATCAGAACAAGAAAAATGATCAGAAATAAAGAGGAAGCATTACATAAAGACAAAAGGGCCACTGCTCCACTGAGAGCAAACAACCCCTAATGTGAATACACTTAACAGAACATCAAAATACATGAGGCAAAAACTGATAAAACAGAACAGAACAGAGATAGCTAACTCCACTATTATGCTTGAGACTGTGCTTTCACTTTTTAAATTTTAATTTAAATTTTTAAAAAATTTGTATATATATGTGTGTATTTATATTTATATTACATTATTGTGTACCCCGGGACTTTCCCACTTCCTTAACTTTCAAAGACACCATGAAGAAAGGAAAACATGGAAGGAGTATTTTACAAATCATATGTCTGGTAAGACTATATAAAGAATAATATATAAAGAAGTGTTGCAACTCAACAATGAAAAAACAATCAACACAACTAAAAATAGACACATTTCCAAAGAAGCTATTAAAATTGCCAAGGAGTCAGAAAAAAATGTTCAGCATCATTAGTCCTTATGAGAAATGCAGAGTGTCTACTACTGGGTACAGGGTTTCTTTTGGGAATGATGAGAATATTCTGGAGCTATATAGTGGTGATGGAGAACAACTTTTTAAATATATTAACAACCCTGACTTTTGTCCTTTAAAATGATGACTGTTATGTGAATCAGTTCTTAACAAGACGATGACCTAATTTTAAAATAAGCACGGAATCTGATTATTTCCCCAAATGAAAAGATACAAATTTCCAATAAGCACATGAAAGATGCTAACGTTAGTAATCATTAGAGAAAAACCTATGTCAACATCAGAATGAGATATCACTTCACACCCACCAGGATGAGCAAAATGAAAAAGACTGATAATAACAAACGTTGATGAGGATTTGAAGAAAATGGAAGCCCCGTCATTGCAGATGAGAACAGGTGCAGTCACTTTGGAGAAGAACCCGACAGTTCCTCTAAAGGTGAAAGAGCATTACCAGGTGACTCAGCAATTCCCTTCGTACCTACTCAAGAGATATGAAAATATTAAGACTCACAGATCAACGTTCATAGCAGAGCTGCTCACAACCCATGTGGCCATAAGCAGGCAAATGGAAGCATGCCATGTGGCGAACCTGTATCACGGAATACATTGTTGGCAATTTAAAAAGCAAAGTACATTGGTGGTGGGTGTGGCGTGAAGAATCCATCTGAAGAAGTGTGGACTTATCCCTTGACATCATACACAGTGTTGTATGAGAGTTACCCTCAATAAAAAAAGAATACAATTCAAAAAAGATCTTTCATTTAAAAACTGAAAGTGAAGTACTGGTAAGAGCTACAATACAGATGAATCTCAAAAACATGATGTTTAATGAGAGAAATCAGACACGAAGACCAGAAGTGGTGTGATCCCACTTAATTGAAATGTCCAGAACAGGCAAATCCACAGTAACGGAAAGTATGTGAGTGTCGGCCTTGGATTACGAGTGGGGCGCATCTGTCAATGAGTGCAGGTTTATTTGGGGAGTGATGACAATGTTCTAAATTGACTGCGGTGAGCTTGCACGACTCTGACTAGACTGAAAATAATTTTAGAGCCACGCCCACCCCTCATCCTCCTAAAAATAATTTGACTGTATACTTTCAATGAGTGAATTAAATGGCATGCAAATTACAACTCAATAAAGCAGTTCTATGGCAAGGAAAATGGCGATGTTCATTTTTTAAGCTGGTGGTGTCCCGTGGGGGTTCCTGAGATGCTTGCATGCAGATTCTCTTTGCCTGTCAAATATTTATCTAAGTGAAA
This sequence comes from Uropsilus gracilis, assembly GCA_004024945.1. Lineage (NCBI taxonomy): Eukaryota > Metazoa > Chordata > Mammalia > Eulipotyphla > Talpidae > Uropsilus > Uropsilus gracilis. The sequence continues at coordinate 143,521 of PVHY01000944.1, forward strand.
AAACTGTAGAAGTCGGACAGACCTGGATGCTAATTGTGACTCAACCACTTCATAGCTATGAGTTCTTGGTCAGATGACTTAACCTTTCAATGTCTTATCTGCAAAGCAGAGGTGGTAATAATAGTAACTCCCTCATAGGCTTTTCCATCATGTGCCTGGCACACTGTCAGTGTTATTATTAGCTAACGTTAGCTCTAGGCAGTGTAGCCACAAGTCCAAATAGTCCAGACTCATAGTACCTCTTCTTGTAAACTCCAATTTCCATATTCATGTCCCTCGAGAGTTCAAAACTTTGGTCAGGGGAATAAAATTGACCCTCAGATAAGATCTACTGAATTCTACCTGTAAAACCTCTTTACATACAAGTTCTTATTAAAGCCGAGACATCTCCTAACAAACCAGAATGAAAATCAAAACTTCCACCACTTCTGAGGATTGGTACCAAGTAGTGTTTGGTACCAAGTAGTATAGGGGGGTCAGGGTAGGGCTTTTTTTTTTTTTTGAGACTAGGTCTTGCTATTTTTGCCTGTGGAACCGCAGGCTCACGTTGCCTGGGGTACCACGACTCAAGCAATCTTCAGTCTCAGCTTCCCAGGTAGCTGGGATGACAGGCGTACACTACCACACCCAGCTATATTTTTTTGGAACTAGGTTTCACTACGTGCCCCTGGCGGTACTCGAACAACGATCCCTGGCCCCGGCTGTGGCTTCCTAGGCTGCCGCCCACAGGCATGCGCCACCATGCCCGGCCCAGGGTAGGGCTTTTGTGGCCTCACCCACCAGTGGGTGGCTGACGCACAGGGCAGCCACCTGCAGCCTGGATCGGTGGAGCCATGTTGCCCCTGTTCTAGCCCAAGGAAGGGCGCCTACGCTCAACCATCTGGACCCCGCCCCCACGCTGGGAGCTAGGGGGACGGGGGGGGGGGGGGGGGGGGGGGGGGGGGACACACGGGGATATGTGTGCAACACAGACCCTACCATAGAACAGGTGAGGGATAATGCAAAAATCCAGCCCACAAGCCTGAGCTGGATGCAGTTGTTGGACAAGTGAGAGAACCAGTGCATGCGAGACAAGAGGAACAACTGTAGAGTCATAATGTCACAATGAGCACCTATGCGCTTACTGGGTCAGGAAGACCCAAGACCTAATTTTAAACATGCCTCGTAGGAGAGCAAGGCCCCCTCCCCACACTAAGGGAGAGGAGAGGAAGGCCAAAGATGGGGGGGTATTGGTCCCACAGCAAAGCTGCAAACTGAGGCAGAGAAGACGATCTACAATGGCCATTCACAGACACCTGTATCCACAGAGAAACTTCTTCACCGACACTGGTTGAGGGCGAGACCCCCTAAATCTGACACCAGAACCATAAGGTAAAACAGCAGAGATGGGATTGGAGAAGACGGGCCTGCAGCAAGAAAACATGGACAGATCGCAAATGAATACAGACTGGCCGCCCAACGCAAACTTAAGACTGAAAACCTACCAGCGAGGCTCGCCTGGTTCCAACAACACAGTCCCTCACCCAGTGAAAGGACACTGCCCCAGGAAAGGAAGACTAATGGACTTAGCACAACTAGTAAACAACAAAGAAAGGGATTTGAGAGAATGGAAGGGGAACGAGAGGGAGGAGGGAGAGAGAGGTACTCCAAAATCCAATTACAGGGGTTGTGATTTATGTGATCTAAAAAATAAAAAAAAAAATGAAAAAAAAGACACTTTCATGTCTATTTAGCTCTGTGGCCCAGACGAATGTCCTGGTGAATGTGCCAGGGGTGGGTAGTCAGAGGGAGAGGAAAGATAGGAGAGATGTGAGCTTATTTGGACTCTTAGATGAAACATAATTTCGCTGCTTTTCATGCATCTGGAAATTTCTATTTATGCAAATCTATCAGAAAACTTCGCTTAAAACACCTGAAAATACAGTTCAGAGTGTTAGTTTCCTTGTACCTTTCCCTCTTAATAACTGCCTTTAGCCACAGCACTGAGGGAGACTTCCTCTACTAGACAAAGGGAAAGTAAAAAAACAAAACAAAACATGTGTACACTAAAGCCATTCTGCAGCAATTCAGAGAAAATACTCCCTGGGGCAGGGGAAGACTAAACCATCAGATCTAAACAGAACTTTGCTTCAGGAAAGCTTCTCCTGTCCCCACCTCATGCTCACACTGAGTTGATACCAGGTTGCAAAGTCTCACAGCATCTTTAATTACCCATTGGTAAGACAACATGTTTACAACATGTAATTTCCTGTCTGAGTGCCCTCAAAATTTTATGTTCCTTGAGGGGAGGGACATTCACTTCCTTGCTCACTATCGTATCTTCATCAGCTAGTACGGGACCTTGCACAAAGTAGATGCTCTGGATGTAAAAAGTGGACAGTCATTTCATGGCACAAGGAATGGGCATAATCAAAAGTTCAGCTGGAGACCTTGCATTTCCTAATGAAGGGTTCTAGGAAAGGATCTTACTAGAAAACAATCCTTTGGGGGGGGGGGGGGGAATGTTAAAGATTTACCTGTGCTGGGTGAGTACATTTACAGCCGAAGGATGATTTGCACAGTAAGTCAGATACATAGATTTAAAATGAGGCATGAGGTTCAGCAGACAACCTCCTACTTTGTGTTGGTTTTCTGGAAGCCTGTAAGCAAAACAAGAGAAACACAGAATGTAAACTAGGAAAGAGGGCAGAAAGGAAGTTGTTTCAATTAAACCCTGCAACATGGAAACCTTTTGCCAGAGGGGAAGCTATGTTATGAGTTTTATCCACAAAGGACATGTTCTTGACCACAGTTTCAAACTCTAGCCATGAAACATTGCTCCAATGATAGGGTTACATATTTACTTGGAATTAGTAGGTAGAGTTCTTGTAAGATGTTTATTTAAATTATAATATTCAAATTTAGTCAGGCACACTCTTGGTTAATTATGTGACCATTCATAGCACAGACAAAACTAATCGCATCTAAAAATGACATATCACAAAGGAATATTTTGTAGTCTTCATGGCCTGGTGGTTGGCTCAAGAGTTTTTAAATTGATATTTTGAATTATAAGCCACCTGCTTTCACTTGTAGAAAAATGGGAAAAGCACATGAAAGAAAAATTTCCTCAGAATCCCACTATTCATTAGTGTCTATTATGATAATTTTGGCAAAGCCCTTCAACTTTCTTCTACATGTTTCTCTGTAAATGAAAAGCATAGATTATGACTAGGTGGTGATGTGCTCTTCTCATTTAGTAAACATCTTTCCAGATCAATAACCTGGATCCCCCTCAGCATCTGCAGTGGCTCCTTGGAAGTCTCAGCACCTCCCTCCCGGGGTAGCTGACCAGTCATGTACCATCAAGACATAGGCCCTAGTTCCCTTGCAGTCAGTGAAACTTGAGAACTCCTTCAAGGTATTCTGCTTGGGAAATGAATCCTGCTACAGGTACACAGAGCTTGCAGGATGAAGGCAAACACCTCCATGACCCAGCTAGCCAATCAAAGTGTGTGGTGGTTCACATCCACAGACACCTTTCCTTGCCCCACTTTTTATGAATTTCACCTTTAATATAATAACAGACTTCTCATCTAAAAGAGAAGAGCAAGTTTGTGAAATGGAATGGCTCCTCCAAAAAATTTTCCAAGTAATTTTAAGATACGAAAGAAAATACCTAATGGATGTCAAAGGCATAATCTATGTTCGATGAAGACCTGACTTGTCGCTCCTGTTGAAGACAAGCAGTTATCCAATACGACTTTTACATAAAGCCAGAGCTAATTTACTGCTACCAGGCCTTGTTGGATAACATGTCCTGAGACTCGGTGGCCATTGCCACCTCGTGCATTTTCTCCAGACTGGCACAAGTTTCCAAGGTATAACAAACTCACAAATAAAAATGCACCCCTTTCTAAGACAACAGTGAAGAGGAAAACTAAATGCAAGCAAATCACACCGTTGGCTGTGTTTGTGGCGATATATGCAACACTCACTTGGAACATTCTTCCAAGGTTTGGCAGAGTGTCTGTTGAAACGTGCATACTTCCTCGAAGTTTCCCAATAATGATGTGAACTCCACAGTGCTCAGGCTAGAAAAAAAAAATTGGAGTCTGGTGAGCTGATGAGCAGCAAACAATCAGAAGTGGGGCAGGGGAAGCAGGCTTTAGATTCTAAGCTTTGCTCTGCAACTTGTACCCACTTCGTAATGTCCCTTTTCTATACGAAGAACAGTGATTCCAAAGTATGTGAGTGTTCGGGACATTTAGGTATTTTCCAAAGCAATGAGTAAATGAATAACAAGTCTAAACTTCTGCATGCCTCCTTCTGAAGGAGCAAGAGGCTCGTAGAAGCAAAGAGTAGATGCTCATTTAATGTATGAGGAGAAATAGGAAGATCCAGTTTCTCCTAATTTAAAACGTTCATAAGTCAAATAAAGGTCATCTTTATGAGAGGAAGTAGGATGAAAGAAGAGAGTGGTGGGAGCAGTGACTTGTTTCGTTTCTTTGTTTGTCTTTGGAGTAAAATGCAGCCACATAAAGACAAGTGGAACAACTTTACCACGGGGCCTCTTCAGTAAGAATTTTCTCACCCATTCGTCCCCTACCAAGCATCAGGCAATAACAACAGGTAGCAATACTCATCCTGCACTTCACACCTGTGTATTTTACAAATACTAACTCATTTCACTCTCAGAACCACATTCTGATCCGGTACCAGTGCTGGCTTTGTTTTACATGTTGAGAAACTCAAGCCCAGAGAGGTTAAGCAAATCACCCCAAGCCTCAAGCCAGTGAATGGGGAAGGATGAATTTGAACCCCCATATTCTAGCTCCAGGGTGTATGCTCTTAACCATTTGGGGGAAGAACTTTTTTGAAGATTTCCTTAAAAGGCCATTCTCGGCCACAAGTTCTTTCTCCTTAATATAATAATATTGAGGGAGAGTTTCCAAGAGTCATTTTTGCTGACAAAGAAAAAAGAAGACCCACACAAGCATTGCCAGTAACCCCTATGTATGAAAAGCCCCCAGTTCCTCTGCTATACTGCTCTCCTGAGCCACAAGCTGGAAAACCCCTTTCCGGGGGGTCAAAAGCGAAAGCATCCGCCTGCTTCCCTGGCACTCTCTCTCTCATAGCAGCAAGAACTGACTGGGGGCTTATTTGGCCCCTTTGGATCAGACTGTCTGGCTTAATCAAATCTCTTTTGCGTCTGCAAGAAAAGGTGCCATGGAAACCTGCTGTGTCCTGTGGGCTTGCTGTGTGGGAACAAGCACTTCACCCTCAGGTCTCTCACCGGCTCTGCCCTGGCCTTTATGTTATGACACAATATAAGTTTCAGGGGTTTCCATTTCTGCTCAGGCTCTTTCCCTTTCCTTCCCTCTTACTGTTCCTTCAAGATCTGACCACCTCCCTTCCCCAGGTCACCACCTCAGTTTCACTTCTCCTCCTCTGCCTGCCACTACCAGGAAACAGAAAGCACATTTCTCATAGTGGCAGCAGATACCATGTGCCAGTTTGGCTACATATTGGCTGTGTGGTGGGCACGAGAGTGAGCCTCTCTGGATGTGGGTTTTCTCACTCAATGGGGTTGCCATCTCTTACAGGGGACCAAAACCTTCAATGAAGTTCCACTCAGGTCTAAGAACTACGATTCACAGAACACGACACATTTTGCATAATAATCACAAAAGACACTGTTGTTGACCATGTTTAGACTCACAAATCACAGGAATACAAAATCTTTTCATACTGAAGTAACATTCCCATAGTGTTGGGAAAATAAGTGAGAAATTTAGCAAGACGTTATGCATAGGCAAGCACAACTTGAGAAAAAGGAGAAAAAGAGTGAAATATTTAAACATATTTAAGCTAGTTTAAGCAACCAGCCAGCAAAAGTAAACTCTTGCTGTGGTAAAATGGGAAGCTTCTATCATCCGTTGTGTGGATTGACTGAGATAGTCTCTTTGAATTATAGAGCATATTTTCTAGTAAAGTTGAGGTAATTAAAATAAAAACACAAAGGAGTACAGTTAGCTACTACTTGTGAAATATGTCATGCTTGCAAACACAGAAAAAAATGGTTAATATTTTTCTTTTGTAAAAACTAAGTTTTAGGTCTCAAATAATCACTTCAGATTTGTAAGATCAGAAGAGGCTTTGAACATTTTATTTCAAAAAGATGTTTTAATCTCTCTCTCTTTTTTTCTTTCCTTTTTTTTGGTGACTAGGTCTCGCTATGTTCCCTGGGGTACCGCAGACTCAAGCAATTCCCAGCCTCAGCCTCCCAGGTAGCTGGAGATGGCACCCGGCTGCTTTTTCTAGACCAGGTCTCACTATGTTGCCCGGGATAGTTCGAACCCATGAACTCATGCGATCCCTGGCCTCTTGCCTCCTAGCGCTTGGACAACAGGCGCGGGCCACCATGCCTGGCTTAACATCTCTTTATTATTCACTCTTGCCTCAGTGAAATACCGACTTGAATTGCTCTTAATGAACATTCACAAATTCATTCTTTCCACGTCAACACATGGGAAAGAGTCTCTGCCCTGGCAATGGTTAGAAGGACGATCAGAGTGAGCACATGAATTTCCAGTTTGTGTGCTTTCTGCATAAAAATACCAGCAAGTTCTTTTTCTGTAAGGTAAAACCAGATCTATCACTTTCAAAATGTACAAGATAAAAATTGTCACACACAGTCATGCAAATGTGCTTATTCCTTTCACAGCCCAAAGAGAAAGTCAAGCTCTCCAAAAGCAACATCTTGCATCAATTCTACTGCCTTGACCATGTTCTTGGCAATCTGTGATCTGTGGAAATCTTCTAAAGGGCAAAATCAATTATCCAATGACATAAGCGTGATGACTTCATATGCTAACATTATCTCACTTCATTTAGCAAAGGATATAAAAAATAAATCTTACTTGTTATTGGACTGCAGGGGTCTTAAGTAAGTAACAAGAAGAGACTGAAGTTCTTTAGCATAATCTTTTTCAGTGTCCAATATGTTCTGTAACACCTGCAGAGAAACAAAGGTCAAGGTATTATAATCGTCAGGGTGAATGGAAAATATAGCTTTAGAACATCTACCCAAATTACAGGGAAAAAAGCCTATCTACTGAGGTTAGCAAGCAACTAAGATGCAAAAAATCTGAATGCAGTTTTCATTTTCATTTAATAATTGCAGATCCACTGGCCACACGGTATAGCTTACCAACACAATTTTTCAGTTACCCATAACTGGAGGGACCTTGCGATTTACACATTATTCTTCAAAATGCTTTTGTTTGCTTTAGTTCATTTTTTCCTTGGGAATGGTCTTGGTTACTTAACAACGGATCTTTTTTTCCCCATTTTGTGGATGAGAACATTGAGAGCAGCTACCTTCAGACACAGAGTCAATGTCAGGATATAGTGATGACTACAGTGATACCAAATATCACAAAAGGCTTTTGTTTTAGTTGTGTTTTTGATAAGACTTCGAGGGGACAAAATCTGAGGACACAGTGAATTTTTCAGAGAGTTAAAACTGGTCTTTCAGTAAAGGTAAAAGTTGCTATCATAAAAAAATTCAAAGGGAAAATACAAATATGAGGAATTGAACAAGGGAAATAATACTTATCAATATTATTAATGATAATCAAATAAAAACTATTGGTAAAACAACTGATCTACAAGTCATCAATTTCTCTTCTCTTCCCAGCCCTAGTGTCATGATCCACTTGCCCAGACTTTTCTGGAGGCAGCTACAACCTTCATTTTCGAGATCCTAGAGATAATCAAGCTGACATTTTAGTAGATTTTCTCTCATTTCTCGTAATTCTTCAACAGAAAGTTATTGAGTGTCTTCTTACTGCCAAATGTCATGCTGCCCGCAGGGGGCTTCCACTCTATTTACAAAGGGAAACATTAAACAGGGGAATACAAAACACTGTGCAGCTCCCAGAAGCCCCTTGGCCAATCATTATGCCAGACATATACTCACAAGAGAATGCATGATGATCTGCTTTTGAAAGGTGGGATGAACAAAGCAAATGGAAGCAGAAACAGCTGTGGACTTTTCAGGAAACAACCGCACTGGAGGGTGGTCTTCCAGGCCCTGCTACCAACTGACAGCTTGTCTCACTTTCAAGGCTTCACTCACCTCATCTGAGATTGTGACATTGCACCTACCTCAAGAACCATTGTGAAGAGGTAGTAACACACTGCACAGACAGGTGCAGGTAGGAAACAGCCCCGCCAATTTAAGGGACTGGGAAAAGCTACTCGATGATAGTACTAATGACATTTCAGTCCAGGTGATGCTTAGCTGTGAAAGGGGTGTCCTGTGTAGAATTTTCAGCAACATTCCTGGCGTCTATCTATTACATGCCAGTGGCACGCACACTTCACCAGGCCATCCCAGTCATGACAACCAAAAATGTGTGTTGATGTTGCTAAATGGTCACCTGAAAGGCAGTATCAGCCCTAGTTGAGAACCACTGGGTTTGAAGGCCACAGCATGGCTTCCTTCCAAAAGTTATGATATAAGTTGTAGCCCCTCTCCCTGGCCACTCATATCTGCTGTCAGTCCCTCTCTTCCTCATAAACTCATCTCCAGAAGGGCAAGTATAAATTCAAGGGCCCGGAGGAACTGATGTTCTAGGAAATTAAGTCAGTGATGGGCTAGAACTATTGACCCCTATAGAAAGTCTTAGAACAACAAAGGAAATCAGAAACTATTTGAGATAAATAGTAAAAAAAGACAACATAAAAAAATAAAGGATTCGGTGAAAGCCGTGCTTACAGGGAAATATATAGTTGTAAATGCATCAGAAAAGAAGAGAGAAGACTCCTGGCTTCAAGTCAGCACTTAAGGAGGAAGTCATTACCCCATCCTAACACCAAGCACATAACTGAAGAAGCTGACAAAAGCGTAGCTTTTCTTACATCTGTTAGAAAATTGAGGTCACAGGGGAAAATGCTACTCCCAGAACTGGAGAGATGGAGAATGAAAACCTGCTGGAGCAGAAACCCATGAGCTCTTTGCCCAGCTGGGCTGGTGTTTACTGCAGTCCCTCAGGTAACCACGTTCTCAGGTTCGGCACCAGTATTCATTTCTTTATTATTGGAAATGAAGAAGTTACTCTTAATTCAATAGTGCTGCATTTAACAGAGGTAAACCTCACATGCAGATTGCTTTATGAGCTGCATCTATTTTTGGTTGGTCTACAATATTTGTATTGGGGGGAAAATGGGGGCATGGCCTCCCAGCTACATTCTAGAAAGAATGCAGTCACTCAGTCATCTTTTCTTCACATTTCCTCTTTTCTTTTCTTTCTTTTTTTTTTTTGTTTTAATACTGAGGTAACATTGGTTTATAACACAGTGTATGATTGAAGGGAATAAGTTCACACATCCTCATATGTACATCACTAGTACCCCCCATCAAAGCATCCATAGTTTTTTGCCCTAGACCATTGGGCACCATTCTCCCTTTACCCCTATTCCGTCTGTCCCCCAATAGCCTCAATTCCACAGGCACATTTCTAGGGTGTTTAATAGTTTAGTTCTGTCAGCTCCTTTGTTTTGTTTCTTTCTAGTCTACATATGAGTAAAATCATTTGGTATTTGTCTTTCTCCTTCTGCCTTATTTCACTCAGCATCATCCCCTCCAGTTCTATCCAAGTTGTCATAAATAGCTTGTTGACATTTTTGTAAAATGACCATGTCTGGTAATAAACCATCTCACACCTGCGCCTTCCTTTCAGTCCCCGCTGTCTCTGTCACACTACCTAAATTACAACACCTGTTTAAAAAGGGCAACAATTCTTTTTAAGTCGTTGCCTGAAGGGAATTTTTTTAATTAGAAAAATCACAGATATTATTTACCTCATAAAATGTGAGTTTTAAAACAAACAACACTGCTTGAATTCCATGGTTGCTATAATTTAATCTCCTCTTGATGGCAACTTTATAATGTCAACTCCCTTTAAAATGCTATCACCTGGGACTCCAGTAAAAGAAATCATGACAATTTTGCAAGTAAGGGACAAGCTGTCCTTCCATGGAGGGCCTGTTTGCTAGGTGAGTCAGCGTGCTTCTTAGAAGGTCTGCCCACACTGGGACTACCAGGTCCTGGCAGTTGCAGCCCAGGTGAAGCAGGCAAGCACACAATTCCAGCTGCTTTGGAGAGAGCTACTGAGAAGCAAAATGGAAACGACGTTTCGAGGGTGGCTGAATGCTGACTTCACAAAACTGAAAAGACAAGGTGATTAATGAATCTTTCATTAAATAATGCAAAAAATATCTGAATGGTAATAAATGAAATCACACTGCCCTGGCTGTGGTCTGATGAGGAGAAATGTTCATCAGGGTGGCTGCTTGGGATTCTTTCCAAAATTCACTTGGACGTTTATTGCTTTCCTCAAGCTCAAAAGACCAACTGATGAACTTCTCAGACTGGTTCTTTATTTTTCAAGCCACAGGGCAACTACTGTAAAAGGATAAAAGGGAAGCAGACAGAGAAGGCTATGTGTTCCCAAACAGAAGCCCTCAGTGGTGAGTCAGAAGGCAAGGAGTTTGGCAGGCCAACCGACTTCACAGAAGGACAATTTGATCGAGATTAAATCCACTGAAACGTACTAAAATAGACTGCCCTCGGACATCGCCTTTGCCACCCTGACTCTGTCTTCACAGGGATGACCAAGCACCCTTTTGCTCAATTAACCTTTGACTAGATTCAGAATGAAACAGATGGTGAGAAACCACAGAAAAAGAGTTGGAGGTCATTCTATCTCCATCCTGGGTGACTGATTTCCACTAAACTGTATTTCCTACATTTCCTGGAAAGGTTTTCCAGTGAGTTCATTTTTATAACTTTTCCAAAGGGAAGTATCGCCGACATACGGAGAAGTAACTTTATAAGGTTGAAGCATATAAACAGAGTGTAGAGGTATGTTCGATGATAAAGGAAGGCAATAATGGCCTCACAAAACCTTACATCAAAGCAAAAACAAAATATTGTTCTGAGTTCATTACGATGCTTATAAAAATGAACTAAGGTTGACTTTCACAAAACAGGCAGCATTAGTCTTTTATCATCAGATAAACTTCCTAACTCTGCAAAACCCTGTCACCTCCAGTGCTGCTATGGCCAGTCCTCTAATGGAAGAGATGAATGGATAAGACAGGAAATGGGTAGGTAAGAGAGAAGCAGCTATGGAGAAAGAGGAAATGGGGAGATGCAAAGGACGGACGAGTGGTTTAAAAAGGTTGATAGTGCGCAGAGGATTTTCAGGGTGGCAGAACTACTCTGGATGGTACTACACGGTAGAGACATGCCACGATATTTTGGTTTATAAATACATATAAATTGCCATTCAGACTATCAAAGTATATTTCTCCTATGTATTTTGCCTTCATTCAAATTCCTGACTCACAGCTCAGTAACTGAAACTTCCTAAGTGTTGAGGGTGATAAAGGTGACTTCTTGATGGGAATGAGGTGGCTTTTGGAAGCATCAAATGAATGTGGGCTGCTTGCCCGGCGATCCAATCATGGGATGAGCCGGCTGGAACTTCCGGTCTCCTGACCGGGTGGCGAGGGGTGGGGTTTGAATCGATCAGTGATAATTCAATCAGCCATGTGGTGTAAGTAGTGAAGTTTCCATAAAGCCCCAAAAGGACACGGTTCAGAAAGCTGCAGGGGTCATGAGCACATGGAGGTGTTGGCACAGCGGTGTGCCTGACAAGGGCTTGGGAGCCCCACGTCCTTCCCCCATATCTTGCCCTGTGGTCACTCCAATGGGATGTTCGATGTTATCTTAGAAAACCCTTTGTACTGAATTGCTGATGTAGTCAATACATGGGTTTCCTGAGTTCTGTGAGTCACCAGCCAATTACTAGAACCCAAGGAGAGGACTGAGACATGATTTAATAAGTCACACACAGACTTCTTCCCTCCTTCTTCCCACCTTTCCGACCGCAGATGGGTCCTCTAAGACATACCCTTTAGTCATCTGCCCTAAATGGCAGTGAAGAAACTTAGAAAACAAAATAAACACTACTGGCCCGTGTGGACTATATTTTCCTATTTGGGTGTAGGGACACATCATCTTTTATTCTGCAGACAGAGGCTCATCCGCAGAGCTGACAGTAGGAGTGACGTGAAACTGATCTGTTTGTGGTCTGTTTCAGGACAGTCATGGCTCGCTTAAGGGCGTTGCTGTCAGCCACCGTCTACAGCTACATCGGTGGTGCCAACAGGCTCTATCACAGAGTTGAGGTGTGTGCTGGCTGGACCCCTTAGAGTCATGTATGTGCATGTTTATGGAGTTCACACTTGATGCAACCCCTCAGCTATGCACTTCCACAACGTATCGTGTAGTTAAGCACCCTTGACTATTGGTGCCATGAGTCAGAATTCCACCTTCTGAAGGGGCATTTTGGAGGGGAGAGAAGAGAGTGCAGTGCGTTCCATGCCTCCAGGGAGGGATTGCAGATGCCACCATGCTTGCCCGAGTTCTTCTGCTCCCGGATCCCCAGTCTACATTCCCTGCCAGCTCTTCTGTCCCATCTAAGCCCTGACAGCCTAGAATCTTACGTCTTCTGTTCAACCTTTCCCTTTGTGTTCAAGCTTTAGTCCAGTACACATCAGAGTCACTGTGTTTGGGGACGGGGTGGAAAAGAGGCTGGTGGAGTTTCTAACCTGTTTCCTGGGATCTACAGACAGATTCCGAGACAGTAATTTGGATGTGAGGCCCAGACAGCTACATGTTTAACTTGTTTTCAAGGACTTCTGATACAAGAAATTCCCAACCACACATGGAGAAACCCAGCTTTGGATGCGTTCTGACTTTGTATCACTCTCTGCCAGGTGGCTGACAATTTCCCGTCTGCCCTGTCTTCATAAAGACATTATAGATGCCAAGAACAAAGTGTGGCAGGCAAATTAAGCCTGAAGACTGAGCTACGGAGACATCTTTTTCTTTTCTTTGCTTTTCCAGTTTCATCTTGCAGCACAACTGACAAGTGAAAATAGTGGATATTTCAGGTGTACGACTTGATGCTTTGATATATAATGTGACGTGATCCCCACGATCGAGCTGATTAAGTAAGGCATCACCTCAGTAGCTACCTTGATTCTTTATTCTTGTTCTGTATGTTTGGGTCCCCTCTGGCATATCGTATCAAGTTACAATGGACAAAGAATGTCAAAGAGATTATTCAAAACATAATAAAAAAACAATGCTTTTCAATGATGAGAGAAGTAATAAAATGGCAGTGAATTTTGAGGACGATGAAGGGATGAAGGTGGGGATGACAAAGGCATGCTCCAGATTGCCGTGTCCCTAAAGGAGGCTGAGTTCCTGTTCGACCAGGAGAGGCCTAACCTCAGACGCCTTGAAGAGGACTCGTGGCAGATGCAGTCTGCACTCATGTCCAGAGCCACCAGAATCGTGCTAAGGCCTGAGTGGCCTTTCCGACACCACAGGTCCGTGGGAACTTGAATAAAGGGATAGAATGTCTACCAACTTGTAAATGCCAAGAGATCTCTGTCCTCCCCAAGTTCACAAGATATGACGCTTAACGCTATGTGTCAATGGACTGGGTCACAACGTGTCAAACTAAACAGCATTTCTGGGGATGTCTGTGAGGGCATGCCAAATGAGATGAGCTGCTTAACTGGCAGACTGGGTGAAGCCGAGTGCCCTTCCTAGAGTGGGTGGGCAACATCCAACCTCTCGAAGGCCTGACTAGAACAAAAAGGTGTGGGAAAGGCAAATTTGGTGTCTCTGCCTGACTGAAGCAGGTCCTCATTCTTCTCCCGCCCTCAGGCCAGAACTCACACTACTGGTTCTCCTGGTTCTCAATTCTCTGACCCGTCTGTCCAAGCACTCCACTTTCAGGTGGCTGGTCACGGGACTTCCCAGTCTCCATAATCACAAGAATCAAATCCTTACAGTATCTCTTTTCATATGTCCTATTGGTTCTGTTTCTGTGGAGAACACTGACTATGACACAGGACCAAACAAGAGAACATTCGTACTAGAAATCACCCACTGAATGGAGATGCCTAAGAACAAATCTGGTCAGAAACAAGTATTGTTAGGGTGTGAGGATTTAAAATAACAGAGCAAACATGGTTCTGATTTTTAATTAAATATGCACACACCTATATAATGATACATGCACATATATACGCAGCTCTGAGCTCAAGCTCACAGATGCATATATATCACATACTATATATGTGCAGACACACACACCTGCCTACCTTAAACAAAGTTTGGTATAAGATTCAACAACACATTAACAGTGGTCATCTCAGGTGGTATTCGTTTCTTGTTTATACTTTCTCTGTATGTTTTGACTCTTTAAAAAATTATTTATCTATATTGTCAGTCATGTAATCTGAAAAAAAATTCTTTAATCAGTAATAACAAGTCATTAATAGTCTTACACAAGTAGCAACAAAATGGGCTAGAACGTCTTAATTTACATAAGGTATTCAACAAAAAGTGGGAGGACATTCAGAGCATATGTTGAATTGTGACTACAAACTTGCCAGGTATTCAAATGAAAAGAAATATGAATTTAAAAAAACCTCAACAACTAACCCAAATTACTTCACATCCCCATCTAGTTACTATAATATGTCCAACTGGGTTCAATAATTAGCAATACTGATATCAAAACTCTGTAGCTCCTCCACAGGCCATCATGGTGTCCCCAAGGTGTTCTTTAAGCTTGAGGTGTGAGACAAATACATCAAAATTTATAGATGGATAATATAGATGGATTCAATAATGATAATAGGTAAACTTTTTTTTACCCAACAGATTCACTTTTAGGAAGCTACCCTACAAATCCTGATACACTTTACTGATAAGATGCAAACACAATGCAGAATCGTTTGTAATAGCAAAGCACTAGGAACAATGCACAGAAACCCTAGTAGGAAGTGGCTAAGAACTATAGTATACATCCAGAGTGTATAGAAAGCTTTTCATCAGGCCCGTAAGAATCATAGAGGATAATATGTCTTGAATACCTTCAATGTGTCAAATCGGGAGAATCAGCAGAGAGAGACCCAAAGAAGAGCAATGCTATGTTCCAGGCCCACAGGGAGATGCAAGTCCATAGGTAACATTTCCAAACCGTCACTGGACACTATCCTGTTTTTCTTTTTTTTTAAGAATTGAATCATTGGGCATGTACAAAACTTGCTTAATCATGTACAGAATGAAAGAAGCCTGCAGTACAAAGGCATACTAAAGGAAAGCCCTTCTAATTAACACTATATCTGAGCAGAGGTGGGAGAAGGAACCCAGGCTATGAGACAGGGAAACTTAGAGGTTAGGGTGACCCGGCCTTTTCATTAGTGAGGGGCTAAGACTGGAAAGGAGACATGAAGAGAACAGACAGTAGATTATGGAGAATGATGCGATTTCTTTTTCAGGCAGGAACTTATTTTGAGTATTGCACATACTCTATTTATAGCTAATATATTTTGACATATCTGTGTTTAAGCCAGAGCCATTTCATTCCTCACTCTGTGCCAAAAGGCAGTCTTCCCTTTGGGTTCTCCTCCAGGACAAGGTTGATAATGTTTCAGATGATATCATAATGGATTGACTGGTTCTAAAATAAAGTCAGAGTATGCAATCACTTAAAAATGACTGCTTTGGAGGAACTTGGGAATCCTAAATCTGCCGTAAGCCCATATCTAACTGCTGGGTTATTTCTATATGCCCACATATTAACCAATTTCTCTGCATCTTTGTGCTACCCTGGAATTTCTCTGTGTGGTGGATATAAAACCTCCAGACATCCATGAAAGGCATACAAACAGAACAGCTCTGGTGTAATGCAGCTGACACGAGACCCTTATAAAGCAACTTTAGCCAGTCTTCCTTTTGGATTATCTTAACATATCAGGGGTTAAACAAGTGACAAGATTCCATACAGAGAATTAAAAAAAATTGTTGCTCATCATCTGAGCACTCACCACAGTATAATAATTCTTGGTAAGTGGGGTAGTTTCGAATCCTTTGGCAGCCTTGGGGGAGAGAGGTCTTTCTGTGAAAAAGACGTTTAGATTATGTTAATATTATACAAATTTAAGGTGAATATTTTATAATGCAGGTCACGTGACAGTAAATATCACCCAGTGAAAGGATCCATGGAAATGCACATTCCTAGATACCAACTTTTCTCACTATAGATGCTCCAAGTTAGACTTTATCCAGGCCCCTCTGTTTCTGGGAGGATCAATAAATTAACCTAAGGAATTAAGGCCTTGTTAATTAAGGGCAGGGCCAGGACAAGAACTATGGGCTTATTTCTTTACTTCAGTCCACATCGCCATTCAACGTAGTGAGCAGATAACTAAAGTCAGTAGCAGCAAGTATATACTTGTAACTTGCAACCCACCAGACAATTACAACATAATATAAATAACAGCAACCAGGCCTTTTTTAGCACCATCTATAGTGCTAAAAGGAACTATGCATCAGTACGCTTAATACGTAGAAAATTGGCAGAAAGTTCTTCTCTATTTCATGTTAACTTTAGCATCATTACATTATACTGAAAATGGCACCTGTCTTCTACAGCACTAATCTTATCAGTTAAACTCAGGACTAACAGGCAGCTCAAGACATGCGCTAAAAAAGAAAACCACTTAGAAAAAAAATAAAACAGTGACCACAAACATCTAAGAGTGCCACTACAAAGTAGCTTTCCTACATTCCTTTTATTTTATTTTGAGACTAGGTCTCACTGTTTTTGCCTGTGGAACCACAGGCTCACGTTGCCTGCGGTACCACGGACTGAAGTGATCCCCAGCCTCAGCTTCCCAGGTATATTTTCTTGGAACTCACTACGTGCCCCCGTTGGGACTCAAACCTTGATCCCTGGACCCGGCTGCGGCTTCCTAGGCTGCCACTTACAGGCATGCACCACCATGCCCAGCCCCTACACTCCTTTTAGCCTTTGCTTCATTTTGGTTTGTGTTTCATTGTATTCTTGCTATATCATATGCTCCTTTCAAATCCTTATGCAGAATAATGAAGTGTAAGTAACAAAATCATAAGGAAGGTCTTACCAGTCCTTGGTTTTCCTTATTTTCAAATATTTTCTCATTTTAAATCTATTACATTCTCACCCTAAATAATGTAAACTATAGAAGGTAACTAAAAACCAACAAGTAGCCCATCACCCAGAGTTAACCACTGTTGATACATTTCAAAGTGTGTCTCCCATCCCCATTCTTTTAGTGCATGTCTTGTGAACACACATAAACAGACACAGGGATTTTCTTAAACTCCTGCTTTGTAATCCTCCTATTAAAGCATGAGTTCATAAATATTTCATTTTATGTTGGCTTTAAAAAAATCACTTATATTTATTTGACACTTACACGGTGTTTACATTTTATCTGATCTTCACAACAACCCTGCTGAACAGAGATGAAGAGGCTCAAGGAGGTAAAGTCAGTGACGTCAGTGGTTTAAGGGTGTGCAATTAAGAAACAGCAGAGGCAAGGTGGAAGGCCATGCTCCTAACCAATAGGAAGTCCAGAGATGCGCTCCCAGGGCTCAGCCCATGGCATGGGCAGTGACTACCGCTGGAGCCAGAGGGGGCACCAGTTTGCTCTGGGATGGTCAGAGAAGACCTCACTGGGGAGTGGTTTTTGATCTGTCCCTGGAGGGTGGCTAGCATTCAAACAAGCAGAGAAGACAGCAAGGAGATTTCCTGGCAGGAAATGTTCCAGAAGCACAGCTATAAAAATGGCAGTTCTCAAGGCAGGGCTTGGCGATGACTATGAATCACGCAGTTAGGCCAAGTTGGGTTAAGGCAGCAACGAGTGTCGGTTATCTGTTCCCAGAGTTGACATGCGGGGTGTGGTCGATTTCTGGAAGCTTTATGCTATTTCAAGATCTGTCTGGATTGACCTGGTTATTCAGGGACTTCACAATGTTTCACAGGACAAATGAGCAATGCACAGTGGGTACTTGAGGTTGTGTCAGAACCAGGAATTGAACCCAAGTATTGTGTTACCAAGTCTGAGGTGCTTCCCTGCAGTGGGGTCAGTCTCCCTGGAAGGGATAGACAGACTTTTCTCGGTCTGCTCAGCGTACACCTCCTTCTGTGTCACCTGGGTATGGTAGAACTAAAGGTCAATGGAGGCCCCACGAGCCCAGCAAAGTCTATTACTATTCCTTAAAGAATGCAGATCATTTTAACTTAAGAGCAGTGAAGAACAGACTAAAATAACTTTTGTCCTTGTCACTCTTATTTGTTCATTTTCCAATCAAAGAAGCAACAGCTGCTCTTTCCCTTTCATAACCTACAAGAATGTAGTCTGAGAGTACCACTCAAGTGCCGTTTCTCTATCTGAAAAGGTAATCCCACACTTGTCTGCCTTATGAAGTCTCCCTGCCTTTTTTCTCTTTGAAGTTCCAGATTTCCAGACACAAGATCAGTATAAGAATAAGGCTTACCCCTTATTCTTTAGAATTTATAGCCATGTAAATTTCCATGTTTGTTATTAAATTGATTTTTTTCCCCTTTGCTACCCACATGATGCTATTTTATTAGTCATCAAATTAAATTAGAAGAAGCCGGTGGGGTGGGGGATTTTCCCCTGTACCCTGACAAAAGGTACTAAAATCTTTTAGTTTTTCATCAGACATGTTTTCTACAAAGATTGTACTTACTACTCATAGTTGTTTTGTGCAGTTGCGACACAAACAAGTCTATATAAAAGTGAAACCGGAAAGAGATACCAGCAAGATGTGGTCACCTTTTGAAAGCAAGGCCAAAAGGAGGGGTTAAAGAGTAAAAGAGCCAGCCAAGACACAGAAGAGGAAAGGCAAGGCCACAGGAATGGCTGGTTGTAATTGAAACAAAAGCAGAACAGAGAGGTGAACTGGAAAGAAACAAGTGGCTACCTTCAGACTCCTAAGTAGCTGGACTTGAAGCAAAGAGACCTGAAGCTTTGATAAGATCAATAAAATTGCCAGTCGCTCAGCTATAGACTACAGAGAAACAAAACAAAGGAAATGATCAAACCATTACAAACTCTAGAAATATAACTGCAAGATTCAGGCTACTAGAGGGAGAAGGGGAGGTGGGAACCAAGCAGAAAGGGGGCCTCATGGTAAGAGTGAAGGACTCTGGGTACTTTGGTGGTGGGTGTGGTGCGGTGACATTCCTCTGTTCCCATTCCCCTCAGTCAAGTACAGTGTTATAAAACCATGTTACTTCAATGAAATAAATAATAGATAAATTAACAAAACACTGTCAATCTCTAGCAAGGCTGACAGAGTGAAAAAGAGTGAAGACACAGATTACCCATATTAGGAGTGAAATGGGTTATCACTAAAAACCCTGGAGATATCAAAAATTTAATAAAGAAATAAATTCCAACAACTCTATATACACATAAGTTTGATAATTAGATATGAAAGAAACCAATTCCCTAGAAAACAAAAACTATTACAACTCACCCAATATGAAATAGCTAATTTATAAAAGCTTGTAGTTACTAAGGAAATTGAATTTATGAACTTAAAACTCTGGAAAAAGAGATCTTTCAGCCCATATTGTTTAATTGGAGGATTCTAGCAAATATTTAAAGAAGAAGCCACACTAACTGTTCACAATCTCTTAAAGAATATAAGAGGGTCACTTTCAAACTCATTTTATAAAGTCACTATTATACTGACACCCAAATCAGATAAAGACAGTACAAAAAAAGATTAATGCAGACCCATATCCCTCATGATTGCAGATGCAAAATACTAGTTTGCAGACTTCAAAACCAGATTAAAAGAATTCATCCCAGGGATGCAAGGTGGGACTATTATTTAAAAATCATCAATTAATCAATGATATTCAGAGCTTGAAAAGAAAAAAAAAGCTATATGATCATAGTGATTAGTACAGAAAAAGCACTTGATAAAATTCAAGAACCATTTCAGAAACAAAAAACTCCCAAGAAAAATGAAAATGTAATTTAAAAAATCTTCAAAACACTTGGCGCTCACATCTTAACACGAGGGGGACAATGAGATGGGAACTGCTCTACCCCCCACAGCAAGAATAAGGTGAGGATATCTGCCCTCAACACTCTTCTTCAGCCAAGTTATGAAAGCTCTAGTCTTTCCTGCAGACTGGTCTAAGATGCGAAGGAGCTGAGCTTGAGAAGTAGACATAAGATAGCTTTGAAAAGACAAACTTGGAAAGTCTAAGAAGAATACAATCTTCACAAATGACTGGCCTCGTGGGAAGAAACGCACAGGGAGGAAACAAAGAGAAAAACACCAACACAAAGTCTCAGGGACAGTTTTTTGCCTCTGGTTCCCCTTTCCCCCCCCCACCCCCAAGCCTGGCACGGAGCCACCATGTACACTCTGTGAAATCCACATTCAGCAACACACAAAGACGATAAATACGTAAAGGTTCACAGGGGACAAATTCCGTTGCTGGGGGCGGTGCAAAGTGACCTCACCAGAAGTAACAGTGAAAACATAAGCCTTTTTGGTGGTGTTTCTAGGCAATGAAAAAGTTGGTCAATTCAATTCATTTAGTGGGAAAAAGAGCCCATCAATGTAGTGAGGAATTCAGCTGAGTTATTTAGCACAATGTAACTCAACAGTAGTGTCACACAGATAGAAATACTTCAGATCCTGATGGAAAGATTCCTTTCCAATTAACCCTTGACACTTCCCGCTCCTATGCTGATGGGTAGAATCCTCTGCCTATTGGTGGCGAGAGGACAAAAAGAAATCTAGTGGCAACCGGTTTCTCTGGACAAGAAACATCTGCAATGCCTTAACACACTCAAGGGATTAAAACAGGAAATCTAAATATAAAGGCCAATCCCAGTTTTGGTTTATAATGAGTAGAAAGAGTAATGTCTTAATCTGCCTTAACACAAATCTAATTAGCCATCTACCTAATCCCCTCATTTGCTATGTATATTTACCTGCTAATAAGAAGTCTCTATTAGAAGGATTTAATGACCCTTTAGCTCAGTCGCTTGTAACAAGACAGGGTTTTCTTAAAAATATCTGTTCTGATCATACCTGCTTCAATATTTTCTTGGCATGGAAGTTTGGCCAGAAAAAAATTTAGAGCAAATTCCTAGTTATTTTTTTATAATAAAAATGGTCATTAAAAAAGAAATAAGTGCTGCAACTGGAGGGGAGGCCTCAGGTAGGTTTGCATCCTCCTGTGCAGAAGGTGCAGTGGGGTGCAGGCCAGCTGCTCTCAGCCTCTGAGGGTTGCTGGGTCACCCCAGCTGCCTCCATGCAGTCCCAGGCTCCACTCCTTCCGCCCTGGGTTCGGGTGGGAAGGGCCACATCCCTTCCAGGTTGCCGCGCCTGGAGGTGAGACCTCGGGTAGTGTCCCCCCCCCCCAAGCCCCCAAGCCTGGAGAGCCTGGGAGGAGGGATCGGGTGGGGTTTCAGCCCCATCCACCAGCAGGTGGTTGTTGCACTGGGCAGCCATCTGCAGCCTGGATTGGCTGAGGTATGTTGCCCCTAACTCCCAGCAGAAGGGGGCTTGGATGGCATAGGCATGGCTACCCAGGCCCACCCCCACGCAGGGAGGTACCGGCCCTCGGGTGTGTGTGGGGGAATGCCCCTTCCATTTTATTCTTCCTCAGTCAATCTTCAGGAGGAGGAAGAACATACATAAAGAAAACCCATCATAGAACAGGTGAGGGACCAGGTAAAAATCCAGCCCACAAGCCTGAGCTGGACACAGCAGATGGACAACCGAGAGAACTCATGCATGCGAGACAAGAGAAACAACTGTAGAGACACGATGTCACCATGCGCACCTATGCTCTCACCAGGCCGGGAAGACCCGGGACCTCATTTTGGAGATGCCTTCTAGGAGAGCAACGGCCCCTCCCCACACTATGGGAGACAAGAGGAAGGCCAAAGATGGGGTAATTGGCGCCACATTAAAACTGCAAACTGAGGCAGAGGAGATGATCTACAATGGCCATTCACAGACGCCTGTATCCACAGAGAAACTTCTTCACCGACACTGGCTGGGGGTGAGACCCCCTAAATCTGACACCAGAACCATAAGGTAAAGCAGCAAAACAGCAGAGATGGGGTTAGAGAAGATGACCTACAACAAGAAAGCATGGAAAGATCACAAATAAATATAGACTGGCTGCCCAATGCAGACTTAAGACTGAAAACCTATCAGCAAGGTTTGCCTGGTTCCAACAATGCAGTCCCTCACCCAGTGAAAGGACACTGCCACAGGAAAGAAAGAGACTACTGGACTTAACACAGACTAGCAAACAACAAAGAGCAGGGTGTGAGAGAATGGAGGGGGCACCAGAGGGAGGAGGGAGGTATCCCAATAACCATTTATGAGGTTGTGATTTAAAGAATAAAAATAAATAAAAGTTAAAAAAAATAAAAAAAGAAATAAGATTTTCTGCATTGCTGATGTATGGGCAGAATTTATCTCAATGTATAAATGACATCTTAATTTACAAGTTCCCACTTATTTTCTTTTGAAATTCAGCAACGTCCTTTATGATTTATGAATGGTTACTCACCACTGTGAACTGATAAACCAAAAGTTGACAAAAGCAAATTAAAGTACCCTGAACTATCCCCTATACATGGTTACCATAGATTTTTAAGAAAAGAACTAAAAATTGTAGAAATGACTCATTTTCTTATTTGGAATATATCTGGCTTGGATAAAATAAAGGAGCAAAGGCTTTCACTATATCTTCTGCTTATAGAGTGACAGCAATTCACATGTGTGTGCATGAAGAAAGATTTTCAAAAAGAAGATGTGTTCCAAAATAGGGTTTATTTTCCTCATAGAACAAGAAACCCGGAGGCTGGCAAGCAGAACTGGCAGTAATGACTTCATCATGTCACCCATGTCCAGTCCTTGATAAGGTCACAGAAATATACTCTCCCTTCAGCTTCACATTCGTGCTGAAAAGAAATGTGTTTTTATATTTAAAGATTCTATTTCTCAACTTTCTAGTTTTAGATGGGTGGCTCTATCTGTGCTCCAAAATCTGTCTCATCCCCAGGAGCAGGAAGACGTTTTCCCCAGGGCTTCATCCATAATTATCTCTAGACAAAAGCTACAGTGGAATTTCAAGCTTAAAATGCCACTCCCCGCGGGCAAATGTACCAGAGTATAAAGTGCTCTTGTCGGTGGCAGGCACACAGAAATGAACTGTGTGCAACACTCTGGCCCAGCACCTGCTGGAGAGAGGTGGCAACGGCTGGCCGCGTCACTCTGTAAAGCCATGACAGAAAGAGGTAGTCGGGATGGTGCCCCAGACCACCGCGAATGAATTCCTCAGAACTGCTAATATTCCAGTGACCGCAGTGGGACACGTGGTGAAGACAAAGTAGATGGAGATCACGGTGTGTGTGTGTGTGTGTGTGTGTGTGTGTGTGTGTGTGTTAAACTCTAAAAAAGGAAGGTTTCATGTCTAAGGCATATGCATTTCATCTGTGACTCATTTATTTTGAATTTCCTTAAAGACAAATCTTCTTTCTTAGGCTTGTCCATCAACACAGATTTCCTGGAAAAGAATGAAAAATCAAATATTTTCTAGAGCAAATTTGCTCTAGAATTGCTCTAGGAATTGCTCACGATTCCATGGAGGCAGCAGGATCGGGCTGGGCAAGAATCAAGTGAACAAAGACTTAGTACCTACTTTCCCAACAGCACGTGTTGAGTACACCCACCTGCTGTCTTCCGCGGTGCCCCAGGTCACCCTCCGTAGCAGATCATTTCTGCCACAGATGTGCTACTTTTCTTCTCCCTGACCAGTCACGGATAGAAGACCATGCACATGGTGGTGGGGGCTACCTCAACGCAATCACAGGAGCTCAGGTTGAGGACTCCCTTCTTCCGGGCCTGGCTGCAGCCTACGCATTTTGACGGTTCAGCTCAAGCTCTACCTCCTCCACGGAGCCTTGCCCAGCCTCTCTAGTCCCAGTGCTCTCTGTCCACTGATGATCTGCTGTATATTTCATGCTTCATCACCCACCATCAATTGTGGGTTTCATCTTTGTCACATCTCTCTCCCACTACCTGCTGGAAATCTCCAGAACTATGACTTGCTGGTACCTACACTCAGCATGTGTAAAACAAGTCAGCACCTTCAGTGCCAATCACTCCCTCCTCCAACACAGAGAGAGAGAGAGACAGAGACAGAGACAGACAGAGAGCGTGCCTCTTCCTGCTGTATTTGTTAATGAAGTTAAAATACATATCAAACACTTCCTGAGTCTGAAGTGTGGCTCCAGGCACTATGGAGACAGAAAGCTAAAGGTGAGAATACCCCCTCGTGCTCCCTGCCAGGGCACCCTCTTCACTCACACTCTCCACAGCGCCCTGCATTTAGCTTCCTTGCTAAACTTATGGACACTATTTCCTTTTTTTTTTTTTTTGAGACTAGGTCTCGCTATTTTTGCCTGTGGAACTGCAGGCTCTCGTTGCCTGGAGTACCACGGACTCAAGCCATCCCCAGCCTCAGCTTCCCAGGTAGCTGGGATTACAGGCATGCGCCACCACGCCCAGCTATTTCTTTTGGAACTAGGTCTCACTACGGGCCCTAGGCGGAACTCGAACCGCGATCCCTAGCCCTGGCCGCTTCATAGGCTGAGGCTTACAGGCACGAGCCACCGTGCCCAGCCCTAGACACTATTTCCATGGCATCTCCCCATCACTAGTCTGAGCACCGAAATGACACAAGTGATGCCTGAGGTCTCTGCCTCAGCAGGGTCCAGGGCAGAGCCTCACAGCTACTCCCGGCAGATCAGGCTTGCTGACTGGCTCACAAAACCAGCGCAGGCCTTCAGGAGCTCACCATGCAGCTGGAGCCATAAGTAGTCACCAGTATATTTTCTTGATTCTATTTTAGCCATATGTCTGCTGCATCCACTTTCTCTTCCACTCCATGATGCTCGAGTCACCCATAGCACATGTGCGGACTGTCTTCGCTTGGGGCTACTGGCTCAGCGCACTCTCTGCTAGCTTCCCCACGTCCTCGCTGGTTATCCCCACCACTTCCCTCAATCCCGCTGCCGCACAAGCACCACAAAGGCCTTTCTAAACCACACGCCATCCTGCTTCAGACTTTCCCATTGACACCACAGTACTCAAGGCCCCACTCCGCACTCACCTGAACCGCGGGCCAAGTCATGGCTCCGCCCACCCCATACTCCCCTCCTCCCATGCTTTACCTCACTAACCCCTCAGCCTTCTACTGGTTAAAAGCATTTCTTTCTTCAAGAACCAGTCGGAGCGCTACCCCCACAGGTTATTGCTAGTTGGATTTTCTCTTCCTTTCTCCACAGCATGTTGAGCAGCGCTTTGTCTGTGACTCATTCTGCCCCACCCAGTCACGGCTGGTTGTGCGCACTCCGCTGTGGATGACCAGCTTACAGGTTCCTCGGGGGCAAGTTCATGAAGACAGATTACCACAGCTCCACACTGCTGTTGCAATTATGGATGTTGCAACGATCAAGACTGAAAGGTGGGGGCATTTGAGACAGGATGACTTCAAGCTATCAATTAAAGAACTACCACCGGTTTACAAAGAAACCGGTAAATGGACATGTGACCCGCTAGAACAGATAGAACCTGGCTGTGTGAGAGACCCCATGGAAATTAAAATAGCAGACAGCCCTGCTATGCATCTCTGAAAGGTGGCATAAATAGAGGGAGGCTATGGCTGGAGAGCCTTGTCGCTATCGGGACCACCTTGGTTTTTCCCTTTTTTTGAGCCATTACCCAAAGTTTCCTTTTGAAAAATCACCGTGACTACGGAGTCTAAGACAGAAATGACAAGGACAGGAACAAGGATGACAGCAGGCAAGCTACCACAGGGAGCCCGCGGAGACACGGTTCTCGCACTTCTCGTCCCAGCCGTCTCCCCAGCAGCAGTGCTTCCAGGCCCCAGCTATTTTGGCCATTCAGTGAGATGCCTTGAACAGGTTCCCTCTGTGTGCAGATGAGAGCAGAGCTTGCCATGTGAGTCCTGAACAGAGGGCTAAGCCAGGAGAGCGCAGCTGCACTGCACCTACCGACGAGAGCGCTTTCTGCGAAGAGCTTCTCTGGGGAGTTTCGTCTTTGTGAAGACATGGTAGGTTGTGATCACCCAGACCTCAACGGTCCGGCCTCCTGCACGCAGAGGCTCCGTGGCAGAGCCTGGTGGGTTCACCACCTCATACGTGGCCCCTGTTGATGGAAACCTTGGGAAGCGAAGCATGACTAGATGGGAGAAACTGGAAAGTTCTGCAAGCCAGGACACACAGCCCAGGACAAACTCCCTGGGGAGGGGGCGACTGCACTGTAAGGCGGGCGCCTCAGTGAGGGCCACTCAAATAAGACCTTGCTGTCTGTTTCTCTGTCTCCTTGAAAACGCTTGCGATTCCCAAGGCAGTGAGTACTGAGCCTTCTAATTTTGCAGCTGAAGACATTCACTCAACGAACACTGTTAGAGTGAATCTGGAAACCTGTTTAGAGAGCCTGACAGATTCTATGAACTGAAAGATGTAGGTAGAAGTAAAAATCAGCTGTGAAAATCATCATGACCAAGGAAATTCTAAGTAAGGTTTGTAGAAATGCTTTAGGGTTCAACGAAAACTTATCCTTCCAGAATGAAAAGAAATATATTCGTATGTCGAAATATATTCGTATGAATCGGAATCTACTACCAAACACACATTCCATTAAAGAAGATGTCCCCCAACCTAATAGCACAGAAAAGCATGCAAAAGAAATTTTGTCTTAACTGTTTTGGTGACAACCCTCTAACAGTTGCAATGTGGTGGGGGAGGTGAAGGAGAGAGATCTTTATTCTCTTCACTATACATTTGTCATTTTTTAATTTATTTACAGAGCCCCATACTTCTATTAATATTATTAATTTAGAGGCATTAAAAAGCAATTAAGACATCTACAAAAGAAAAAACACACCGAGGAACTAACTACTGAAAACCACCCTTGGGTAAATATATTTTTAAAGAATTGTAATAATAATGTAAACAAATGAATACTGTTTTATCTGTATTGTGACATTTTTATATAGCAAAAGTTTTTTTGAAACTTAAAATGAAAGGACCATGTAATCCAGCATTCCACTTCCCAGTATTTATCTGAAGGTTATGAAAACATTAATAGGATATAGAAGGATATGATTTATGTTCCAACATTCATAGCACCATCCGACATGGAACCAATTGAAATGCACACAAACAGATGGCTGGATAAGGAAACTGTAGTTTACATACTCAGTGGATACTATTCTGCTATTTAAAAAGATGAAAATCGCACCTTTTGTAACAATATAGATGGTGCTTCAGGGGATGGTGTTAAGTGAAGTAAGTCAGAAAGTGAAAGACAGTTACCGGATGGTTTCACTCATTTGTGAAATATAAATAACCAAGGAAACAAACTGTACAACACAATAAAAATAACTCTTAGACAACGTGAAAAATATGGTGGTTAGGATCCAGGAGAAGAAGGGGGGGGATAACCATGGTGGTGGTCGAGGGGAGTGTGTGAGCTTGTCAGGGTGGGAAGGGATTAGGTTTTCTAAAAGAGTGGTCAATCAATAAAATCTGATTTTAAAAAGCATTTGCTTTTGGTAATATAATCAGGATCTACTTTTTAAAATAATAGACAAGTAAGTTACCTAAGAAAGTACTAGAAAGACCACTGAAGCGTGATCAGATTTCATTCTCTGAATATTACTAGGAAAAGGATAAGCAATTGGAAGCATTTTATGTCGAGTCCGAACAGCCAGGCAGCTTCCTGCAATCCTATGATTGTTATTTTACGTACACATCTCTGAGCCATGGCGTCGCAGGCTGTTTAAAGGGCTCAGGGCTGAAAAAAGGAAGTTAGCACATAGCTTCTCTTATTATTGTATTCTGCCACAGTGATTCTTAGAGCAGCAGGAAAGAGTATGTGCCATATCACATGGGCTAGATTTGTAGACAGAAGGGGAACATACTTAAGGTGGAACAGTTGTCTGAGCTTTGAATGCCTTTGCTTTTTTCGTTTTTGGCTGTCTTGATATAATCTAAATACAACTTCGTTTCAAAATATCTGATCACAGATTTTTCCCAGTTCTGCTCTAGTCTTATTTTTGACATACACATACGAGTATAAACAGCTTCTGTGAACGAGTTAACATGACAAGATTTTCAGTAAAAATACCAAGAAAATACAAGAGTCACATTCAAAAAGCCTTTGAAAAAATTCACTTACCACTGGATTTAATTTCTCGGACATAATTACTAGGGAACCAGCCTGTTCTCCCATTTAACGTGCCTTCCCACCAGCCTCCTTCTTCCACCCTGGTGACATAGATGATGTCCCCTTTGCACACTGACAATTCGTCTTCATTCGTCTGCTTAAAGTTGAATCTTGCCTTTACTACCAACTGATGACTTCCATTTTCTGTCATCTCCTACAGAAACAAAAGCTTCATGAGATAAAGTGCTCTGATAAATGAGGAAGGGCAAGCATTATATGAAACAACCAATTCGGTGACCAGGGATAAAACCCTGGGTGCATCTCAGTTGTAGCTTTTAAAGTTAAGAGTAGTCCTAGCATGAAAGGGTCTGGGGTTGCTGTGTGTGTGTGGGGGGGGTAATTAATACACCCCACAAAATGATCAGCACATTTTTGAATTTGTGACCGTATCTGTTCTGGAGGCAGTCATAGCTTATATTTCCCCTCTCTCCTTACCAATTATTTAAAGATACCAGGAAACAAAAGAGTGAGCCTATTCCACCCAAACTCTCCCCAACATACAGACATATAATTATATGGCCAAGATTAGGTACTAACCTGCTGTCATCAAACTGCCTCCCACCTCCCAATTACTAAAAATATCTTAATTTGGCCGAGACTTAGTCACAGGCAAAGATCGAATTCCCCCACAGTTACCTATGCCGGGAGTTCTGAACCTCTCACAGGCCCCTTTGAGAAGGCAATGAGCACAAAGGTCTTCCCCCAGATTGCAGACCTCATGAGTCCATACACGGAATTTATATACACTCGGAGAGGGTCCAAGGGTGGAGGAACCTTAATGATGGCTTCTCTAAGGGGCCTGGGATCTCAAAAGGCTAAGCGCTTGGGAAATCACTGAAGCGTTTTGGAAGTTATAGAGTTCAAGATGGCTTTTGACGAGAAATAAGGGTCTCAAAAAAGCAGAAGATGCAGCATTTCGTCCCAGTGAAAAGCTCACAGTAAAACCCAGTGCAAAGATAAATGGGCATTCCCAACAAAGGTGTTCATCACAGGCTCAGCAGGAATAAAACGAAGACAAAATAAAGGTGGCAGTAACGATGGAGACAGTCACTGAGATATCCTGTTGGCCTACTATGTGCCATCAGGCCATATTTTTGTTCTCTGATAAACCAGAGACAAAGAAGATGACAGCCAACGACCCGCAGGAGACTGTTGCTGTGACTTGCATTTGCGTAGCACCGACAGCCAGGGACAGAGCTTGGGGCGTCCACCCAGATGTTCCGACTCAGTGCCACTTGCCATGGGCTGGTTCCAGTGGACCCACCAGAACTACTGGTAGGTTTAAATTAGTTATCCCAGCAGTGCCCCCAAACAAACAGAATGACTCTCTCACCACATATGGAGACACAACCCAGATAGCGATTCAACGTGGCGGATTTTAAAACAGACAGGGCTGGGGGATCATACTTACCACTGCCTTTGACTGCCTCTGCAGCCTTGGCACTGCACTAGAAATGGCTCCCTGTGGGTTTGTCTGAGAGCTATTAGCAGCACTAAGAGAAGAGGAACGTCCACATGGTCTCTCTGAGAACTGATCTGTGAAAAGAGGAAAAGGCACAATAAGGGGAACCAACCATTCATGTCAGAAAAACATCTACAAGAAAACATGATCCTTCCCGGGGCATTGTCAAAGGCAAGCCGGCCCTGGTTCAAACTATTATCATCATGGACCTGTCAAACAGAGCCCCCACCCCCACTGCCACCTCCTTGCTGGTGGCCAACTTACTGGCCATTGCTGTCCAGTAGAATGAAAAACAGCGACAGAACCACATTTTCTCTCAACCCATGCCCCTACAGCTCTTCCCTCTTGCACCAGTTGCAATAGTACGCCCTGTTATCCAGGGCGAAACTATATTGAGTACCAAACAGCTGTTTGTGGCTCTTATTACTTTGAAATATTTCAAATTTCTCTGTTTGTTTTTTAGGACATAACTGAGGGGTTCTTTTCTTACTCACACGTAACAGTATGTGCAGCGTATAGAATGTCAAATGTCCCTGGAGCCCAGGGTAGGGGGCGAAGCCATGGGAATGCGAGAGTATGTGTGTGTGTGTCTGGGAAAGATGCACTCTCCATGTTAGGACACTTTTTTAAAAACTCAGATTCCAGAATCTTTTCTTTGAAACCTTGTGAAATTCGATCAGACTCGCGCTGAGCTGGAGGTTTTCAGTAAGCGGAGAGTACAGGAGAGAGAGGAGCTGGCTTCTTGACAAATTCAAATGAAGCTTCCTTTCCTCTCCATTTATTTTTAAAAGATATAAACTGCAAAAGTCTAAAGTCCAAACATTCCCTAGGCGACGAGCTCAGTATCCAAGTAATTTCCTTGATGCTGTGGGTTTTAACTTTCACCTCCATGTATTTTATAAATATCTGTGGCAAGGGAAGAGACTGTAAAACTTGCTAGGAGAGCTTGGCAAAGGAACGTATAATTTGTATGGCATAATGTTAGAATTATACGATCCTCCCTGCCCAGAACTGGATAGTTGTCATGCATGTTAAATATAGCCCCTTGAATTAGCTGTGCTTTCTGCTATAGGCCTTGCAATAGCTCAAAAGCACTTTTTTCCAAATAGCAAAAGAACAACTATGGGGAAGTATTTTTACATCTATTGCTATTATATACAGCTCTTTGGACTAAAACTATAATTACTTGATAGCTTCCTAGATGTTCCATCCTAGTTGCGTATGCTCTTGTTCTCTAATTGTTTCATGGGGTAAGTTGAGGCTCTCTAAGAGAGGATGATTTTTCCAAGACTAGGGACCATCTCTGACGCTGCCTTTGCAGCACCGGGCAGGGCCAGGCACACAGCCTCTTGAGCCCCCAGGAGTCCGAGCAGCCAGCTCAGGGTCCTGCGATCGGGGACTCTGGAGTCAGTCAGATGTGGGTTCGAATCCCAGTTCTGCCACTTAGCTTGCAGGTGGGCATCTGTGGGCCATATTGCCCCAAGAGGAATACCTACTCCTTGTGTGGTTTCAAAGATTAGACGAGATCATCACCGATGGCTCTTAGGACAGCCTAGACTCATGATAAATACTCAAGGCATTTTATCCATGATTATTACTACCCAATGCTGTTACATCTTATGAAGCTGTGAAATCACGCTCTAAGCTTATTATCATTTTCTTGCCTTTACCAGGATTTACGCTTAATACCTCTAATGTGGTGGGTACTGAACATTTAAATAAAAGGTATTCTTTTCAATCAGTGTGAGTCTGAAGTATCATTTCCAGCTCAGGGTTACTGAGGGGTTCCCTTACGTAGACAAAGACATACAAAGTTTGAGAAAGACATGTCTATGGAGGTAAGGGATGTAGCGGCTATATTTTGTCAATTATGAAAAAGGGAACGGGTCTTTTCCTTTTTATTCTCTGCCTTCTTATATTCAGTTATTTATGCAACAGCTTTGAACATAGTAGCCTCTAGGCTCTTATCATTATAGTAAGAATCACATCGATGATAGATATGTTTAAATTCCAAACCATGAAAAATTAAGACCTGCAGAAAGAGTTTTGGGTGCTGTTGGGCGGGCAAAGGGAGAAAGGTGACCCAGTGGGACAGTGTGGCCATGGTTGGCTCCTAGGATAATTGAGAACATGTGAGGCAAACCTATGTCCCTCATCAATCACAGGCCCTGTTTACCTTCTGTTCCTTTGTTGACAGCTAATAGCGTGCTCAGAACCTTGGAGAAATTGACGCCTGAGTAGAGGTCATCAGGATCAAATACCTATGAGGAAGGAAAATAGAAGGTGTGAGATTCTGCTAAGGTCTCAGCTCAACAAACCAAACTATCAAAAGGCCACTTCCTCCAGCTCGCAGGAGAAAAAAATGCAAAAGCCAAAACCCGAACCTTGGTGTATATATATATATACCTTTGGGAGAAACGAAAGCAGCAGCTGAGGTGTCTGGTGACACACGGCGGGCCACCAGTGAGTCAGAACTTGGTGGCGGTGGGACACAAGAGGCTCCCTGAGCAGGCAGGGCCCACCAGGGGATGCATGGAACCCACTCGACCCCTCTCCAGACACGAACATGGTAACGCATGCAGCCCAGCCCAGCCCAGCCAAAGCTCGTCACCTTCAGAATGTCCCAAACTGTCCACAGCGAAGGTGGAGCCTTTAACGTGTCTTCATCTATACAGTTTACTTGCTGCACTCAGTAGGACCACAGGTGGCAGTGCCGCCTCCTCCTCCCACCACCCACTGGGCCCCAACTGCTTGGGATCCCAACTCCATGTCACCCAAACGTTCTACCTATTGCTCACAGCCTCGTTCCTGGTTCCTGCCTCTCAGCTCATCCTCATGGAGCTGAGGCTTTGTCTGCCTGAGCCTGTGGGTTCTTCCTGGCCTTAAGCGACCTTTCCATGTAGACCCCCTGGCCTGCGCGCTACACTCAATTCTCAGCAACAGAACATGACATAAATACAATAATGCGCCGTTAGGCTACGGGTCCCTAATGAGGATATCAGTTATTGTTTTAAATGCAATTGAACTGCTAGTTTTTAAATGCACTTGATGTATTAAAATGTACCGAGGCTTCGAGTCCTATATATGCACATTTGAAAATACAGAAGGATCCTCAAACACAGGCACCATCTCTTAATCTAAAGGCCACTGACGTGGATGCCCATATCTAGAGATAAGTTGGGGCTCACCTTTGGGACGGAAGTGGCCCTTCTAAAAACATCTCATTCCAAGATGTCCAGAAGTTTACACCTTTCCCCCCAAATGTGCAGATGCCAATAAAATAGACTGTCATGGGCCTAAGATTGTAAAGAGTCTTCTCAGTTGACAGAGTCATTTGCTCCATTTCTAATCAGTGATCATGTCCATGTTCTTGAAGAACTAAAATCTGCCTCAAGAATGAACAAATAGCCAGGCATGGTCGTGTGTATCTGTAATCCAAGTGCTGGGAGGCAAGAGGCCAGGGATCACTTGATTTCACAGGTTCGAGACTACCCCGGGCAACATAGTGAGACCTGGTCTTGAAAAAACATCTGGACGCAGTGGCAGGCTACTGCCAGCTACCTGGGAGGCTGAGGCTGGGGATCGCTTGAGTCTGTGGGATCGGGTCTACTCCAGGCAACATAGTGAGACCTAGTCTCAGGAAAAAAAAAAAAAGAATGAAATATATTCTTTTTTTCCCCCCCTCAAATTAGGAGGGGGAAATACAAATAACACACAGAGATGTGTCCACAGCCAGTCCCAATCCACAGCCCGAGGCTCTGGAGTTCACCCCACTATAGCTCATTTAACCAAGGAATGCCTTGCAGCCAAACTCACAATGACTGAGAAGCCCAATCACATCTAACTTGAAATACTTAATGGACTTTTAGTAAAGGATTATGTCAATATTACTAGAGTTCAAGGACATGGAGATCCAAATCTGTTTCTGAATGCTACCATATAAACTCAAAGTTTTCCAGGAATAAACCGATAGCTGTTCTGTTTTAGTTTGCCAAAGTCTGGGTGAACCAAATGTAACAGACCTTGGGAAGAGCATTTAGTATCTTATGGGATTCCAGACTTATTGAATCTCCCTTAGAACTCATTAATGGGCAAGTGTTAATGACATGTACGCTAAAATGGTAGCAAAGCAAACAAAAAAATGCACTTGGTTTTCATTTGTGATTGCTAATAGGAGCTAATATGTGTGCCCATGGGTGGGTGTGTTGGGAGGTGTGCTGGAGATGGGTAGATTCTAAAACGATAAGCAGAATATTAGCACAATAATGCATAAGTGCAAAGCAGTGACTGAAAATCCCCCCCCCCTTTCTTTTTAGGTTGCTCTTTATCAAGGCTAATTAGCTGCCTATTCGCAGCGTACTCGAATTACTCACTTATACTGAAAACAAATCAAAGGGGTATAGGGCAGACCACCCCAAGATGCCTGGGTTTGAATAATATTGATTCATTCCTGAAATCAGTCAAGGCTGGAAAGATCCAGAAAGGGTTCATGACCCTCCTTTCTACTATCCAGAGAGTTTAGATAGATGCGTTACAGAAAAAAAAGTTGTCATCATAGATAACTACAACGCAGCAGAGAAGGTGCAGTAGACAAGGAACAACTTGGTGGACTCTGTTCACTAAAATTGCAACCTGTCCTATTCTTTGTTTTCAATTTTGCATGACCCAGCAAACCTAGGTTTCCCAGACATGTGGTCTTTTTCATCATTTCATGAGTTACCTTCTTTCCCTTTACAGTTCAAAACCCTACCCTCTTTTCTTTTGTTCAAAATGACATATCTACTTCCATTTTGTCTATCTTTGGAAGCCTGATGTCTATGTCGATTCCTGTACATCCAGAATTCAATTGGTCTTTTTCTCTTGTCAATCTATGTGGTGTTAATTTATTTGCCAGCTTATAAAAACCAAGGAGGAAAAGGGGAGTCTCCCGTACCCCCAATAAAATCAAGTGATGAGAAAATGAAATGTGCATCAACAAGAATCATTGCATCCGCTTGAGGGAAGTTGCCTGGACTCGACGCAGTTCCCCTTTTAGAAAACCCCAAACACAATGTCCCACAGACATTGTCTTCACTGCAGGCCTATTCTGTAGTATTAGGAACTACACAGGAAGGAGCTGGAGGGGCCTCCAGGGACCAGGAGAGAGACAATGCCTAAAGGTTAAAGTTTCAGTGCAGTCGAAAGAACAGATGTGACCACAAACAACCTCCACCACACCCCACCTTCCCAGGCCCCGACTGAATGATAGTGAAAATCCCACCCGAGACCTTTCTCCCCCGCAACTGAGACAGGTCCCCTGCTAAAATGGAAATACTACTGGGAGGAAGCACAACACTTTGAGCTCTGAGAAGTCCTTTACACCTCAGTGGAAATGAGAGGTGCGAGTTTAGAGATGATGATGTGGACAACCAGTAAAGGCACTGGCACCTCTGTGGGAAACAGCAAAGCAGAATATCCACCCGCCCCTCCAGCCTCCCCCAGGACAAGTTGTCAGGAGAACAAGGAAAGTAGCTAACACCGCAAGACATCCGCCCAGGAATAATCCCAATCACTTTCACATCCAAGGTGGAGAAGCGATTCTCCTTTTCTATCTGCAAAGCACTGGCTTTTGCCTTGGTAAAAAGTAATGCAATTTGCATGGTTATACTGTCTGGTTTTCCAATACAAAGACGTGATGGTTGCTTTCTAGTCCTTTGTGTAAGTGTCATGAGCCTGTTAAGTACAGTATGATTAGTTCAACTTTCTCTCTATTTTGGTCCAGAAATTAGCTGGTCAGTTGTTGCAGGATCCGTGAGTGTCAGCAGTCACTCCCTCCACTACCACCACTGACACAGAGACAAGAAAAATTGCTTTTATTGTTGCTGATGATGGGTTCAAGATCCCACTCTGGCTATGCGTTGAGGCAGGTTCAAGTACAACTACAGCTAAAACAGCAAGTACTCTGGATAAGCAATACGAGATACAGGGATGAAAACCATTAAAGATTTTTCTAAGTGTTTACATAGAGCCAGCCTAAGGTCCAATCTCACATCACCAGCTAAAATCAAACAAGGCCAAGACATTCCATTTTTCGACGTTTGCTCACATTTTTCCACTTTGGATCTCCACAATGTGGCAAAACCAATTTTCCAGCCACTAAATACCAGGTGCTAATTTTGAACTGTTGGGGGTCTGCCAGTAGAAATGACACAGAACTTAAT
Organism: Uropsilus gracilis; assembly: GCA_004024945.1. NCBI lineage: Eukaryota > Metazoa > Chordata > Mammalia > Eulipotyphla > Talpidae > Uropsilus > Uropsilus gracilis. The sequence continues at coordinate 179,486 of PVHY01000944.1, forward strand.
ATTCTCATGACTTTACAAAGAGATTCTTTTAGAGTAGCTCTCAGTGTCAACATATATGCTATTTTCGAGCATTTTCTTTAAACTGATAAAAGCTATGAGGTATGTGAGAAGGAAGTCCGCCAGCCCCTCGTTCTACCCCCTCAACTCCATTCCCCCTGGCCTCCCCCCTCCACCCCAGGGAATCTCACCGCTTCCACTTCCTGCTTTACCAGCCTTGCTATGTGCCCCACACTGTCATCATACTGGATTCTTCCAGCAAGGCTGTGATATGGGCACAACTACTTCCCCCCATTTTCTAGATCAGTGAACTGATTCAGAGTAGTTAAGTCACAGAGCAAGAAAATTATGTAGCCCATAAAACTACTCAAGACAGCATCTCAGGAAAGGATCTAGTCCTACATACATACTTTACGTCTCGGTGAGACATAAAAAAAAAAAAATGAAAAGGAAATCCGTGGGTTTGTGCACAGAAAGAAATCCCTTGTTGCGTCAATAGAAGCAGCAACTGCACCATCTGCAGTGAGTTTATCACAGCCTCGAAGATGACTAATTCAGCTAGTGGTGGAGAGAAGATGTCCCAGACGAAATTGTCTCTGCAATGTTCTATGCGCTGATACTACTGTGACCCTGACTGGTCACAAAATGGGTGTAACTGAATTAGAGTAACTTAATTGAAAAACGAAAGTGACCATTTGTTCCCATGGACGTTCACAAACAGACTCGTGGCTCAAGGATAATTAAGCCGAGCTGTGCGTGGGAGGCCAAGTCCCCAAATTAACAGGAAGTCCTGATAACACACCTCGGAAGCAGTATAAATGGTAGAGCTGAACTAGGCCAATTGGAGAAACTGTGGGCCCCATGCCCTTGGGGTCTTGAAAGCCTCTAAACTTTGGCATCTGGCATGAGAAGCAGCCGTGCCCTCTCTTCCCAAACAAGCTGATGCCACAAGGGAAATTCCAACCTCTACAACATGGTGCTCGCTCACCAGTGCCCAGAAAGCTCACCTACTTGGTCTGTAACCCACCCTCTTTTACTGCCAATGGAGCCATATGCTTATACAGTTACAATGTGGACTGTCCCCCCGTAAACCATACTGGACTATCTGTGATAGGCTTGCACAGTCCGTGAAACTTCCTCATCCAGGTGGAAGGTAGCACACTGAGACCCGAACCTCATATTACTAGCCGAGGTTTTGCTGAATTCCCATGCTGCCCTCATTGGAGAGACTGCTATGGCCCACCAAGCACCTGGTTGTGTTTGCCAGAGCAGAGAAGGGCCGCACTGAGTGACTCCTATTTGTCATGGGCTTCACCTTGGGAGCCATTGTCCATCTATGCTGGTAGGGGAGGGGGTAACCCAAGTGGCAAGACCAAATTAATCACTCCTTGGCACCATGCCCTAACCTGACTCGAACCATTCACAGCTCCAGTCAGCATCCTTGCTAAGAAAAGAAGTCATTCTCTATATTAACTCCAAACTGGCTGCTGTCTCTAATGCCATGTGGTTTCAATACCACTTAATCAACTTCCATTAAAAGTTAATGTATGATGATATATGAGTGTGCAATCAATTTAAAAAAGAATAAAATGATATAAATAGAAAAAAGTGAATGTAGACTCCCTCAACTGTTAAAATCTAATCAACTGAAAAGCAAGTGATTCAGCAGGACCACGTGGACATAGCTTTACATACCAGGCCCGTTAAAAAAAGTTTCCAAATATTTCAGGAACTTTCCATCTCTCTCTTGTTCTTGATGTTTTATTGGATAAACTCTTAAATTAACTTAGCCCACCCTGAATCACATTCTGCCCCTCTCAAAACTAAGCATTCTGCCTCTGTTAACCCCTGAACTTTGGAGGAAATGTCATGATGTAGCGCCACAGAGCAAGCGATTCTGAGCTGCTTACTCGTGTTTCACTGGATGGCACTGCTCCTGGCTCTGTGAACGGGACCTGGGAAGCTTCCACATAGCTACTGCTAAAAGCAATCACAAAGTCAGTAACAAGTAATATTCTTAGCTCAGAAATTAGTCACTGGTATTCTACTTACTAGAATACAGTGGATGCCTTTGTACCGTGCCTGGTTTTAAATAATAACTATGCCTAGTTGATATGGAGCAAATCTGAGAGAGCAGACCATGCTCTCCTCTCTCATTTCCGTCCTTTCTCTCCATTTCAGCATGTTGGGGAACAAGATCCGATGTGTTCCTGCAGCTGCAATCATATCAAGTCTTGAAAAGATGCTGGTGTGGGGGGCTTTGGCTCCAGTTGGAGTCCAAAAGATGTTAACTCCAATCCCAGATTTGCCACGGCTGAGCAGTTGCGAGAATCGCAGGAAAGCAACACCACTTTACTGTGACTGTTTTCCATCTGTACACTAAGGGAAGTCTTTGACCAAAGGAGCCCAGTGAAAGCCCTGCTGGCCCATCTTCTGAATAAGGGCTCTCACAGGAAGCATCTTGGCTAGGTTCCCGAGGTCCAGAATCAAGTCTTCAATTCTCAGGGTTCTTGAGAATGGATTCATACTAACCAAGTTCACAATAGGCCAATGTACAAGACCAAAATGCTAATTTACTAATTTTTGCTTAACAATGAACCAATAATAGGACTGGATACTCTCATTTCATGGCTAGCCAGCTCTCTCTCCCAATAGAAAAAATGGACATGATAAGCCAAATTATAATTAGAAATGTGCTGGCTAGAACAGAATCAAAGTCAAGGGAACCCAGGGCATCCCAACCTAGTGCTTAGGTTGATTTTTTTCCGAAATGTTGTTTAAAAAAGTGATATATTTACGAATTCTGGCTGTCTCTTTGCTGCCATTACTAATGGGGTTGAGAATGAAACTGTGGACAGCTTTAACCGCCTACATTCTTTTGTCTCTGTGGATTTAGTTAGTTTACGTAGCTAACATGGGTTTCCCAATGACTGTCACCTCACAACATCCACAGCGAGTGTTGGTCCATAGAACCCCCACAGCGAGTGTCATCCCGCACTGATTGCACCTCCTTCCAAAGTCACCAAGTCCACTTCCTGATGGCCACCAGCATCAGGTTGTCACACCTCGTGACCTCCACTGGTCCTTCCACGCTCTTCTTATTAAGTGCCAAGGAAAGGGGAGAATGAGTGAGGAATGAGCTACGCATCTTGGTGGGAACAGTCACAGGGTCAAAAAGAAAAGCAAAGAACAACTGGCTCTGGATACACGCACCAAACAGAGGCTGGGCATGAAGGGAAAAATGAAATCTCTCGTCTCAATAGCGCTTGCCAAGTCAAGGACAGGAAGTGGGAGGCCTAGAACCAGCTGCGGCTCAGCCAGCCAGTGACTGCGGCCGCGCCCCCACCCTTCTCTGCGCTGCTGTCGCTACAGCCTTTGCAGAAGCCACACTGGCTGCCAGTTTTGAGGGGTGCGGGTGGCCAGCTAATGCCTCAGCTGCCGGAACATCTGTGTGCCAGACCTTGGAGGTGTCTCCCCAAGTGTCTCCCCTCCACCCCTTTGGAAAAGGGGACTTAGCTGCTAATGTTCCACACTGGAATGCGGAACACATTTTCCCAGAGATACAGCATCACACCTGCCACTTGGTCTCTGGGAGCTAGTGCCACACTTCAGCCACGTCACGACTGAGCAGGCTGCTGGAGGCCAGCAGCAGAACACAACCTGTACACGGAACCTCACGTTCTTGGGGAGATGCATTCTGGACCCCTGACGATAATGTATAAATGAACTTTGGGGGAAGAACCCAAGTTTACGTTGAAGACTGCTTTGACGCATGATCCCAAAACAACACCCAACAGCCTTTATCCATTTTCCTTGTCCTTTCACATAAAGGATGAACAAATGTCAGGAGAACTGAAGCACAGAGCAAGGGAAGGGGACTGGGTGAATCGGGGGAGGGATGGGCCCAAGAGGATAAGATGATGGTTCATGGGTGACAAAGTGGTGGGAGAGCTTCAAGGTATCTGACAATTATATCTGTAATATATTATATAATATATATATGCGCGATCAATTAAAAAATAGAGAAAGGATGAACCAACATCCAGAGCACACTCAACCCTACTTATCTTGGCACTCTCTACAGATAACTCATCAGATAACAGGACGAGGACAATAGCCTCAGAAATTGCCATGAAGTCAACAACTCCTGAAACAGGATAAAAAGAGACTTTCTGTCTTTACTTAACTGTTTACCCCTCTCTGCTTGCTTCTTTCTCCAAAGCAGGCTACAAGCAGTTCCTTTGCAATTACCTTTAACCTTAACTGGATACACTTATCTGCCTGCTTCTCTCTCCAAAGCAGGCTACACTCTTCATTAGCATTTTCACTGATCACCTTTACCATTGATATGCAAAAGCCAGCCAACTGCTTCTGCTTTCAGCTCCAAAAACTGCAGAAAAGAAACTTTAAAACACAGTTTAAACTTTCCACTCGTGGGTCCTTACCACCATCCCCAGCCTTCTCAACCAAAATACCAAGCCAATGCAAGACAATCAGTGCAGTGCAGACTAATTTATTTCTAACAAAGTGATTTCTAATTATCCTATTAACTACAAAAGAAACATGTAAGACTCAGAACACTTCAACATTGTCCAAACCCTTTCTCAGTATTGTCCAAAGTCCTTTCCCAGATTGCCCCAAAATCCTCAGTCTCTCAGTCCTAATCGTCTCACCAATGTCCAGACAGAGTCCATCTCCAGACGCTTGAAGACATGTTCCTTTGAATGCTCCTCGTTGTCTTCCACGCTGTCTTTTCCTTGTCACCTTCAGGTAGCAGGAACTCCATGGTGCCAAACCAGCAAAGTTCACTTTCTTCTCAGGCCTAACTTTTG